>SJYQ01091795.1:135137-344418 GCA_006410935.1 Redunca redunca | reverse complement strand
ATAGAAGTTAAATAAGCAGGGTGAGAATATACAGCCTTGATGTACTCCTTTTCCTATTTGGAACCAGTCTGTTGTTCCATGTTCAGTTCTAACTGTTGCTTCCTGACCTGCATACAGATTTCTCAAGAGGCAGGTTAGGTGGCCTGGTTTTCCCATCTCTTTCAGAATTTTCCACAGTTTATTGTGATCCACACAGTCAAAGGCTTTGGCATAGTCAATAAAGCAGAAATAGATGTTTTTCTGGAACTCTCTTGCTTTTTCCATGATCCAGCGGATGTTGGCAATTTGATCTCTGGTTCCTCTGCCTTTTCTAAAACCAGCTTGAACATCAGAGAGTTCACGGTTCACGTATTGCTGAAGCCTGGCTTGGAGAATTTTGAGCATTACTTTACTAGCATGTGAGATGAGTGCAATTGTGCGGTAGTTTGAGCATTTTTTTGCATTTCCTTTCTTTGGAATTGGACTGACCTTTTCCAGTCCTGTGGCCACTGCTGAGTTTTCCAATTGATAATTAATTTCCTGAGTGCTTTGGAAATAAACCACCGTGGACCCACTATCCTGATGAGAGTCTTCTGGATTTCTAGATAATGTTTTATTCTCCCCTTTTTGCATTTTAAAAATCTTATTATATAAAGTGATTTTGACTTTTCAAGGAGATGATCCCTCTCCTCTTTCTAGACCATAGGAGTAAAATTATATCAAGGGGAAATCCAAGGGGAAGGTTTGGAGTAACGATACAGGGAGAGAGAAGGAAGATAGGTTTTCTAATAGGTCTTATTTTTAGAATTGCGGGAAAATGGATAATTAGTACCACTCCCCCCAACTCCAATCTGTATGATGGTGTCTTATGGAATTAGAGGCCCACTGCTTCATTTTCTTGTCATATCCACCCCCTCATCAGCCCCCAGGCCCCCAACACTGCCTACACACATCCTCAGCCTACTGTTAATGTCTTAGAATCTCCATCTATCATCCCCACAAGGAAGATAATTACTTGTGTGGCACCTGGGTGTCCCATTGTTTGGTTACGAGGTTAAAAATCCCTGATACACTTTAATAAATTCAACAGTGAGCACATTATAAAATGTAATTAAATGCCTCAGCCATCTTCACTTTCTTTATCGGCAATGAAATTTAATTGAGGCCATGTGAGGGGGCTGAGATAAATCACGGGTGATGACTCCACGTTTCACGTGTCTACTGGGAGAGGGCGTGATGTTATCCGCTGTCTACGCATGTAATTTATGGGCAGTTCAGGGGATCCCAGCTCAGCAGTTACCTGCCGGGACTCAGACGCGAGGTGGTGATGCTCTTTAAAAAGGGGAACGTGATTCTGAAGTGGGGGGTGTGTTACAATACATACAGTCTAATTTTCCCACTAGATCCTGAAGGTCATTCCAGTTTGGTTTCACCATTAAATTTTTTTTTGACCCAGGCCATGGGCCAGGAGGGCCAGGTGATAGAGGAGAGCTTGGATTCTAACTCCTTGTGCCACCATCGCCTTTCCTCCTCTCGCCCCACACGTCAGTCCTCTCTGCACTCACATTGCTTAGTGGCCTCACTGCCCACCCGTCCCACCAAGGTGGGCTTTCACCTGAGACGCCCCCAGGAGGCCACTCCATCTCTTCCCCTCAGCCGCGACCAGCACCACTGCCTCTCCCACTGTAACGCACACGTCCTCGGGGTCTTCTCTCTGCTTTGATGAAGTGACAGCCAGATAGTCGTATTAATTAACCCGGCAGAAGCAGTGAGAGCAGAGGGTTAATTTTTTCCCCTCTGTCTCCATGAGCTGACATAGATTTCAGCAGTGGCATGTAATCAGAGACATTGCCTCATCACAGATTATTCTACCAGGAGACAGTGAGAGCTAGAAAGAAAACAGGCATGGGGTGAGACTGGGATAGGTTAGGATCTTGGCTGGACCGCTTATTGGTCCTACTCTGCCTGGCTCTTCTCTTCTGTAAAATAGGCATGGAAACAAGACACCCCATGCCGTGTTAGGATTAGGTAAGCAGAGGGGTGGCATCCTGTGGGTCATGAACACTTCAGCTTGGAGAATGCACACCATTTGTCCAAGAATTCCCACCATGTAAATGGCTGAAGTGGGTCCACAACCCGAGCCTTCTAAAAGAAAACTTTCACAATGTATACGTACATCAAACCATCACATTATATACTTTAAACATCTTACAATTTTGTCAATTATACCTCAGTAAAAGTAGAAAAGCACTTTCCCACTAATCAGCCAAGGAAATGAGTTACACAGCTCTTAGTGTTTGACATACTTTTTCAGTAAAGGGCCAGGTAATAATTAGCTTTTGACTTTGTGGACCACATTGTCCCTGTCTCAATTACTCAAACTCTGCTGTTATAATGCAGAATCAGTCACAATGTGTAAATGAGTGGATGTGGCTATGTGCCAATCAAACTTTATTTATAAAAGCAGGAGATGGGCCAGTCTTGGCCTGAGGGTCATAGTTTGCCAACCTCTGTTCTAAATCATCGTCCCTGGAGAGCTTTGTCAGGTTCTAACTGGTGTGTTAATTCCAGAGGCAGAGTGATGATGACAATGACAAGAACAAGAATGACAATAGTATGTCAGGCACTCAGCTGAGCTCTGTTTCAACTGTAGTACCCGCTTCATCGAGGGGGATAGTGTGACCACCCCCCCCCCTTTTTTTTGCCGGAGACAAGGAAAGACACCTTTCACAGAGGGGAAAATGCCAAGGTCTCATAGCTGGGAAGTGGCAGAGCTGATGGGTGAACACAGATCTGCTCACTTCAAAGTCCCACACTCTCCTGGGCAGCTTGATAACCTGGAGGCCCTTCCCATTCAGAAATGAACTCTGCGGCCCTGTCTCCAGAATAGGTCTGCACTCAGTGCCTTGTAGGTGGCTTGAACCCCATATACACGCAGGTTGGTTTACCCTATACCTCCGTTCCCACAGTTTTCCTATTTCTAGGCTGGTGGCTTCACCATTGCCCTTTGTTTTGCCCCAGTGCCATGCGGACCCCTAAGAATCTCCTGTGAAAGGTCTCTTCCCTTAAGAGTGAGCAGCAGAAGCTTTGCTCACGCCAAACATCTCTTTATCACTGTCCATCCCTTCTGCCTTATTGCTTCCCTGCAAGACCCAGGACCCAGGTTCACTTTCATCTACATACTCACCAGTGCTAAGTGGTTCCCCGGTCACCTCCATAGCAATCACGAGTCCCCAGATGATGAAATTCGCATCTTGAGAAGTGGCTTGTAGTTGTCACAGGGAGAAAATTATGTCCATCTACACTGAGAAACTCAATTTGGCCCTGAAGCACCATGGAGCTGTAACCTTTAGAGATAGCACAGAAGGAAAAGACTCTTGGATCTGATGTTTTGAATTGGATATTAAAGCAAATAGAGTTGTTCGCCGCTATGTGAATAATACTGTGAACAGCTTTAGTCAAGGATTGGTTGGCACCTTGGATGAATCAGTGGGATTTTAGCTGGTGGCTGGAACGCTCTAAGTTTTATTAGTTTCAGGAGCCTAAAGAATTTGCTACTCGATTTGAGTGCAGCACCATTCTTAAGTTCTCAGTCTGTCCTGTCCCTGGGCTGGAAGCTGAAGGGCAGCTGCACCTTCCATTTCATTGGTGGCACTTCTGAGGATGAGGCCTGGCGTTGGGCTGTCCTGGCTGAAACCCCAGCTCTCACGCCTAAAAAGCAGTTAGGAGATCAGATGAAATAATACATCTAAGCATTTAATCTGAGTCCAGCCATATAGTAGATACTCAATAAATGTTAGCTGTTATTATTAATAGTATTATGTGCTCAGAAGTCTTTATCTCCATGGAAACATTTAAGGTTAGCCTAGCTCCTCTTCTAGCCAACAGAGTTTAGGGACTAGACTGCAGTAGATGGTTTCTTGTGGTCCTGTCCAACTCAAGGATGCACAATTTGAACAATAATTTTCACACTTGTCTCAGGAGACATAGCATAGGAAGGCAGGATGGTGTCGGGGTGAAAAGCAAGGCTTTGTTTTTTATAGGAAACTGAAGTCAACTCTCAAGTGCCCCAAAGCAGTAAGATGTTGAACAATTAATTATCCTCATCTTCCTTATCTCTGAACTAGGGATACAACCTCGTGGGGTTGTCAGGATTCAATGAAGAAACAGCTCTAAGAGGTGAATCCTTATTTGGGATACGTACAAGAAATAAGACTGTGCCTTGCTCCTGTGTCAGCCAGTGGACTGATTACTCAGGGATATGAGTTTATTTTTTAAATCTGTATTTATTTGTTTATTTTACTTTTGGCTGTGTCATGCCCTCATAGGGATCTTAGTTCCCGGACCAGGGATAGAACCCAAGTCCCCTGCAGTGGAAGCTCATAGTCTTTAACCACTGGACCACCAGGGGTGGTTTTTTTAAAACCACTGGGGTATGTTTTTTTTTAAATTGGGGGCTGCAGGGGAGATCATGACATGACAGCTCAAATGCGAAAAGCCTGGCCTGGGAGATGAATGGCCTTGTAAGGGTCAGGGCTCATATTTTGGACCCCAGCGGGGGTGAGGATTTATAGGTTGGGGTGAGGATGGGACCCTCCTGTTTTTGTCCCAGCCTGGTAGGCCGTTCTTCACTCGGCCGCCAGAGGGAGCACTATATGTATAAGACCCGGCCCCCCCTACCCGCGCCCTCCATAGCATCCTGCTCAGACTTGTTCAGTCGCTCAATCATGTCCCACTCTATGAGACCCCATGGACTGCAGCACCCCAAGCCTCTCTGCCCCTCGCCATCTCCTGAAGTTTGCTCAAGTTCATGTCCATTCCATCGGCGATGCCACCCATCCATCTCATCTTCTGACACCCTCTTCTGCTTCTGCCCTCAGTCTTTCCCAGCATCAGGGACTTTTCCAATGAGTACCAGGCGGTTCCCATTGCTTTAACACAAACCCTAAAGTCCTGTTTTATTTCATTCATCGCATGTATCACATTATGTCTGCCCCTATAGACTCCTAACTCTCCTGTTTACCATACCCACCCCGATCCCATTCCTGGCACTGTCAGTGCTCTATCAGATCCCGTGGCTGCTGTAACACATTAGCAGAGCTCAGTGGCTTACAAAAACATAAATGTATCATTGCACAGTTCTGGAGGTCAGGAGCCCAGGACCGATCTCGGTGCTAAAGGGAAGGAATTTGCAGGGCTGTTCCTTCTGGAGACTCTAAGAGAGAAGCTGCTCTCTTGCCTTTTCTGGCTTCCAGAGGCCACTGCACCCCTTGGCACGTAGCCCCTATCCATCCTCAGAGCCAGCAGATCTCCACATCCCCACATCTCCTTCTCTGACTCTGACCCTCCTGCCTCCCTCTTTACATCAGGCCCACCTGGCTAGTCCAGAGTAATCTCCCATCTCAAGATCCTTAACTTAATCACACTGACAAAGTCTCTTTTTACCTGTTAGGTCACAGGATGTGGACATCTCTGGAGGTGGTTCAGTTCGGTTCAGTCACTCAGTTGTGTCCGACTCTTTGTGACCCCATGAACCGGAGCACACCAGGCCTCCCTATCTATCACCAACTCCCAGAGTTCACCCAAACCCATGTCCATTGAGTCGGTGATGCCATCCAATCATCTCATCCTCTGTCGTCCCCTTCTCCTCCTACCCTCAATCTTTCCCAGCATCAGGGTCTTTTCCAATGAGTTAGCTCTTTGCATCAGGTGGCCAAAGTATTGGAGTTTCAGCTTCAGCATCAGTCCTTCCAGTGAACACCCAGGACTGATCTCCTTTAGGATGGACTGGTTGGATCTCCTTGCAGTCCAAGGGACTCTCAAGAGTCTTCTCCAACACCATAGTTCAAAAGCATCAATTCTTCTGTGCTCAGCTTTCTTTATAGTCCAACTCTCACATCCATACATAACTACTGGAAAAACCATAGCCTTGACTAGACAAGACCTTTGTTAACAAAGTAATGTCTCTGCTTTTTAATATGCTGTCTAGATTGGTCATAACTTGGAGGGTGGGCAAATTTAACAAAATATTTACTGAGTAACTGCATGAATGATAGTCGGAACACACAACACACTATGGCATCACTTTCCAAGCCTCTGTGGCCCTTTTGAACTGGCTGGTTCTCATCTTCCCTTTACTCTTCTCAGAAGTAGGAAGCATGGACAGTTACAGGGTGGGTTAAACTCTGTGTATCTGGAGGGCGATCTGGAATGGAAGCATCCAGTTTGTTCCTGTCTGTGGTTCAAATCCCAGTTCAGTGACTTCTAAACTATAGACAGTTGCTTACTGCTTCTAAGCCTCAGTATTCCCATCTGTGAAGTAGGGATGAAATTGGCTGTCATTTATTGAGCCCCAGCTAGGTAACCTGAATTAAAAAAAAAAAAAAAAGTCTTAGCCTTTACATGCTGTGTGACCTTGGACAAATGCATCATTTCTTGATTTCCTCGTTGGTGAAGTGGCACCAACGGTTACAGCTGACACATCACATGTGCTCATACATGCAGTGTGTGGATAAAATGAGATCACATATGTGAAGGACTTACACAACTGAGTGACTTCACTTCACTTCACTATTTGGCAATAGTGCTTGGTGCATGATAACACTCAACGCAAAGCATATTTTTGTTTTTCTTATTTCTCATTTTAAAAAATTCTTACCATTATTCTTATTCCTCTCCTCCTCTTCTTTCTCCTCCCTTTCTTTTGCTTTATCATCAGCCATTTAAAAAATTTTTTGAGTCACTCCAACTGTTAATCTTTTATTTTTAATGTATTTATTTATTTATTTGGCCTCACTGCACGGCATTTGGGATCTTAGTTCCCTGACCAGGAATCAAACCCATGTCCCCTGCAGTGGAAGCATGGAGTCTTAACCCTTGGACCTCCAGAGAAGTCTCTCATCACCATCTTCACATGTTGTCTCTGTGATAAATGTTTTCAAGTGTGCTCTCCATGCCTGACTCCTCCATTAGCCTGAGTTCAAATTCACCAGGTCAGAGCCCGAGTTTCTAATTTTAAAGCTCTACCTACTGTGATGATTTTATTAATATTGGTTCCTTCTATCATGGGTCCTATTTGTCTGTCTGGCTACTAAGGTGTCAAAGACCAAGCCTCCTGGTTTCTCCCCTTCTCTACAGAGAAACTTCCGAGAGGGCATCAACAGTGGGACCTAAAGGAGGGAAGGGGAGCCCTCCTTCCCTCCAACTCTCTCCCTTTCCATGCCTCATGAATGAAAATATCTGGGAAGAAGTGTCTGTTTTCCTGTTATCCTGCCCCTGGAACGGAAGGCATCAGGGATGGTCACAATTCTGCCTCCGTGTCTGCCTGACTTGTTATCAGAAAATGAGAGTAGAAAAGAAGCTTTTGTTCAGCTATGGAGACATCTTAATAGGCACTTTGATTGTTAAACAGAAGTTTCTGTATCAGTTTAATTGCTCTAAATGCTGTTTGCCTTCTCTGTTATGATAAGGCCTGAATTTTCATAGATTTTCCTTTTAAACAGTTTTCCTTTGCTTTAAGGCTTGCCTTGGCAAGTTTAATGAAATCCAAATGAAGAAAGTAAAGAGAAGATCTCAGAGTTCAGATCTGCACACCCACGGATGAAGCCGTGTGGAGGCTATTATTGCTTGAGACTAATGATGTCGCAGACGCTGAATGTAATTGACAGAATTCACCCCTTCAACCAGATATTGAGAAATGAAACCAAACTACTAAACTTAATTACATCTACTTTTCTAAGAAGGTGCTGTAATTGAGAATAACAGAATAACTAGGATACGAGTCCAACGGTGGGATGTGCTTATAATAAAAGAGGATTTGTTCTCTGCCTGGTTGAGCTTCACAAGTACCATCTTGAGATGTTGAGGGAGGGACGGGGGTGGGTGGGGAAATGGCCAGAGAAGTGAAAAACATCTTGATGAGGGTTTCTCAACCTTGGCACCATTGCCATTTGGGTCTGGTTAGTTCTTTGATGCAGGGGTCTGTCTTGTGTATTATAGGGTATTGAGCAGCGTCCCTGGTCTCCGCCTAGTTCAATGCCAGTAGCCCACCACCACCACCACCTCCTCCACCCTGGTTATTTGGCAATATCTCCAAACAGTGCCAAATGTTCCCTCGGGGCAAAACCTCCCTGAGTGGGGCTTTTGGAAGGCTCATAAACATTTGCAGAGTTATTCCTTGAGGATCTATCAGGGCCCGGCTGCGTGACCTTCAGCAAGTCACTGCAGCTTTCTGAGCTCCCGTCTCTTCCTTTGTGCTGTGGGAATAATGAGAACACCGACTGCACAGAGGCATAGCTTCTGGGTATAAGCTGCACAGAATAGTGCCTACCACATATGGAGTACTCAGTCTATTCACTCTTTCTGTGATACTAGTCTCAGATTCAGCAAACATGTATTACATGCTTGCTTTGTCCAAGATGCTGTGCTGTGAGACAGTGATGCAAAGATGAAGATGTGGTCCTTGTCCTTGCAGGAGTGGCAGAAATGTGCAGATTGTTGGTATTGCCTTGTTCTCCACCCAAGGCAGACATGCAGAAGGGAATGGCAACCCCCTCCAGTATTCTTGCCTGGGGAATCCCATGGACAGAGGAGCCTGGTGGCTATACAGTCCATGGGGTCGCAAAGAGTGGGACACAGCTTAGTGACTAAACAATGACAAAATGGCAGACATTGCTAATCAATCCCAATGCTCTTTCCTCTTGAGCCTCAGAATCCTTCTGAATACACCTTTCTAGACAGCTGCTACTAACGTCCCATGAGATGAAACCTCTTTGGTGCTGCTACTGATAATTTTGTGGATTCCCCATGAGGAGGCTGTGTATCTGAGCTAGTGTGCTAGCTTCCACTCCAGCACAGTCATTCTGCCTCCACCCACTCCTGGCCTGGAGAAAGCACTGTAAGGAGTTAGCAGGTTGCATGCTTCCTCTGAAATCTGACTTCAGTCCCCTACTCACTTTCCTTTAAAATTATTTTTCTTTCTTGTTTTTTTTTTGTTTCTCCCACAAGTCGAAACAAGTTATAAAATGGGCTTGGACTTGATCACATTTAGTTTTTAGTTAGCCTGGAGGAGATTCCACTGGCTATGATTCTGACTGATACATCATGCTGTCTCTCTTCTAGGTTTTCTCTGCCCTTTGGGACTTACGAAATCATTTGCTCTCCCAGAAATGGTCCCAGCTTTACAAGGGCGGAATTGGGGTTTCTGGAAACAGCTTTCAGATGGCTGTCGACAGTGTCATTAGACAAAAGGGAGGTGTGAATGGGTTGGGGTTAAACGCTCCCTGATGGGTTCAGACATGCCCAGCTCCCCATTGAGCACACCACTCCATAACAATTGCTGTGAAAAATGAGGCGTGCATTTGCAGCGCTGAGGACGGGGCACCAGCTCCATCCATCTGGCCTGAGAAATGAGAGCTGGCGTGTGGGTCAGCCACTTCCTTCTTCTCTCTCCTAACTGGTGGAGGCTTCACAGAAAGCACCAGTTCATTTCTGCTGTTGTTTCACACTTCCCTGGGGCCTGTGAGGTCTGTGAGGAGGGTGATGCAGGCAACCAGGAAGGTGGGGGCTGGTGCTCAGAGGCTGTGGAAGGAGTTCTGGAACTCAGTGGTGGAGTGGTGGTGTGCATCACTGGGATATAGCCCAAGGCATGAAAGAAAAGACCTGATAAGAATAGGAGCCCAGTCTAAAGTCCATGTGATTTATTGCTTCCTCCTCGTTCCCATTTATCCATCAGATTATCCATCTGTCTAGCTGTCCATCCATCCTTCCTTCCATCCACTCACCTACCAGTCCATCCATCCATCCATCCATCCGTCCTTCCTTCCTTCCTTCCTTCCTTCCATCCACTCACCTACCAGTCTGTCCATCCATCCATCCATCCATCCTTCCTTCCATCCACTCACCTACCAGTCCATCCATCCATCCATCCATCCATCCTTCCTTCCATCCACTCACCTACCAGTCCATCCATCCATCCATCCATCCTTCCTTCCATCCATCCATCCTTCCTTCCTTCCATCCACTCACCTACCAGTCCATCCATCCATCCATCCTTCCTTCCTTCCATCCACTCACCTACCAGTCCATCCATCCATCCATCTGTCTGTCCATCCTTCCATCCACTCACCTACCAGTCCATCCATCCATCCATCCATCCATCCATCCATCCTTCCTTCCTTCCTTCCATCCACTCACCTAGCAGTCCATCCATCCATCCATCCATCCTTCCTTCCTTCCATCCACTCACCTACCAGTCCATCCATCCATCCATCCATCCATCCATCCATCCATCCATCCTTCCATCCACTCACCTACCAGTCCATCCATCCATCCATCCATCCTTCCGTCCGTCCGTCTGTCCATGCTTCCATCCACTCACCTACCAATTCATTGATCCACCTCCCCATCTGTCCACATTGCAGCTCATCTGTCCATCTTCCCACCTATCCAACCATTCATCCCCCCAGCTATCCAAACATCCATCTATCTATCCATCCGCCTACCAGTCCGTTTACCCACCTTCCCATCTGTCCATCTGCTGACTCACCCGTCCATCTGCCCACCCAGCCAACCATTTATCCACCTATCTATCCAAACATTCATCTATCCATCTATCAGCCCACCTACCAATCCATCTGCCAATTCATCTGTCCATCCATACACCCACTCATCCATCCATTCATCCATCCATCGTTTACTCTAGCATGAGTTTAAGGTGGTGCATGGTTAGACATATTCGAAACAGTTACGTATACAGAAAGTGATATTGGTTTTCCATATAGAGTTTACTTTGAGAAGAAATGTGTTTAAACAAACAAATAAGTCAACTTAATTAAGTTGTACAAGGGCATACAAAAACTAGGATAGTGGTAGTTGTATGACCAGCATTTGGAATCTGCCGAGTCAGAGCCTTGCAAGCACAGGCACATGTTCTAGGTCCCTTAAGCCCAGACTCAGCTGGTGTGCCATCTACAAGGTGTGAGGACCTTGAGCACATGACTTCCTCTCTCCAGGCCTCAGTTTCCTCATCTGTAAGGATGGGATGCTGACAGTCTCTAACTTTGTTTTGAGGATATCATGAACTCAGGCGTGTGAGTCACGTGGCACACACCTCGCTCACAGTAAGTGCTTGCTGATGGGAGCCAGGCTCAGTTTTATTTTCCCTTGGCTGCTTTCTTTCCAGGCACTGACTGGAAGCCTTATTCCGGGGACCTTGCTTGAGTCAAGATAACAGAAGCTAAACCAGTTTTCCACTTCCCTTTGGTTTAGCAAGTGATGGTGGCCAGTGCCCTTCCTGAAGCCAGCAAGCCTGCCTCTTCCTTCCAGGGCTTGGTGAGAGCCCACCCCCACTTCCAGTTCTCTGTGTAACGGGACCTTCTTGTGTCTTCTCTCCCTGCAGACACACTGTCAGTGCCGCGCTGGTCCCCACAGATCCCTCGCAGAGACCTCGGCAACTCCATCAAGCACAGGTAGGCTGGATTCCTGAGTGCATGGGTGCCTCTCTCCCAGCATGTGAGGGCTGGGGGCTCTGGCCCCAGGGTGGGGAAAGGCTCAGCAGAGTGTTCTGCCCCAGTTCCTGGATCACCCTGCTCTTCCCTTCTCTCCTCTGCCAGTTTGATCCTTGATGTGGCAGGGCACTGAAATGCCTGCTTTTTCACCTGCCTCTTACAAAGTTAACACCTAGTGGTTAAAAGCCAGGGCTTTGGAGTCAGACTGACCTGTATTCCATTCCCAGCTAGTAAAGCTTTGCACCCCTGAAGAAGTCACTTAACCTCGCTGAGGCTCAATTTTCTCATCAGATAATTCTACCTACTCATAGGGTGGTCGTGAAGATTAAGTGAGGTAATGTATTGAAGTGCTATGCGAAGGGCCTGGCATGTAATAACCACTCAGTATTGAGACAATGCTTGTCCTAATTTTGAGTCTTTGTACCCAGAAGACAAGATTGCAGAGATGCTCACTCTCTCTCAGTCCAGAGCTCCAGCTGTTGGGTACAGGGTTCAGCCTCTCCAGGAGTGCACTTGCCCTTTTCAGGAGGGAGATTTCTGTCCACTAAGTCACCCATTACACGAAGTTAACTTTTTACTTTTTATTGTGTTACCTCACAATCTGTTCACAAACTCAGTGGGGTAAGTAGCGCAAGTGTGGTCACATCCATTTAACAGATAGGGAGACTGAGGCCCTAAATAACTAAGTGATGAATCAACAAGCTAACTAACCCCAGAACTTTGCATTCTTTTGACACTGCTGCTGAGAGTTTTCTGTGCACTGAGGCCTCTGTGACCAGCAGAGTTCACTCATTCATGGTTTCTTTTCTCTAGTATTTATAGAGAATATCTGAACCAGGGCTGCAACGCTGAGCACCACAGAAGGCTTTCAGCCCTGGGGAGCTCGCAGTCTAGTGGAGGGATAGACATTTAACAGACCATGACAGTACAGAGAGGATCGGGGCTATAAGAGGTGGGCAACACCAGGGGCAGACACCTAAGGGTATCCTGGGGTGAGGGAGTGGGCACAGTCTCTCAGAATGTCATCTCGTCAACAGTTTTTGAAAGAAATGTGTTGACAGGATAGTTGCTGAGACTCAAATGAGAAAACGGTGAAGGAAGCCTTGAGAAATACACGATAGACACATCAGTAGACAGGCAGTGAGATGCAGAGAGAAAGACCTCAAAATGAAGGGCCTGTTTTTGTTTTCTTACATTCTGTTCCCTGACGTCAGCTCCACCCCTGACTGGCCACACGCCAAGCTCAGCTTTACACCCTGACTTGGCTCCACACCAATTGCCCTCACCGTGGCTGAACGAAGACACCAGACTCTAGCATCCTAACGTTAGACCTGCTGGTACCTCAGATTCAAATGCTGATGCCAAGAGGAGGAAAATCATCTGGTGATTTTGGGCATCAGGAACATCTTCTTAGAGGAGCTAGCACTTAGGATTCCCTGTTACCCTCCGGTCTCACCCTGTGTCTCTCCCCGGCTCCATGCCAGGACAGAGAGACCTGGACTCATCTCAGCCTTCGCGAAAAAATGAAATTAAAATCGTATACCATCCCCTGTCCTCAGAGTCACCTCAGTCACATT
Organism: Redunca redunca; assembly: GCA_006410935.1. Classification (NCBI taxonomy): domain Eukaryota; kingdom Metazoa; phylum Chordata; class Mammalia; order Artiodactyla; family Bovidae; genus Redunca; species Redunca redunca. The sequence goes on along the minus strand of SJYQ01091795.1, from coordinate 331,355 downwards.
TTGGGAAGAGGGATTGCTGATCTGAAGGATGAGAGAGGGCTGGAAAAGAAGGAATTCCCATCTGCCACTCATACTCTTGATTCCCACACTGCTGGCTAGTGGGTGGAACACGAGCCCATTTGCCATTCCCCAGAGCTGCCAAATCCTGCAAAAATAGATCCTGCCAAACTCACCGGCCCTACTGAAGGGGCAGAATGGGACTTAACCAACCCCCAGTCCAAAACTGGAAAGGGAGTTTTCTTGGCCACAGGAGTCTGTGTTCAGAATATCGCCATTTGCTTGTACATGGAGGCTTCGGGCTGCAGCTCATTCTGTTTGGAGAGTGACGGACCCAAATCAGGCAAGATGGTACAGCAGAGGAATGCAGGCTTGCCCTCAAAATTTTCAAGCACCAAAGTTACATAATCACTTCCAATTTTCATTTTGACACTGTGAGGCAGTGGAGATTAGATACAACTCCTGCTGGAGGTGACAAAAATTGAAAATGAAAATTAACTCTGACCTGGCAACCTTCAGTACTTTTCTTGGGCCCAGCCCTGCTGCTGCTTGGTATCTCTGTGTGAAGAAAGCACCCTGGCAACAGCAGGGAACCCCAGAAGTTAATGCACCTCTGTCCCCAGTAGTTCTTAGCTGTATATCAGAAACCTCCAAACTGCCTTCTGTTTGCAGCAAGTGGTTGTGGCTAGGGAGGGAGGTGGGCTGATGGTCCGAAAAGGCTTTCCCTTTAGAGGCCTCTTTTCTCCTACTAAAGTTTGGGAGTCTCCACTTTTGGGGGGAGATTCCCTCTTGAAGCTCCCTAGCCAAGGGATGTAAATAGCAATGATGGGGAAGCCTCAGCTCAGTAATAGGGAACAGACTCCCAGGGAAACTGCACCTTGCTTTGTGGTTCTCTGAGGATAATCACAGCCCTATCCATCTGTCCTGGAACTGAAATTGGCACATAGTAGGCCTCCAGGCATGTTTGTTGAATGACTGAATGACTGTTTTGAATGTTTGGGTAAAAATATAGTCACAACCTCATGCAGTGACTGCTTTCTGTCTATCAGGCCCTGTGTGAAGCCCTTGACATGCGTGACCTTGTCTAATCCTCCAAACAACCTATGAGGTCAACAGTGTTATTATGCCCACTTTCCAGATGAAAAGATCAAAGCTCCAGTGGTTTAAGCAGTCTGATTAAGTCACCTAGTTTGGAAGAAGTGGGGCTGGAATCAAGGGCCCATTGCTTTTCCTTCCAGTGGTCATCCTTCTAGAGCTGGGTCAGTCACCATCACCTTGGCCTTGAATACTTCCTGTCTCTTCCTCACAGGTTTTCCACCAAGTACTGGATGTCTCAGACGTGCACGGTCTGTGGGAAAGGAATGCTTTTTGGCCTCAAGTGTAAAAACTGCAAGTAAGTGGCTGTTCCCACAAGTACCTTTTCACAGTGCCTGGTGTCAGGCCGGAGACAGCTTGAGCTCTGAAATGGCTTTGGGGGGTCGTTCCTTGGCTCTCAGGAGATCTGCTTGCTCTGTTTTTTTGGAAATATGCCCTAAAAGAACACCTGCACTTGGGGAAAGGGTCGGGAGAGTGCTTGTGAGTAAGAACTGGAGCTGATGGTCTATGCTAGAAATGCAGAGTGCTGTCTGCAGAGTAGAGTGAGAACCTGCATTTCCACAGGCTCTGAAATCAGGGGTTGGCAAACTGTTTCTGTGGTTGACCAGAGAGTAAATATTTTAGCCCTTGTGGCCAAAAGGGTCCCTCAGCTCTGCTGTGGTGTTCAAAAGCAGCCATAGACAATATATAAACAAATAAGCACAACAGATTTATCTATTCCAATAATGCCCTTTGTGCAAAGACAGGCCAGGGCTGGTTTTGGCCCCTCAGCCATGGTTTGCCAATCCCTGAGTTCAACTTTGCAAAGGGCTTTTGCCCTTAATTTTTTTCTCCTCATGGCATCTCTCCGAGTGGGAGTGGTTCTGATTCTTCCCATTTTACAAATGTGAAAGCTGAGTTAAAGCTAGGATAAGCCTGAGGTCACACAACTAAGAAGTGGCAGTCAAGACCTGAACCCTGTCCCACAAACTCTTGTTCTTTCTGTGACATCATGTTGGTCTCGAGTTCTGGCGAGAAGACCAGACCACGCAAGCCCCCACCTCCGCCAGCTTCCACGTAGCCACCCCAGGTGGCGTCTGGCAATGGGATGCAAGAGGGACCGTGACGCCTACCGTAGGCCTTGGAGTCCGACTGAGATAGGTTTTTACGTCCTGGTCCCGCCACTGTTTAGCTCAGTGACTGTGGGCAAGTTGCCTCACATTTCTGTTGCTAGGATTTTCATCTGCGCCAAAGAAATGATCATCACAGCTGCCTGATATGGCAGTGAGCGTTGAATAAATCAACACCAAAGGACATAGCCCAGTGCCAGGCTCTCTGTCAAAGGTCACAAACGCCTTTCTGTTTGGTCTTCTTCTTCCCTCCTGTATACTTGTACTAAATATCTGCTCTGGTCTGTAAAATATTAACGTTCAACTGTTTCAAGGGTTACAAATGAGTATGCATCTGATCGCTTTATAGGGACCCCTAAGTTGAAAAGTAGGACTCTTTCTTTCTCCTCCAGGCTCCCTCTTCCTTGTCCAGCCCAGGTTGGGAACTGATTCAAGTTGCACCAGGCCTCCCCACATCGCTGCCCTGTGAAGGAGTTCTTACTCTCCCTGCAGCCTGGTTGTCTCAGTGATAAGGCAAGGCTGAGCCCCGTTCCCTCCTGGAGTTGTGGGGAGGATTAATGAGTTCCAGCCTCTAAGGGACCTTAAACTCCATGGCACACGGGGATGAGGTGGGGGCAGTAGCTACCAGTTGTTAGTGTCTGGAGGCCCACGTCCCCACCTTGGTCCCGGTGAGTCCCCAGGAGTGCGGCCTCTGTTCTTTCTGACCCAGAGATGCACGAAGCCATGCCTTCAGGTCCAGGTGGAACTTCGGTCTGCTTTCCCTGGTACACCAGATGCTGCGGGGTCCGTCTCATCTGTGTGTAGTCACACCACATTCTGAGGGGGAGATGGCAGCTTTCACATCCTCACACCTGCCGAGCGGCGGCTTTGAAGTCAGGTAATTAGGTGACAGGGACGCAGCCAGGAGTCCACGAGGCTGAACGCTTCCTAAGCCGTTTTAATTTTCAGCGCTAGAGGCAGAACTCTGAGGTAGCCTTCACTCATGCTCTCTCTGTTCTGGAAGTAATGAGCAGAGGCTCAGACCCTGTGGAAGGTTGGGGGAGGGATGGGGACCTGAGAGAGAGAGGCGGGTGCCTGCCAGAAGCAGAGGCTCTAAAGCAGGCAGAACCGAGCTGGAGCCCCAGCTGCACTGCTGAACTCCCTGTGTGACCCTGGGAAGGGACTGTCATCGCGGGCTGTTTCCTTGCCTCCAGAGTGGGCAGTTAGTGCCCCTTCCCCACCCCCGCCACAGGGCTGTTGGAAGGAGTCTGTGAAAGGTCCTCGCCCCAGATGACAAACATTTTATCAAACATTCCTCCCCACTCTTACCTTTTACAGAAATGCCTCCTGGAATTGTAAGAGGCAGGATTCAAACCAAGCCCTGGTTGGAAGGAACACTTGATCTAACCAATTTGCTCAGCCCTTAGGACTTCCTTGGTGGCTCAGGCAGTAAAGCGTCTGCCTACAGTGCGGGAACCCGGGTTCAATCTCTGGGTCGAGAAGATCTCCTGGAGAAGGAAATGGCAACCCACTCCAGTATTCTTGCCTGGAGAATCCCTATAGACAGAGGAACCTAGTGGGCTACAGGCCATGGGGTCGAAAAGAGTCGGAAAAGACTGAGCGACTTCACTTTCACTTTCTGTCACTTTAGAACAACCACCTAGAAGGTGAAAGCAGAATCTGCAGCAGCCACAGACCTTCAGGATGCCTCCGGAAGTTTGATGCTGCACTCGCCTGGTGTCGGCAGAGTTTAGTGCTCTCTCTGGTGTGTCGTTGTTGTTGCTGTTTAGTTGCTGAGTCATGTCTGACTCTTCTGTGACACTGTGGGCTGTAGCCCACCAGGCTCCCCTGTCCATGGGATTTTTCAGGCAAGAGTACTGGAGTGGGTTGCCATTAGGAGCTTGCATGACTGATATCATCTGCTGAAGTTTGATTTTACTCTTCCATCAATGAAATTCTGCAGTTTGTTGCATTAATTAATAGTGAGGAGGATGGATGGCTGTTTATATGTGATTTAAAAGATGGGCAAAATTTTAGTTGAAAAGATTTGGATGAAGGACAGAAAAGGAAAACAGACCCCATTGTCAAAGAGGTTAGGGGAAGACACACTTATAAAGAAACGAACTTGGGTGAAGCTGAAGTTCGGGCATACAAGCAGTAGCCAGTGAAATCCCAGAGGGCAACGCTGAGAATGAGGAGGGAGTTGGTTAGAAAAATGGGCAGAACTATCTGTTCATTCACTCTACCAATGTTTATTGAGCATGTTCTCTGTGCCGGGAACTGTTTTAGTGTTATTTGCTCAGATGTTAAGAAGAGGTGGCAAGAATACACAAAAGAACTGTACAAAAAAGAACTTCTCGACCCAGATAATCATGATGGTGTGATCACTCACCTAGAGCCAGACATCCTGGAATGTGAAGTCAAGTGGGCCTTAGAAAGCATCACTACGAACAAAGCTAGTGGAGGTGATGGAATTCCAGTGGAGCTATTTCAAATCCTGAAAGATGATGCTGTGAAAGTGCTGCACTCAATATGCCAGCAAATTTGGAAAACTCAGCAGTGGCCACAGGACTGGAAAAGGTCCGTTTTCATTCCAATCCCAAAGAAAGGCAATGCCAAAGAATGCTCAGACTACTGCACAATTGCACTCATCTCACACACTAGTAATGGAGAAGGAAATGGCAACCCACTCCAGTGTTCTTGCCTGGAGAATCCCAGGGACAGGGGAGCCTGGTGGGCTGCCGTCTGTGGGGTCGCACAGAGTCGGACACGACTGAAACGAATTAGCAGCAGCAGCACACACTAGTAAAGTAATGCTCAAAATTCTCCAAGCCAGGCTTCAGCAATACGTGAACTGTGAACTTCCAGATGTTCAAGCTGGTTTTAGAAAAGGCAGAGGAACCAGAGATCAAATTGCCAACATTCGCTGGATCATAGAAAAAGCAAGAGAGTTCCAGAAAAACACCTATTTCTGCTTTATTGACTATGCCAAAGCCTTTGACTATGTGGATCACAATAAACTGTGGAAAATTCTGAAATGGGAATACCAGAGCACCTGACCTGCCTCTTGAGAAACTTATATGCAGGTCAGGAAGCAACAGTTAGAACTGGACATGGAACAACAGACTGGTTCCAAATAGGAAAAGGAGTACGTCAAGGCTGTATATTCTCACCCTGCTTATTTAACTTCTATGCAGAGTACATCATGAGAAATGCTGGGCTGGAAGAAACACAAGCTGGAATCAAGATTGCCGGGAGAAATATCCATAACCTCAGATATGCAGATGACACCACCCTATGGCAGAAAGTGAAGAGGAACTAAAAAGCCTCTTGATGACAGTGAAAGAGGAGAGCAACGAAGTTGGCTTAAAGCTCAACATTCAGAAAACGAAGATCATGGCATCTGGTCCCATCACTTCATGGGAAATAGATGGGGAAACAGTGGAAACAGTGTCAGACTTTATCTTTTTGGGCTCCAAAATCACTGCAGATGAAATTAAAAGATGCTTACTCCTTGGAAGAAAAGTTATGACCAACCTAGATAGCATATTGAAAAGCAGAGACATTACTTTTCCAACAAAGGTCCGTTTAGTCAAGGCTATGGTTTTTTTCAGTAGTCATGTATGGATGTGAGAGTTGGACTGTGAAGGAAGCTGAGCGCCGAAGAATTGATGCTTTTGAACTGTGGTGTTGGAGAAGACTCTTGAGAGTCCCTTGGACTGCAAGGAGATCCAACCAGTCCATTCTAGAGGAGATCAGCCCTGGGTGTTCTTTTTGGAAGGAATGATGCTAAAGCTGGAACTCCAGTACTTTGGCCACCTGATGCGAAGAGTTGGCTCATTGGAAAAGACTCTGATGCTGGGAGGGATTGGGGGCAGGAGGAAAAGGGTGGGACAGAGGATGAGATGGCTGGATTGCATCACTGACCCGATGGACGTGAGTTTGAGTGAACTCCAGGAGATGGTGATGGACAGGGAGGCCTGGCGTGCTGCGATTAATGGGGTTGCAAAGAGTCGGACACGACTGAGCGACTGAACTGAACTGAAGCAACTAAAAAATCTAGGACAGTTCTGGTGGTGTTACTGCCAGAAACTCCCCAGCTTAGACATATGCTGCTCCAGATGTGGTCCCTGGGCCTGTAACCTGTAGCAGCGGCAGCACCTGGAAGCTGATCAGAAACTCAGACTCTCAGGCCCCACCCCAGACCTGCTGCACCCAAATCTGCATTTTAAGATTGTCCCAGTGACTCTTGTGCACGTTAATTTTGAGAAACACTCCCCTCGTGAGCTCCAAATCCCCTTGCAGAGCTGATTTTACTTCTGCAGATGATGGATCTCAAACTGGAGTGTGAATCAGCATCCCCTGGAAAGCTGAATAGAACACAGCTCCCTGGACCTACCCCAGAGTCTCCAGTTCAGCAGGTCTGAGGTGGGTCCCCCGAATCCGAGTCTCTGACAAGTTCTCAGGTGATGCTGGTGCTGCCAGTGCTGGACCTGGGACCACAGCCTGAGAACCATTGCTTTATATATGAAAGCACTGCTTTCCCAAGATCAAACCTTATTTTAGTACATGAGTTGTGTTTTTTTTTAATGTTGGTCTGTCTTTGCTGATTACTTTTCAGTCTCTTCTGCCGTTACATCCCTTGGCCAGTAAATATTTGTGTGCTAAGTCAAAAAAGATACGCTATGATTAGGAACCCAGGCTGTAGGTCAGACATACACACACCTCTCTTTGAATCCTGACTCACCACTAACTGTGTAATCACTTCTAAGCTTCAGTTTCTTTCTACATATGTGCTAAGTCACTTCAGTCATGTTCGACTCTTTGTGACCCCATGGACTGTAGCCTGCCAGTCTCCTCTGTCCATGGCATTTTCCAGGCAAGAATACTGGAGTGGTTTGCCATTTCCTTCTCCAGGGGATCGTCCCAACCCAGGGATAAAACCCAGGTCTCTTGCATTTCCTGCACTGAAAGGTGTGTTCTTTACCACTAGCCCCACCTGGGAAGCCCTTTTGCTATATAGGAAGGAAAAAATGACATCTATTTTACTAAATCTTTTTTTTTAACTGACTAAATAAGGGAAAATGCTTAGACTGGTACCTGGCCTACTATAAGAACTTAATAAATGAAAGTTAATGCTGTTATTAAATTAGTTTGGGAGTACCCCTCCACCCAGGAAGCCGGAGTACTTCTGAATGTCTAACCCCTTTCCCCCCTGCTTTGGTTCGGTGCCCACTTCCTCCGGAATTATCATCAGCTGTCTTGTCAGCATTGTGAATAGAGAGATTAATGAACTAATAGGAAATTATGCTCAGAAAGCAATTTGCAGTTATCTAAAATGAGGCGTTTTCGTCTAATAGGTTCACGAGCACGGAGTGGAGTTTAGTTCTAAGTGGTCGGCTGTCAGTACAGACCATGTATTGTCTGATTCAGCTGGCTGAAGTTTGCTTTTGCAGTAAGATGCTGATGGACTTCCCTAGCTCAGTCGTGTCTTATCTGCACCTTTCCCCCTTCTCAGGGTCCTTCCAGAGAAGGACACTTCTGCAGGGCTGAGGTCAGGTTCCTTGGAAACCTCTCCACATCTCTCTGGGTTTCTTGTGGGAAAACCAGCAGTGGTGCTTTGAGTGGTTGTGTTCTAGAAAATAAGAGTTTGAACCAAGGTGACTCGGACCCAGACTCTTGGTGTAGGGCCTAGAAATCTGCATTTTTAGTCAGCCTCCCAGGTAATTCCTATTTGCACATAAGCATGAGTGTCCTGGGCTGAGGAAACAGCACAGACAAAGGCTTGGCTCGGAATTTAGTGTTAGTCGCTTGTCTGTGTTTGACTCTTTGAGATCCTGTGGACTGTAGCCCACCAGACTCCTCTGTCCTTGGGATTCTCCAGGCAAGCATACTGAAGTAGGTTGTCATTTCCTTCTCCAGGGGATCTTCCCAACCCGGGAATCGAACCTGGTCTGAGCATATTTTGCAGGCAGAGTCCAGGGTAGAGAGGAGACTGGTTCTGCTTTGCAGCCACGGTACCAGCCCTAGGACTCCTGCTCTTGCTTCCTGAGGCTCCAGGCCCGTGGAGAGGAGGCACCCCTTACCACCTAGCCAGCCTCTCTTCTGGGAAAGCAGTCTTGGGCTCTGGAGCTCCCACCACCCTGGACCAGCTTGCCAGCTAGGACCAGGCCCAGTGCAGGGAGGAGAATGTGTTGTCCGGATTGCCGTGCCTCTGGGTGATGATGGAGAGTCCTGCTGTGCTGAGTCACCTGCTCTTGGGGCCTGAGACAGGAACCATATGGTTATCAGAACACCTTGCAGATGTATAAGACTCATTTTCCTCTAGGACCACAGAGTACTTGCTCCTCTGCTTTGAAGATAGTATGATTAACTTAGTTATCTGCTGAGCACAGTACCAGTACCTCGTTTAGGGATGCTGGTGCTACCAGTTCAAGCCTGAGACCTTCCCTGGGGGGCTTGCCCTTGGCTGATTGTAGCTTCTCCCCCAGGGGGCTCAGAGGCAGGCAGTCAGGGCGTATGGTGCAGGTATGCAAAAGGCCAGCTTCCTTGCCTGCAGGCAGACATACTCAAGGGTACAGTTCACACCCCAAAGCCCCCTGTGGGGTTAGGCTGAGACTAGAGTCACCTGCACCCATGTCCTTGCTTAGCTTCTCCCCCATCCTACCGTGCTAAGGAACATCCTGTAGAACTCCGTCCATAAATCACTTGCCAGATTGCCCATCTCAGGATCTGTTTCTAGGGAGCGTGACTTAGGACAGGAAAGCAACAGCACGATCCAGACTCTGGAGCCAGAGAGAGCAGGTCCTGGTTCTGCTGCTTCCAAGCTGTGTGACTCTGGGAAAGTTTCTAAACCTCTCTGATATAAAGTGAGGCTACTATGTTCATTTGATGTGATGAGACATGTGAGTGCTCCGGTCACGTTAATGATTTGATGATTCTTTCAAATCAGACTCTTTACGATGTTCAGCAGTTATTTCATTACAAAAGTGGATTCTCTATTAATATGAAATATGAAAAGAAACAGACTCACCAGATCACCTCCGAGGATTTAAGCAATGTTGAAGTTCTGGAAAAGTTAACCCATTTCCTACTTTTCTGTAGTCCTTGCTCCCCATTTTTCTTTGGGGATTTTCTGAACCAGCCAATTTCTTGGTAGACTAGTTAAAGGCTTTGTAACAAGGTTTCTTAACCTTGGTACTTTTGACATTTTGAGCCAGATAATTCTTTGTGGTAGGGAGGCTGTCTTGTGCATTGAAGGATGTTTAACACCATTACTTCCACACACACACCCCCACTCCACCCTTCCCCTACTCCACCCTCAGCTATGACAATCAAAAATGTCTCCAGATATTGCCAAATGTCCCTTGTGGTGTGGAAGGGGCACAAAATTGCCCTTGGGGGAGAACCACTGTTTTATATCGTAAATCCCTCATCCCCAGCCAGTGGGGCTGTATATCCATTATTCAGCTTTTAAGTGCCAGCATTAGAGTGCCATTTCTAAAGTATTCAATAGAATGATCAAACCGCTCGGGTTGCCTGGGACTTCCCTGGGTCAAGCACTGAAAGTCCCAGGTCCCAGGTGGCCCAGGTTGGGAGAGGCAGGTCTGTGCCGGTAGAAACATTTTACATGCTCCAATTAAGGTCACTGCCTGCTTCCGTATGCGTGAGAGCCATAATCACTTCCCTGGAAAGGTAGAAAGTGATGTTTAGAAACAGCACACTATATCCAGTTTATTCCAGTGTGTTTTAATGCATTTTCCGTAGTTCCCCCTGCTCCTGCCCTCAGTAGCCTGGCTACACATGCTGGCACTGAATGCTTTTCACGTCAGCATTCCCTTGGCCATTTTACAGGCGCTTCTTTATCTGGTTTTGCTCTGTTATTGGATCTTTTCACTTGGATTTCGCATGCTCTTCGGTGCCCTCCTTGCCCTGTGTGTCCTCCTCTCCAGTGTCCTTGCCTCAAAGTCCAATGTTTTATCTGAAATTTTCCTGTGTTTGCAAAATGACTGCAGCCACAGGTGACAAGGAGATAAAAGCAGGAAGTAAGCCATGGTTGGTTTGAGCCACTGGGCGCTCTAATTTTCCCAGCTCTTGCAAAACTGGGGAAATGATGAGCTGGTGTTGCAGCTGCTGCGAAGTTCCTGGAAGCTTCAAGAATTTGTACAACGGGCAGGATATTGACAGGATATAATTATGAGCGTGCATTTCAGAGATCACCAGCTTGAAGCCTAAACTTATTTTTTCCATTAATAGAAACACTTCAGTTTTTGCAATAATCATCATGAGAATTATTGGTCCCTTATATGAGTTTTTACCTATTATGTGTGCTAAGTTGCTTCATTCATGTCCAACTCTTAGCCTGCCAGGCTACTGTGTCCATGAGATTCTCCAGGCAAGAATACTGGACTGGGTTGCCATGCCCTCCTCCAGGGGATCTTCCTGACACAGGTATTGAACCCGAGTCTTTTATGTATCCTTTACTGGCAGGAAGGTTCTTTACCACTAGCACCACCTGGGAAGCCCCTTACCTATTATAGTTCAGTCCAATTACAGTTGTATGTGAGGGTGGCTTATGATTCTCCTGGAGCTTGAGGTGGGGATTGGATACAAGGATGATGGTGATGGTCATGGTATCATGTATCAAGGGCTTGCTGAGTGCCAGACATTCTGCTAAGTACTTTACATGCATGAACTCATTTAATGCTTACAACCACCAGGGAAGGTAGGGTGTATTATTATCCCCGTTTCTAAGAAAATAGAGCCCTTCAGGAATAACTCGTTGGCCCAAAATTGGATTCACTGTGGGTGAATCCATTCCTCAAACCCACTGATCCCTCTGATTCAAGATCCCAGAGCCTTAACCACTTTATGTGGGCAAAGGACCAGCCACACGGCTGCCAGTCCCTACTCTGCTTCTCTTTGAACCAGACAAGCAGAAGATGAGACTCTGATCTCAACCTGACGCTGGACCAGAGCTATCAGTCTTTTCCTCCCCCACGTGCTGCCTTCTCCCATCATCCCTTCTTGAATCGAAAGATGATGAATGGGTCTCTGTGATGAACCCCCCCACCCCACCCAGGTGCTGGGAACCCAGAAGACTCTGTGGTCACACTCTCCTCTCTCGGGGAAGTGGGGTGTGGGGTTGGGGGAGGAGTCTCCAACAGGTAATAATTCTACAGCTTCCTTACGGAAACCTCTTAAGGAAAGACCAGGGCTGGGGTTTTCCCGATTATCGTCCATTATGTTGCTGGAGCATTCATTCTGATTTCTGTGTTAATACTCCCCATCTTCCTTGCTTATTTCGGCTGTTGCCTTTCTCTTTCTAACTCAGTTGAAGGCCAAAGAGCTCCACCCTACCGGGCAGTCAGCAGTAAGTTAAGGGGGCTGTGTTCTTTGAGGTCCTTCACCGAGATCATAAGGTGACGTTTCTAAAAGCATCGGCTCAAATGACAGACCCCAGGGGAACCAAAATTAGACAAAACTGCTCAGTTGGGGTATTCATACAGACAAACCCACTGCAAAGAGGGTACTGATTTGGTTTAGTGATTTTGCAAGAAGCCTTAAGAAGTACCTAATGCAGTGATGTTGGGGAGGCAAGCAGAGGCAGGAGAGTGAGGAGGGATAACCTGAGAGGGGCACTGGCTGCCCTGTAAGTGTAAGTATCTGCTTCCTGGGGTGGGGCGGGGGTGGGAGAGGTCGTTCCAAAATGCTTATCCAGGCTTCACCTCCCTGTTTAACACCCTCCACCTCCCTGTTTAACACCCTCCTTGGTTCCCCTCAGTTCTCAGAATAAAATCCAGTTTCCTGAGCAGACCTGTGCCATCCTTATTTACCTCTCCTTCCTCCCCTCTCACCACGTCCCTCCTTTTGCCCAGAGCTCCAGCTTCTCCATGCCACCAACCCTGCAGCAGCACCGGTGCCCACTCACTGATGCTTCTTTGCACCCTAGTGCTTCAGCCTAGGTCTTTCTTGTGCACCTCTGCTAGCTTCCTGGGCTCAGCTCAGTTATCACTTCCTCCAGGAAGCCCTCCCTGACTCCCCTCCAGTTCCAGAGTGCCATATCCTGCCCTTTCAGATCATCCCACGTAACATACGATGTTGTGTTTATCTATTTACCGCTCTGTCCCTCTAACCAGACTTTGTTCAAGGGAAGGGCTGTATCTGCTTTGTTCACTGTTCATACAAACAGGGTGAGCACAATGCCTGGCACAGTAAGTGCTCAGGAAATACTAGATGGTGGAATCGATCTCAAAAGGAGCCTCTGGATGGAAGTGTTTCTTCCAAACCCAAGGCTCTGGGATCCTGGTTCCCATCCAAATGGGGTCATTTCTAGGAGGTGGCTTGACTTTGAGGCAATGAAATGAGTGAAACGGCATTCATGTTTGAAAGGACAAGAGATGGGTTTCCATACCCATCTAGATAGTAAACTCCTTGCTAGATGATTCTAAGAAAGGTGGTTAAAGAAGAATCCCTCCCCCCTCCATGTTATTATACACTCACAGTGCCTCACACACCTGGCACAGAGGGAGAAGATGATGTTGTTTTATGTGAGCATGAATGAATGGTTATCCTGAGTCTGCTGTTTACTGTCTATGTGATTGGGCTGCTTCCTGAGCCTAGGTCTTTTTGACTTTAAAATGGGTGTAACAGTATCCATCGCTCACAGGATTGTTGTTCAGAATTGCCCAGGGTTATGTAAGAGCGCCTGGCTCCAGCTGGGTGTTTGCTTAACATTTCTTCAACTGGATGTTGGGGACCAGGTATTTAAAAACATCCTATTTGCACTTTGTAAGGAAAGGCAGATTGCAAAGTGAGCTGGTGTGGGATGAAAAAAAGGATCAGGGATTTAGGCTGCCTGGAGCAAACTTTTCATAAATTGGTTCGACTCCGCTGGCAAACCACTTGAAATGAACATGTCAGTCTTGACCAGCAAGGGTCATAATGGCGCCTCGTCCAGGAAGGCTGCCTTTCTGACCCCGGCCCCATGCCACTCTCCAGGTTTGTGTCTGCCCTTAGGGGCTGCTGGGGGCCAGGACACATCCATTAAGAAAAGGGCAGAGCTGCTCATAAAACTGTTTGTCTCATATAGTTCCTGGGCAGGATCCACAGAAGGCCAATTTGCTTGTGGTCAGATCCCCGTCTCCCACCCCCAGGTCGGGGAGGAAGGAGGGCCGAAAGAAGGGGATGCAGAAGGGGTATGTTCGCACTTCACAAACTGCAAGGGATACAATTTATACGAAATAGAAATAATTTTCTAAAAATTGATGGAGACTTGGGACTTCCCTGAGGATCCAGTGGTTAAGATTTCACCTTCCAATGCAGGGGTCACAGGTTCGATCCCTGGTCAGAGAGTTAAGATCCCACATGCCTCACGGCCAGAAAACCAAAACATAAAACAGAAACAATATTATAACATGTTCAATAAAGACTTTAAAGAGTAGCCCACCTCAAAAAAAATTTCAGAAAATTTGATGGAGATGATTCATGTTCCCACGCCAGGGGCAATCTGAGGGCATTCCCTTCTGCTGAGCTACCTTCCTGTTTCTTTCTCTTCTCTCTCCCTCCATCTCTCCAGTGTCTGTTCAGCATGTATCAGGCACCAGCTACCAAACCAGGCACTGACAGCAGGGTAGGAAAGTTGCTGCAAGGAGGAGAAAGACCCAAATCCTGCCCCCAAGATAAATTCACATATTTAATTTTCAGACAGAGAGGATGTCTCATTTGGCCAGCAGCTAGCTCCTTTGGAGAATGAGATATCCCACGTAAGCAACTTTTCTTGATAACTGAAGCTTATCCTGTTAGCCTTTGAAGTTGAAAAAAATGAACTCTTTTCCATGAAAGTTTTAAATAAATCCTTTCCAAGTGTCCAGGCTGCCTGAGTCTCATGTGACATTTCCTGTGTGCCCTCAAGTGTGCCTTAGCCCTGCCCGCAGAGACATTGACCTATTTGCCATCCAGGTGGGCACCACTCGGACATTTTCTCATTGGATCCTCATGGCAGTTCTGCCTACGAGGAACCTGAAACTTAGCCAGGCAGGTGGATGCCTCCTTGGTCTGGAAAAGGTAGAACTATGACCCAGGCTCAGGTCAGCTGGATTCTGAAGCCCAGGCTTTTTACCTGGAAGCACATATGACCTTTACCTGGTGCCCTGAGTTGATCAGAGCTACCATCCTAACTTGCAGGGCTCCTCAGGGCCATGTCTGATACGGAGATTTGTCCAGAGAGGTCAGCGGTGTCCTCCCCACCTCTCCATTTTCCTCCTTGTGGAATGGAACACATGGAGGACCCAATTCCTTACGGACTGTGGGCTCAAGGGACCCATGAAGGACAAGGAGCAGAAGGCTTGATTTTGATGTGAGAGCTTTGGGGCAGACCGTGTTGGTGTTCCAAACCTCCTCTAATAATCATGGTGACTTAGTTGGGCTCCCCTTTTTCTACAGACCCTGAGACAAAGATCTGGGGACAAGTGGTTTCTTTGAGAGGTGAGCCCAGGCCACCCCAGTGGCGGGACGGTGGGTGGTGTAGAGAAGTGAGAGAGGGATGGGAAGGGAAGGCAGCCTGTCCTGGGTCCTAGAAGAGCAGGTGATGGTCATGGGCACCTGGGGTCCAGTCCCTTGACGATACACCCCTGAGTTGTCCCACAAATTGTTAGTTCGTGGAACACTGCACAAACTAACAATAAACACAACTCCCACAGTAAAAACAAGAGTACCTGCAACTTCAAGTGCTCGTCCTAGGCACCCTACCTCTGTTGTATCATTCATCTCTATTGTCCTGTGAGACAGATGCTGTCATTGTCCCCACTTTACAGAGGAGAAAACTGAGGCTCAGAGCAGGTCAGCGACTTGCCCAGCTTGTCACAGTCAGGAGGTGGTGGTGTCAGGCTTTGAACTCACATTTGTTCAGTATATTATCCTGACACCATTTTCTTTTACTTTTTTAATCTGTTTATTTGGGGAGGGGGGATATGGAGCAAGGAGGACCCTGCCTTCTGGAAGACTTAGGCATCCAGACATCTCTTATCTGGGAAGTAGAGTGTGTCCCTCTTCTGTGTGGTCCTTGAGCTCTGGCGTGCATTTGCTGAAAACCCACACTCCCAGCACTTCCCAAGTCAGAACCGGAGGGGGTATGCCTTGGGAATCTGACTCTGAAGTAGATGGTCTACCGATAAATTGCATGCTAGTGGCTTTTCTTTCTTAGGCAATGAAAAGGAAAAAATCTAATTTTGGTGGAATCGTGTGTTTCCTGCTGGAAAAATGATTCTTCATAAATGAGGCATGTCTGGCCTCAGTCCCTGTACCCCCTCCCTTCCAGGGTCTGGGTGATTCCAGTGCCAAGCTCATCCTACTGTCTGGATCAGCAAGTCCTGGATGTGTGGGCTCTAGTTTTTCACATGAGAACCACTGTGCAAGGTTTAACTGTCCGGGCATCAGAGAATGATCTCTTGGGGTTTCTGTAGGAGCAGGGGCCATGCTCCCAGCCCTGGCACTGCCCTCTGAGGCATTGCTGGAAGGATGCATGTTCCATCTCCCACCCTGCAGCCAGAGGTGGAGGAGGGCTGCTCCCTTCCTGCAGAAGATGGAAAGGAAGGTGCCAGGAGGAGACAGGAGATGGCTGAGGTCACTAGGGGTCTTGCCTGCCTCGTCCTGATTTGGACACACGGTCCAAAGGTAACGTTGAGTTGCTTGCCCTCGCTTCATGGCGCTGCTCATGACAGGGAACGGGGTGCTTCACACCTGCCCATCAGCCTTCCAGCTGGGTTTACTCAAGAAGACTCCTAGGTCAGGGGTGGCAGAAAGGAACAATTTATTTCTGGAAGTTTCTGGAAGTTGAGCTATTTCAATCAGGGAAGAGTACAGAAACCTCTTGATCTATCATTTGTCATCAGCAGTCTCCCCAGTTCAGATGTATTCATCTGACCTAGTCACTGTTGTCTAAAGTCTCTGATTTCTTCCAGGTGTTTGTGGGATCAGATAGAATCTCGTACTGGGGCTCTGCCCCCCTCCCCTTCCTCAAATCTTCCTTTCACTCTGGTTCTCTTCATTTCAGCTTCATCAGCCTTTAACTTCTGACCTTTGAACCCATCAGGCTTGATTTTGCCCCCTAACCTTTGTGCTTCTGGAGCCTTTCCCCTCCCACTCCTGTCACTTTCCATCTTCGTTTCCCTGCTTTATTTTCCCACCATCTTCCCACGCTGGCAACAATCTGATATTTGTGTGTTTATTAACTGTCCCCGTAAACATAGGGGCTTCATCTGCCTGACTGTTGTGTGTCTCCAGGACCTGTTTGTAGAATGAATCAAAGGCTAATTTCACACTCAGCAGGGTTTTCCATCAGGGCTTTGATGCAACACTAGTTATCTCCAGGGGAGCTGAGACCTTCCCTATGGGTCTGAGTCTGGGGGCCTTAGAAAAGAAAAAGAGAAAACCAGGTCATAGTACCCTTTGAAATCTGACAAAGGTATGGGGAAGAGCAAGGTGACATCTTGGATTTGTCTCAAAGAAAGACATTTTGCTTCTAAACTCTTAAACATAATACCAGTAAAACTTAATACCTGTTACTAATCTCATCCTAATTAGAAGTCTGGGTTGGCTGTCTTCTATAGAATGAGCCTTTAAGAAAAAAATGAGGCTACCTCAGGCACCACTGAGCCAGGGTTTCTGCCAGGACAAGTCAGTTAACCTCAGCTTTTCTATCTGTAAGATGGGATGAATAATACCTATTTCATAAAAGTGCTTTAAAGATCTAATGACTTAGCATCTATAGAATGCTTGATGCAATGGCTGGCAAATGAGTCTTCAGGTAAGCAGCTGGTGATTGAATGATGATGACAAATATAGACTGGTAGATAACAATGTCTTTCAAAGCATGAAGTCCAAGTGGACATTGTTGGTTAAACAGTTGCTTCCCACTCTTGGACTACCCAGGACTGACCTGTGAATGTGGGATGGCAGAAAAACTCTCTCCAGAGTTAATTTCCTAGGTTCCAAGGGTATGCCTTTGCAGTAGCTGTCTTATCTCACCCCCACGTCTTGGTATCCATAGCACCCAGAGCTTTCTGAACCATTGGTGTGTCTCATCCACCCATCTACCCAGCCATATATCCACCCACCCATCTATCCACCCATCTATCCATCCATCCACTGATCCATTTAAACATCCATCTATTCATCCATCCATCCATCTATTCATCTGCCCACCCACCCATCTATCCATCTGCTTAACCATCCATCCATCCATCCATCCATCCACTCACCCATCCATCCATCCACTTATTCATCTCGACATCCATACATCTATCATCCTTCTCTCTTTTTCTCTCTCAGGTTAAAGTGCCACAACAAATGCACCAAAGAAGCCCCGCCCTGTCATCTTCTGATCATCCACCGAGGAGGTAAGTATTTAACACTTCCTACCCTGGGGTAGTAGTGGGGGTTCCTGCAGGCCATCTGAGATAGCTGTCCATCCAGGTAAATTTTGGAAAACCCCTTGATCCTTAACCTTTGCCTGCCTCATTTCTTTCCCTCTGACCCCCTCCTCCTGACATCTGCCTCCTTAATCCACCCCGGTGCCCGTTCTCCCTATTCTTTGTCCTCACACTGGTCTCCTTGATACTTTAGCCCCAGATTCATCTCCCCTCCATAATTCTTTTCTCGCATTCTTGTCCTCTCTCCTAATTCTTTACTCTCTTATCTTTCTCCCGAGTCCTATTCCTTTCCTTTCCCACTTAAAAAGAGCACTAGCTGAGTGTTTTTCCATGGTGTGCTCTTCAGACTCAGTCAATTGGCCCTGTAGAAACAGGCACAGAGAGGGGTCTTGATCAGACCTGTTAGTTTGGGTCATCCGTGTTCCATCTCCTGGGGCCTTGGGAGTGCCTGGGCCAACCTGGCTGGGCAGGGAGGTAGCCAGACACTGCCTCTGGGAAGCCACTACCAGCCTTCCACCAGGCAAAAGCAAGACCAATTTAGTCGGAAGGAAAGACTAGAAGGAAAATTTTTTCCCTGCCTACCAAGAATACAATAGCAGGCCTGTAGTCCAACTTTCAAAATGTAGTTCCCCTGATTCTTAGGGTAGTTTTTCCATTATCCACACTGTACTTCATCTAGTGGGGAACTCTCTAAGCCTGTATTGTTCAATACAGTAGCTACCAGCCACATCTGACTATTTACATTTAGGTGAATTACAGTGAAATAAAAATAAAAATTTAATTACTCAATCACACCAGCCACATTTCAAGGGCTCCGTGGCCACATGCAGCTACTGTATTGGACATAGAGCACGTTCATCATTGTAGATATTGGCCATCGCTGGTCCAGACCCTTACTCTTCCAGCTGTGGCCCATTGACCAGCAGCAACACGGAAATCACCTGGGAGCTTGTTAGAAATGCACAGCTTTTGGCCCCACTCCAGACCTGTCGAATCAAAATCTGCATTTTAAACAGCATCTGCACGTGATTCATCTGCACTTTAAAGTTAAGAAGCACTGCTCTGGAGTAGAAGTTACAAACTCAGATGCCTGCCAGGGTCAAGCAGGTACCCTGAATGACAGATGTTGGCAGGATGGGGCCATGCAAAGCGGAGAGAGAGCCCAGGCACCTCCTAGAGGGGATGGCCAGTCCAGCAACGTGACTTGCATTGTACCATTTCTCATGTTTCTAAAAAAGCCCAAATGGCTTCATATGCCATATACTTATTTCTAAAAGTTGTGCATGTGTGCTAATTCGCTTTAGTTGTGTCCAGCTCTTTGTGACCCTGTGGACTATAGCCCTCCAGGCTCTTTGTCCATGGGACTCTCCAGGCAAGGATACTGGAGTGGGTTGCCATGCCCTCCTTCAGGGGATCTTCCCAACCTAGTGATCGAACCCAAGTCTCTTATGTCTCCTGCATTAGCAGATGGGTTCTTTACCACTAGGGCCACTGGGAAGCCCATGTAAGCAACTTATTAAAATTGTGAAAACTCTTGCTGTCCCCCTTCCCACCACCCGCCTTCTGTAGGTTGGGTGGAGGCTTAGCGCCAACTTTGGGGAACACAACTTGTTAGTCCTTGTCCTCCTCCTCCACCCTCCCAGCCCCTCCTGGCCTTGGGTCAGCGTGGGCTCAGGGGAACCTGCCCTGTTCTCAAACGAACCGAAGAGAAACTTAAAAAAGGAGGCAGATGGCTGCCGAAAGTGCTGGCTTGTCTTCCAGAGCCAATGGGCCATTGGTTTTCGATGATCTTTGCATTGCTTTCCTCCACAAGGAGAGGAAATTGCAAGAGAAGGAAAAGTCTGCCGCTCTTTCCTCTTTCCCCTTCCCACCTCACATCCTTAATTAAGAACCATCTGTTCCTTGAGCAACTGTATACACACCCCAAGCCTGTTTTAAACCTGAACTCTCACTGCTCTGGAGACCTTGTCTTGCAAAAGATTCTTTGGGGGAAATCGCTTCCCGCTGAACACCCCTCCGTGGTAGCCTGCTGGAGCCCTGACTCCCACGTGGAGACCGGAACCAGCCTGCTGGGAGATGACCCGCTCTCAGACACCGACATCTGAAGAAGGGCACCCTCCCGCCCCCCCCCTACCATCAGGGCCATGCCCCCTTTACTCAAAGAGCAAACAGGAACTTTCCAGCACTCTGCTAGCTTCTTGCTCTACCCACCTCTCTGGTAGGAAGTTGAAAATATAGTTGGTTTCCATGGTGATGGCAGCTCAGGCTTAAGAGAGAAATTAAATCCCTGGGTTAGTCCAAAGCTGTAAGTTTCTCCCTAATGGCCCCACCCCCACAATAAAAAACAGCTAACCAGTAGCATTACCAGGTATCACATTTGCATGTGAGCTTCGCCCCTCCCACGGCCCCTGGAAACAGTAAGTAACAGAGGGCTCACAGAGAGAGGGGCTCAGATGGCATGATTGGAGTCAGGATGTGTTTGTTTAGCACCTCCTGCTGGACCCAGCTTTGGTGTGCCTCCAGGGATGGATACAGAGGGGAGGCTGGGGGAGCCGAGACTTCCCTTCAGGGATCCCCAATGACCTTGTCTAGGACAAATGTGCTTTGACATGCTAGAGGCCACTCGGGCCTGAGAAATCTCACCAGTGATGCAGGACGATCCTAACATACAAGCTTAGATGGAGGAGGGACAGGTGGCCACAACGAGCTGTCCACTGATGATAGTGCCTGAGAAATCTGGAGCCTCCTGTCTTTCAAAGGAGGTTCAATTCTGAAATGAACACCAATGTGAAACAATTATGATACTGGAGAAAAAAATTCCGATAGCTTCAGTTTCATTATTAGAAGTTTTAATTGTCAAAAGCCGTATGTTGACAGTACGAACATCTTAGAAACCGCAGAGAACACAGGTAGTGGGGAGAGGGTCCCGCTACTGTAACACAGCACCACGACTACCGTTTCTCAGCAATTCCCTTCCAGCCTTGGGGGTGGGCCTTTGAGTGGGGTCTGCTCTCCTGGCATCAGTATGGAGCAGAAGTGGTACTTAAACTCCCAAATCTCTGTCTTTACCCCTACGGATCCAGCAAGGTTAGTCCGGACAGAGTCCGTCCCGTGTGACATCAACAACCCTCTACGAAAGCCACCCCGGTATTCGGACCTGCACATCAGCCAGACGCTCCCCAAAACCAACAAAATCAACAAGGTGAGACTGGGGTTCCGCTGGGTTCAGGCGTGCTGGGTTGGGGCGCTGCCAGACGAGGAGCAGGAGGGAGGAATGTTCTCGAACAGGACTCGGTGGCTTGATCTGGGAGCCTTGCCCTTACTTCCCAGCGCCGCTGGGCTCTCTCCTCATTCTGGGTGGCTTGTGTCTAGGAAAGTTTTGGGGGGCATCCAGCCATCAGTACAGAACGAATGTGCCAGAAGTCTGTCTGATTTAGAGAGAGGGCACCTGGCAATGAGAATGAATGAACGTGTTGATGGGGGCACAGTAGGGATGCGAGGAGAGCCTGAGAGGGGATCCTTAGTGGCCCAGGCTCTGCCCTCTTTGCTCCAAGCTGTTTCATCATCTGCCAGGATGCGCTTTGCAGAAGGTTCTGCACTCTCTGACACATGTGTTGAATCTAATCACCCCGGGAGAAAAGTCTGTTTCTGAGTTCCTGCTGGAGACCAGGTAGATGGATCTGTGTGGGGCCCTGAGCTCTGAGCCATAGCCAATCTGGTTGGCTTCTGACTGGTCCTCAGATGGTGGTCAGCAGTGGGCCTTTCTGTGTGTCTTTCTTTCTAACATGGCCTGGAAATTTCCACTGGGGATTTCCTCATTCTTTGTTTGATCTGTGGGTTGGACGACATCAAAGGGATCCCAGGGACACCTAAAGCCTCCTGGAAGAGGAAGAGGTAACACACGCCAGTGGGTGATTTCTCAAGCCCTGTGGTGCCTCCGTGCATTGTGTGGAAGGTGGATAAAGAGTGGGCCAGTCAGAGTGTGTGGACAGTCACCCACCCGGATGAGCATCTCTGGCCGCTTGACCTCTCCCTGGCAACCAGCTATACTCTCCCTTCTGTGCATAAGGCTGGGGAGGGCCTAGCCCCCTCCCTAATCCATTCTCCACACAGCAGCCAGAGTGATTCTTAATGAATGTAATTTGAATCATGCCACCCTCTGCTGAAAAACCCTCCTGTGGCTTTCTGTCGAGTGGAGGAAACAGTCAACCCCTTCCTGCAGTCTGCAAGCCTCCATGCACAATTGGTCCCTCCCTCCTTCTCCGACCTCCCTACCAAAGCCCATATGTTCTTTCTCTCTCTAGCTGTCTCCTACCACACTGGGTCTCAGTCATTCACCATCTGGCTCCTGTGGCGTCGTCTTAGGACTTGATGATACACTTGGCCTCTGAAGTCAGGCAGACTTGGCAGCCAGTCTTGGCTTCCTCCACTTACTCGCTCTTAGAGTCTCTGGGCAACTTACTTAATATCTCTGAGCCTCAGCTTTCCTGTGTGTAAAATGGGCATGTTCCAGTTATCCACAGCTGTGCAAACCAACAACCTCAAACTTAGTGGTGGACATCAACAGCTCTTTAATTATGCTTGTGGAGGCTATAGGTCAGGTATCTGGAAAGCTGTACAGTGGGGATGGTTTGTTTCTGCTTCATGATGCCCAGGGACTCAACTGGGAAAGCTGATGCAGCTGGGGGCTGGAATCATCTAGAATAGGGATTGGCAAACTATGGCTCACAGGCCATATCTAGTTCACAGCTTGTTTTTGTGTGTGTGTGTGAATTAAGTTGTGTTGGAACAAGCCACGTTCATATTTTCTATGGCTGCTTTCAAACTACAACAGCAGAATTAAGTAGTTACAACAGAGATCACTGGCTCACAAAGCCTAAAATGTGTACTG
Organism: Redunca redunca; assembly: GCA_006410935.1. Classification (NCBI taxonomy): domain Eukaryota; kingdom Metazoa; phylum Chordata; class Mammalia; order Artiodactyla; family Bovidae; genus Redunca; species Redunca redunca. The sequence continues at coordinate 308,853 of SJYQ01091795.1, read as the reverse complement.
ATGAGCCATTTCGAGAAAAAACTTGCCAACCCCTGATCTAGAGGCTCCTTCACTCACATGTCTGGGCTGGGATGAGTCAAAGGCTGAACTCAGCAGAGGGTCTCTTTGGGAGCAACTACACACAGTCTTGCCTTGTGGCTTGGCTGCCTCAGGGTAGTGAGGCTCTTCTTACACGGCACCTCAGGGCTTGCAGAGCCCTGCTCATCCAACAAGGTGGAAGCTGCAGAGGCTTTTATAACCTAGTGATATAAAAGCCCCATGCACTGTCTTGGCTTGTCACTAGCCAAGGGCTGTCAGTGTTGGTTCTGTTCTACTGTACTGGTAGAAGCAGTCGCAAGCCTACTTAGATTTGAGGGGAGGTGGCGTGGTCCCACTTGTCAGTGGGAAGAGTCCAAGGAATTTGTGGCCACATTTTTTAAATGTCTCCGGCTGAGCAAGAAGAGTACCAACCCCAGAGAACGGCTGGGAGGATGAAATGAAATAATCAGTGTAAGGCGAGGCACTTGGAGAGAGGTTCCTGGCATGTGGATAAGTGTCCAGGAAATTCTAGCTATTTTTATAAGCTTAAATCTTGGGCTTCTAATCACAGTGTCAGGCTGGGTCCACTTCATTTTTTGGTAAACTATGTAGGTCTCTAGGGGAGGGTCTCCCACTTCTGAAGTTGGGGTGCTTAAGGGGTTCCAGTGGTGAGACTCCTGGGAAGTAACTATAACCATGCTTTCCTTCATGACCTTTTGAGGGGTGAGTGGCTCAGAGCCATCTCGAGACTTTTCTCTCTGGCTTTACAGACACAGTGAGCCTCTTGGTGTCAGGTGGGACAGAAACATGGGTCAGATAGATCGGTGACTCTGACATTGTTCTGCCTGTCTGCCAGCAGGAGAATTTGATAAGAGAAATAAATTAACCTCTATTTAGAAAGCAGCTTTGGCATGAAGGTGGACAGGAGCTATCAGAGAACTGGGTTATTTTTTTTCCCCCTACTTCTCTTCTCACTAGCTTCACACAGATTCTTTCTGTCAGGCAGTGATGTGTTTAGTGCAATAGGTATCTGAGCCAATTTGGTCTGAAGATTTCCTTTTCATTGCTCTGTCTCCTCTCTCGTCTAGCTGTGTCAATCTAGCTTCATAAAAACCTAGCCTGTTCACCCAGCCTAGTGGTTTGAATGTGCATTTTGGAATCAGAAGGTCTGGGCTTGAAACTCAGTTTCTTCACATGCTCTGACCGAACCAAGATCCTTCTGCCTTTGTTTCCCCCTGTGTAAAATAGGCGTTCTAATAGTAGATGTATCGGGGGTTACGGAGAGGATTCGGTGCAGTGATACATGTGAAGGGTCTAGTCCTGACACTGAATCCTCAGGGCATGGAAGAGCTCAGGGATGAAGAAGAGAGACACTGGGGAGGAGAAAGAGGAACAGGAGTAGGAGGAAGAAAAGGGGTGGAGGAGGAGGGAGAAGAAGAGGAAGAGGAAGAGGGAGGAGCAAGAATAGGAAGAAGAAAGAAGAGGCAGGAGGAGGAAATGGAAGAAAGAAGAAGGATGAGGAGGACGGAGGACATGGAGGAGGGTGCGGGGATGGAGGAGATGGAGGAAATGAGGAGACGGCGAAGCAACAGCAGCAGGAGCATCTGCCGGCTCCCGAGGGCTCTAGTCTGTAAGGCCCATGCTTCCACTTCAAGGCATCGAAAGCCCCACCTACCTGGGTGTCCGAAGCCGAAGATCTGCCCACTGCAGGGAAGCGTTCTGGAGTGGCTGCCTACTCACTGTCCTTTTCAGCTCGTTGCAAGCAACAGAGCCTCATCTCTGCTAGCTCAGCACGAGGAACTGTCTCTTGGAAGGATTGGGCATGGGGCAATAAGAGAAAGTGGAATCCTGCTTAAGGAGCTTGGGCTCATGAAACTGAACGTAGAGGACAGACTTGTGCTCAGGTCAGCAGCTCAGACCCCCAGCAAATGGCTCACTGTTCCGGTCCTCCATCACGACAGTGGTTGGCTACTCTTTGTGGGTCCCCTCTGGTCTGTTTCTGTTGACTGTTTTCCTCATCCTCTGCTCTCATCTTTTCTGCCTATCTTCACTTCTGCAGCCTCAGAAGCACTCCTGCTCCTTGTTACCTCAGCTCATCTGTTTTCTGGCCTGTCGTGGCTCTTCTGTCCCCTTCAACCTCATCTCCTCTCCACCTTTGCTCCGCTTTCTGCTATTATTCCTCTTGGACCCACTCATCTGTTTATTCCAGGTATCGTAGGTCATTAAGCAGCTGCTGTGATGCCCTGACTTTTGGTCCTGAGTTGGGAGTGGGCTTTGGAGGTCACAAGACAAGGCTGTTTAGGAGACTCTGTTGGGTTGGAAGTGGAGAGGGGCACGGCAACCCACTCCAGTATTCTTGCCTGAAGAATTCCATGGGCAGAGGAGCCTGGCGGGCTACAGTCCATGGGGTTGCAAAGAGTCAGACACGAATGAGCGACTGACACTACTGCTACTACTTTTGGGTTGGAGTGGGGGACAGTTTCCATGGGAGAGAGAGTTATTATTACTGCCATGTCAAAGTCAGTGCACAGCTGGTCGAAAGGGAACCTGGGAAGCGAACATGCTTCATTTGATTCTCAGAGTCAGATGTGCATTCTCATTACTTGGTTCAGCCTTCTGTTTCTGCTTCTGGGCTGGAGATGGGGACCTGGGCCACTAACTCTCTGTATGACTCCAGCACGTCGCCTCCGTGCCTGAGTCTCAGCATCCCCATCTACAACATGAAGTGGGGGGCTGGATGGTTTCTGAAGGATGTTTCCACGTTTTAGCTGCACTCAGAAAGAGGAATTACGCCATTAGCCCTTCCCTGCATGATCTGAGAGTCTGAGTTTCCCTCTGACGGAAGACAGCCTCCTACTGGGACACAGATCTGGGTCTGGCCCAAGGAAGGAGTTTCCCCTCCTGTTTAGCTCTTCTGCTGGGGAATGTGAGCACTGTGTGCACGTTTCTCTTCTGCTGATTAAGTTGATTCACATCAGCCCTGAGCCTCAGATATGAAAGAGACTGAATTCCTGCCTTAACTGTTTCCTCCATAAAGACGACTCCTCCTTGTTTCCCTCTCTGTCTCGCCTTCCCTCCTTCCTTCCTTTCCATTCACTGATACATATAACACTTACTAGCCGCCTCTTATGTTTTTGTTTCTGTGCTAAGTTTTGCAGATTCCAAGATAAATAAGGCACCGTCTAGTAGGAGGACATAAACCTTTTCTTCCCCGCCCCCCTCTCCTTATCCATCCCTCTCTTCATTTCTTTCTATTTTCCTTCCTCTAGCACACATTTTTCAAGGGACCACAGTGGGAATAGGGAGCTTCTAGCCTTGAGGACAAAGACAGACAAGCAAGCTGAAAAGTGATGGTGTTGAAGCAACAGCAGAAGCCAAGACCAGTACCAGAGCAAGCTAGAACCAGGCAGGGCCATTCCCAGGAGGAGGAATGTGCTGACCTCGTTGGTTGAGTGGGAGGTCAGGGGAGCTTCTTGGAGGAGGGGCAATCTGAGCTGCATTGTGAAGAAAGAGTAGGCATCTTCCAGGCTGACTGGGGCAAGGCTGGGAAGATAGTGTTAGTCACTCAGTCGTGTCCAACTCTTTGCAAACTCATGGACTGTAGCCTGCCAGGCTCTTCTGTCCGTGAAATTCTCCAGGCAAAAATACTGGAGTGGGTACCCATTCCCTTCTCTAAGAGATCTTCCCGACCCAGGGATTAAACCCAGGTCTCCTGCATTGCAGGCAGATTCTTTACCATCTGAGCCACCAGAGAAGCCCATTCCAAGCAGAAATAATAACATCTCCCAAGCCTTGGAGATGTGAGATAGCCTGGTTTGTGTTGGCAACTGTGGGCCATTTGATGTGACTATGGCAGTCATTGTAGGAATGAGAGAAGAGAAAGTGATGCAAGCCCAGGTCCAGCCTGAATGTGTGCATCAAGAACCAGCATTTTCATTTAAACATGCTCTGTCATTTGAGCATGATCTGTATGCCTAGCGGGACACTGTTTTTAGCACAAACCTTTATGTTTTTTAAATAAGGCTAATGTTTTTTTTGCAGAGCATCTATGGAAACTTCTTTGCCCATCTATGAGTAGAAGTTCAAAGAAGAGAGTCTTGCTAGGATGGATAGATGCCTGACTTTCATTTCCCCTTATCCCTCTACTGACACGATCAGTCGCTGACTTCCTCTGAAAACCCCCTGTGCCCCCTTTGACTGTGTGGTAGCTTCACAGCCCAGCCACATAAAACTTAGCCCACATGTCACTGCCTTATTTTTCCTTACATTAACAAGTCTGTTGCCAGGAACATGTAACTACCATTAGGTAAATTAGGATGGAGTAAGAAGGCTGGCCTCCTGATACCTAACTATTAAAATCAGATCAGAATTACCTCCAAGGTGGTCTTGCGTGGAAGGTGGCTGGAATGAACTAGAGCATGACCTTGCCTGGAATAGGACTCTGTCCAGGGCATGTCTGTAGTTGCTTGATCCACAGGAACCACAGAGGGTGACAACCTACCTGTCCTTCAGTGGATAGTTGATCAGATAAACTGGGTACATCCATGTCGTGAAGTATCACTCAGCAATAAAAAGGAACAATCCCTTGGGGCATGAAGTAACTGGAATGAATCTCCAGAGAACCATTCTGAGTGAAAAAAAAAGCCAGTCCAAAAAGACTACATACTGTATGGTTCAGTTTATAGAACATTCTTGAAATGACATTATAGCAATGAAGACTAGATTAGTGGTGCCGGGGGTAAAAGATGGGAGGGAGGGGTTGTGAGGAGAGAGAAGGAAATGGGTGTAGTTAGAACAGGACAGCATGAGGGATCCTTCTGGTAATGGAAATGTTTTGTATCTCGACTGTATCAATTCAGTGTCTGGCTTGTGATTTCATTGTACCCTAGTCTTGCAAGATGTTATCATTGGAAAAAACTAAATAAGAATGCATTGTTATTGTTCAGTCATTAAGTCATGTCTGACTCTCTGCGACCCCATGGACTGCAGCACACCAGGCTTCCCTGTCCTTCACTACCTCCCAGAATTTGCTCAAACACATGTCCATTGAGTCATGATGCCATCCAACCATCTCATCCTCTGTTGCCCCCTTCTCCTCCTGCCCTTAATCTTTCGCAGCATCAGGATCTTTTCCAGTGAGTTGGCTCTTCACATCAGGTGACCAAAGTATTGGAGCTTCAGCATCAGTCCTTCCAGTGAATAGTCAGGGTTGATTTCCTTTAGGACTGATTGATCTCCTTGCAGTCCAAGGAGCTCTCAACAGTCTTATCCAGCGCCACAGTTGGAAAGCATCAATTTTTCATCACTCAGCTTTCTCTACGGTCCAACTCTCACATCCGTACATGGCTACTGGAAAAAGCACAGCTTTGACTGGGATCCCTTAAAACTGCATGCGAATCTGCAGCTATCTCAAATTGAAAGCTTAATTGCAAAAATAAATGCTGTCACAAATATAATGCTTCCATTTATTGATAACAAAATGGCTTATCCCAGTGCTAGGGATTTAGGTACATACATCACCTTAAACTTCACAACAGAGCCACACAGTGGGTGTTCTCAGCCCACATGAAGGACAAGGAGAGACTGAAGCTCACAGTGGGGAAGTCACTGATATGGAGGCAGTATGACCTCTTGGGAGTGGAATGACCTCTGGGAAGGGAGCATGCACAACCCGGTCGAGCACCCACTGGGCCTCCAGATGAGGAATGTCTATTCCCCACTGCCCACCCTCCACCCGTCTATGCTCGTTGGTATTTGCTATACTGACTCTGGAGTTTGGCAGGTAAACACACCTGATGACAAAATCAGATCACACAAAACCATCCTTGTGTACCTGGAGCCATGCTGAGTGGTGGAGCTCTGAGGGATTCAGGGACCAAATTATCCATGTGCTGTGAGTGAACAGATTAAGGTACCCCTGAGAATGCTTAGCTCTGCTGACTTTGAGAGGTAGGAACCTCTTTCCTGGGATGCTGAGGTTTGCTAGTATTTATTCCCATTTTACAGAGGGCAAAACTGAGGAATGGTGACGTTAGGCATTTTGTTCAGGATGCGCGGGGAAGAGGTGGCTGTGTTTCCCTTTTCTTCACTTGAAATTCTGCTCTTATTATTTTCCTGAGGCTGCAGAAACAAATTACTGCAAACTGGGTAGCTGAGACAAAACCCATCACAGTCTGGGGTCCAGGAGCCTGAGGTCAAGGTGTCAAGCAGGGTTGGCTCCTTAGGGAAACTCCACGGGAGAATCCATTCCATGCCCCTCTCCTAAACTTCGGTGGCTCCAGCAGTCCTTGGCATTTCTTGGCTTCTAGAAGCATCAGTCCCCTGTCTACCCCTGTCTTCACAGCACCATTTCCTCTTTGTGTCTCTCCTTTCCTATTTTTCATAAAGACACTTGACATGGGATTTTACCCACCCCACCCCACCCCAAATCCAGGATGGTCCCATCACAATTAGGTCACATGCTAAGGTTCTGAGTAGACATGTCTTGAAGGGGAGACAGTATTCAGCCCACTGCATGGATACTGGCCCCACCCTGACCAGCGCCATTCTGAGGATGTGCACACAGATTCTGTCTTCATCTTGGCTTTAGAACAGTTTCAAGGGCCGGAGGAGGCTGTGCTGGTTCCAAACGAGATGCGAGCAAAGATGCTGCAGGCTGGCTCTCGCATTCTCTCTTGAGCTATCAAGCTGTTGATTCTTTAATAAAACACTCGGGAGGAGAGGTGTTAGGATGGGAAGAGCTCTCTGGGCACCTCGGCGTGGGACTTTCCAAAATCAAAGAGGCCTGAGGAGTGGCTATCGCCCGCCTGGCTTTCATTCTGTGGTAACCTTTCAACCCGAGCTCCAGGCAGTGGGCAGGAACTTGACTCGAGAGACTACCTTCCACAGCTGGATGCAACCCAGTGGNGGGGGGACTTTGGTGGGGGGGTGTCTGGCGGTTGAGGAGGAGGCACTGAGGATGCGGAGGGTGTGGTCTTCCCCGGCGCTCAGCCTCACTGCTGCAGTGTATCCGCCTCTCTCCCTGCCCCTGCCCCCACCCCGCCCTGTTTTCTTTCTTCAGGACCATATCCCTGTTCCTTACCAGCCGGACTCCAGCAGCAACCCCTCGTCCACGACATCCTCCACGCCCTCCTCGCCAGCGCCGCCACTCCCGCCCAGCGCCACGCCGCCTTCTCCCCTACACCCTTCTCCACAGTGCACAAGGCAGCAGAAGAATTTCAACCTGCCAGGTACCTTCTGTGCGTGGGAGGTCATGGGGTGAGAAGTCGGGTTCGTGCCAGAGCCGTGTCCAGGCCAGTCTGCGTGAAAGGTGATAGGTTGGAGGCGTATGGATCGAGCCTTACCATATGCAGGGCAACTGCTGCATAGTCCCTTATGTGATCTTTAGAGCAGCCACGAGGTAAGTAGGATCAGCTCCATTTTACAGATGAGGAAACCGAGGCTCAGAAGGTAAGGGGACTCTCAGAGACTCTGTCTTTTGGGAAGCAGCAGCCCGGGGTCTCTACCTAAGTCTGAGTCACAGGGGGAGCCATCTGCTCTGGAGCTGGACATTGCCTTAAGTGCAAAATCCCTGGTGGGCCAGTGGCTAAGACTCCATACTCCCAATGTAGGGAGCCTGGGTTCAAACCTTGGTCGGAACTGGATTCCACATGCTGCAACTAAGTGTTTACACACTGAAAGCTAATGATCCCGCATGCCCCAATGAAGACTGAAGATCTAAGAAGAACTCAGACCTAGTGCTGCCAAAAAAAAGAAGAGCTAAATCAGTTGAAACTGGCAACGGGATCCTGCGCCAAGGATCTCAGGGCTCACACACCTGAGCAGGGCTGCATTCTGAGTCTGTGCAGACATCAAGACAGGGCTCTGAAAGAGTGAGCTGGCGTCCAGGAGTCAATAGCCAGCTCTCTCATGTCCCTGCCCTGTGACCTCTGGCTTCAGTTTTCACACCTCTGAAAGGATGCAGGTGGACAAGAGGACCCCAAAGGGTCTTCCGGCTCACAAACTCCAGGGCACTCCGCCCCTGACCTGAGACCTTGTGCTGGGCTGTGAGACAATGGAGAAGCCCTCGTGTAGTGTTCTGGCTCCTTGGACTTATGAAAGGGATCTTTCTCAGCTCTCAGGTGAGACAGACATGAGTGTCTTCCCATCCCTTCCGGGGCTCAGCCCAGCCCACCTCCTGTTCTCCGACCACAAGGACACTTCCAGCTCAGCCGTATTTGTAGCACCAGAGCTGACTTCAAGATGGAGGCTGGCGGGATGAGGTCTGGTTTGACGAGTTGGGACCGAAGTCTAGCTCTATGTTATTCAATATGGTACAGACTAGTCACACATGCCTGTTTAAATTTAAATGAATTAAAAATAAATATAATTAAAATTTTAATTCCTTGGTCACGCTTGCCACATTCCAAGCGCTTGAGAGCCACTTGTGGCTAGTGGCCACCTTGTTGGGCAGCAGAGGTTAGACCATTTCCCACCACTGCAGAAAGTTCCACTGGACAGTGCTGGTCTAAGGGGTTGGTTTCCTCTTGAGCCAGAGAGCTTCCTCACAGGGGGAAAGGAAAAAACCCCAGGTCCTCAGTAACAGGTCACACCTCCAAGCCTACCCAGCCGTGAGAGAATATCTGGGAAACAAATGAAGACTCAGCCCCACGTTTGGGCAACACCCAGATACATCCACCCGTTAAGCGTAAGCTGTTCATGTCACCTGCCCACACTGCTTTGATCTGGGCTGTGTCCAAAGGGATAGAGTGCGTCTTAAAGACTTGCATCATGGGGACTTTTTTTGGTTAAGTCCAGTCCTGAGGCAGCCTCATACCTGTGGTGTGAGGGCCCCTCACCTGGAAGCCAGCAAGGACCATAACGGGAATCATCAGCTGGAACCGTCTCAGTAAGTGCCTCCGAGTCAACCAGGCAACAGTGCCCAGCGTTTCCATAGACTGAGGGTTCCCACCAGCACCCCCAGCCATTTCCACATCCCTGGAAGGAGGTGAATGGGAAAAAAGCCCTTTGACACCCCCTTCACCCCTTCACCCCTTTGACCCCTCCCCCCTCAATCTCAGTGGGGAAGAGTCTGGATGCTTTCCTAGAGCTGTTCCACCCCTCACCCAAGATATTCACTTCAGGGCTATTCTCCTTGTAACCATTTGCTGCTTGTTTACAGACAGGGGGCTGGCAAAGGACCTCTTAGGGGGGAACCGTGCATCAAAGCACCCGCACTCTTTTATCTCTAGGAGACTCTGCTGCATCTTGAGTTGCCAGGGGTGATCCCTGTTCCCTTCATCCCTTTAGTCAGAGCCCTGGGGAAGGGTCTTGACCAAACTACTATGCTAGCCTGCCAGCGGGTCTGCATCTACTCCACAGCAGGTCCCAATAGTACCCTGACCCTCTTTGGGGAGTGGACTAATGGGTCCTCTGGGTGAAGGCGCTTTAGAACAGCAGTTAAAAGAGTGTGAGCTCTGAAACTGGGCTGCTTGGGTTCAAATCCCAGCTCCATCACTTAATATCTATGTGCTGTTGAGCAAACTACTGACCTCTCTGTGCCCCTGTTTCCTCATCTGTACAATGGGGATAATAATAGTACCTACTTTGTAGAACCCTCAAAGGGCTCAACATGACCATACATGTGCAAAGCTTAGCAGAGCACCTGTCTCATCCAAGAGCTAACCGAGGTGAGCTACTTTCATCATTATTAAACACAGGATTAGCAAACTACCATGGCTACCACTGCTAAGTAATATGCCCTAACCAGAATTGTGGAAATAAAGATGAGGTCCCCAGATACCCTGAAATTGAGAGTAGGAATTAAATTAAACTTTTAGGGGAGGTAATTTGGCATTGTCAGTGTTTCAAATGTACATTCCCTGGACCAGCAGTATCACTTCTAAGAATTTATACACAGAAGTGTTTGCACAGGGATCTATAATGATTTTTTTTGGCAGCAGTGAAAAATCTGGACTCAAACCAAATGCCCATCAGGAGGGGAGTGTTTGAATACACTGTAATATATCTGTATAACCAAATACTCAGCCGCCCTTGAAAAGAATGAAGTAGCTCTTTGTAAATATCCTGGACATGGGAAGAAATCTATAATATCTTTTAAGTGGAAAATAAGTGATTTGCAAAAGCACTGGTGTAATAGCATCCTATTTGTTGTAAAATGATTTAATGTATTTATATGTGTATATTTATATGTGTGTGTGTATGTATTTGTATATGCAGACAAATGTCTGCAGGACTTCATGGCAGATGTTCTTTCTAAGAAGAGGAATTTTATTTTATGCACTTCTGTAGTGTATATAATAGCAAGAAACATGCATCCATTTTATAATTGAATAATAACAATAAAATGCAGTGTTGACATAGAAAACAAAACAGGACACTTCCCTGGTGGCTCAGAGGTTAAAGCATCTGCCTGCAATGCGGGAGACCTGGGTTCAACCCCTGGGTTGGGAAGATTCCCCTGGAGCAGGAAATGGCAAACCACTCCTATATTCTTGCCTGGAGAATCCCATGGACGGAGGAGCCTGGTGGGCTACAGTCCACGGGGTCGAAAAGAGTCGGACACGACTGAGCGACTTCACTTTCACCCTCTAGAATAACAGTCAGACCTTCCCCCACCCCCGCCGCCTGCTTAGGCGGTTTTGGCAAAATTCCTCCAGGGTGACAGGCATCTATTCTGTTCACACAAGGCCCTGACCACCTGTTACATACTCCAGACTGTGAGTCTCTGTTGATGGGAAAGGAGCTTTGGGCTCTGGTTTCTTGCCAGATGTTGAGTTTTCCGAAGATAATTCCAGCTAACACCTAGGTATAACAATGCCCCTGGCACTGGTTACTCTAGAACATTCTTTCTGAAAAGAGGCCATGTGGTTATAGGCATTTGGCTCAACTGTTAACCTCAGGGCCCATGAAGGACACCCTTCACAGAATCTGGGATTGTGCTCTGCTGGTTGGGTGGACCCTCTTGCTCTTTGCCACTCCCTTCAGAATCCTGGTGCCTTGTTGGACATGGCACAGTGAAGGGTGGAGGGCTTTGTTTGGATCCCAGATTTGCCCTCTCCCACCTCTATGGCCTTGAATATGGCACTGACTCTGTTTAGGCCTCAGTTTGTCATCTGTAAAATGGGTCTGACCTGCCCGTTTGTATGACATTTGCTGTGGGAAGGTACATGAAGGGACTTTGTAAGGGACTGTTGTATGGGTTCCTCAGACTAAAGTGTTCAAACGCCTTCTTCCTTTGGAGTAACCTGGTGCCGTGTTTAGTGTCTCCTCCATCAGAAAGTCAGCTCCATGACACTAGGAAACTCATCTGCTTCACCTACCCCTACACCGAAAGCCCAGCCCAGTGCCGACTGCCAAAGGCACTAATTAAATGTTTATTGAGTGAATGAATGAGTGAACAAGTGACTTGAGGCTCGTTTACCTCCCAGAACTGCAGGTTCTTTTTCTTTAAACTGTCTCTGGCCCTGAATTCCATCCATTCATTTCTTTAATGGATGTTTATTGAGCATCCACTATATACCAGGTACTGTTTGAGGCACTGGGTAGGGAGCAAGGCACACATCAGATGTGCCCTGTATGAGTTGACTGTTGCTGCTGTAACAAATTGCCATGAGCTTAGTGGCTTGAAGCAGCAGAAGTTTATAACTCTACAGTTAAGGAGTCAGAAGTCCAAAATCAGTTTCACTGGGCTCAATATCAAGGTGTCTGCAGAGCTGGTTCCTTTAGGAGGTTCTAGGAAAGAATCCATTCCCTTGCCTTTTCCTAGCTTCTCAAGGGCCGCTTGCATGCCTTTGCTCATGGCCCTACATCTGTCCAACTTCCGCTTCCGTTATCACATCTCCTCCTCTGATCCTCTGACTTGGATCCTCCTGCCTCCCTCTCATAAGGACCCTTGTGATTATACTCAAGGTTCACCCAGAGAATCCAGAATAATCCCCTTATCTCAGGATCCTCAACTTAAACATATGCAAAGTCCCCTTGGTCATGTAAGGAACATATTCCCAAGACTAGGATGTGGACGTCTTGGGAATGGAGTTGGGGGAGAAGGGCCTTATTCTGCCTGTCACGGTCTCTGCCCTCAGTGAGTTTATAGCTTAGTGGAAGAGACAAGTGTTAACCTAGCAAACAGATACACGAAAATAGGATTTTAAATTGTGGTGAGTGCTGTGGGGAGAGAACAGTGCTATGAGCAAAGTCAAGAGGCTGAAACGTCAGAGGCAGCTGAAGGCAGGAGGGAAGTTGTTCAGGCAGCCCCTGTTACCAGAAAGAGCTGGAAACATGTGACTGATGGCTCAGAGTGCCCATAACAAAGGCACCAGGCAAGGCTCAGAGCTGCAGGGCTGAGGCCTGGTGGGGCCTTGCAGGGAATTGCATGGTTTAGGCAGGGGATGATTTGATCTTTCCACCCTCCTTCTAGATCCTTTCTTTCAGATGGCCACCGAGGCTGCTCTCTGAGGAGTCCATAGGGAGGGAATGTGGCCTTGAGAGTGGAAGAGCCTTCAAAGTGGCCTGTTTGTCTTCTGACCTCTGGTCACCTGCAACCTCTCAGTTCCCAAACCCTCTTTGATACCAGACAGCCAGGAGCCACTCAGAGTCATCAGCTGCCCCTACTTCTCTCTGGTGTCCATCATCAGCAAGAACAGGCGGGGCTCACAGCACCCTTTCCCTCCTCCTCTGGCCGAGACTCTCTCCCTTTCAGTCATCAGGAACGAGCTGTCCTCAGGCCACGGAGGGGTCCTGGCAGGAGTCAGAGGCTGTGTGTGGAGGCATTTGCTGGGTGTCCCGTTGCTGGACACCTGTCCCTTCTCAGAGAGACATCCATTCACCATCAGCCCCGCCTCTTTAAAAGAATGTTTAACTGCCAGCTAACATTTTCTGCAGACACTGAAGCCCCAGTTCCAGTTGGGGAGGGAAGAGATAAGCTAAGTCTCTTGAGAATCCCAGGTAGTTTTTCTTTTTTAATTTTAGTCCTTGTTGACTAATAAAATGTTCAAATGCAATGAAAAAAAAACCTGAGTTATCTAATGGAAGAAGGGTCCCTGACATCATAGAGGTCAGATTTCTTTTAAAGCTGTGTTCTGTAACCTTGAACGAGTTGCTGCCCAAAGTGGGTACTTTGTTTTCCAGAATTAGAAAAATGCATCCATTTGGGTTCCAGCTAGCTAAGATATCTGGGGGATTGCTGTGCTAAAAGAGACTTGAGTAATTCAACAAACATGAGCAGCTCACTCACTGGGTGCAAGGCTCCAAGCCAGATGCTTGGATCCTGAATACCAGAACTTGCTGTCCATTCTGGGATGGGAGTGAGGTTTATAAACCAGTTCCACCCTCAGGGCCAGCCCATGACTGAGTTGTTTGAAACTCTCTGTCTATGAATTATAAAGCATTCTTGTCTGTTAGTTAAGAGAACTTAGAAAGATATCAGCTTATGCATCACTGTTAACCCTGATTCTGCATCATCCCTGAGCTCTTATCTCATGTAATGATGAGCTCAGCCCTATGTAGGAGAGATTATTATTGGTCCCATTTCACATATCTGGAAACTGAGACTTGGAGAGAGATGGCAGACTTTCACAGGCAATCAAAGGAGGAACACGGATTCAACCCTACAGAATTGGCTTCTGGACTCCAGGTTTGGAGCCACTGTACTGATTCTTGGTGAGCCAGCTTGTCCCTGAATGGATAAAACTGTTTCTGGAAGTGTATCCACCAGCTCAGACTCATATCTGATCCCATCCCTGCTCACCGCCTTTACTTGAGGTTATAAAACTCTGTGTGACCTGTCTCCTGCCCCTGACATCCCTCTTGGCCCCCGATCTGGGTTCTCCACTCCACTGGAGCAGTGATAACACTGGAAACCTTGGGAATGTCCCGAACAACTGGCCTCCAGTGAGCAGACGGAAAGTAAAATGAATTTTAGGAAAATCAGCAGTGAATCTGAGGAATTTTCTTTTATATTATCTTTCCTTAGATACAGAAATTTGTAGCTTTGCTAGGCAGAATAATGGTCTGATCCTGGGTCCTGTGAATGCGTTACTTTATACAGCTAAAGGAACTTTGCAGCTGTTACTGAATTAAGGATCTTGAAGTGGAAAGATTACCCTGGATTGTCTGGGTGGATTCTAAACACAGTCATGAGGATCTTTTATAAGAGGGAGACAAGGCGATCAAAGACAGTAGAAGGTGACGTCAGGATGGAAGCAGCGGCTAGGGTGATGGGGGCGTGAGCCAAGAAATGGAGGTAGATTCTCCAGCTGGAAAAGGCAAGGACAAAGTTCTCCTTTGGAGCCTCCAGAAAGAACAAGCCACCTATGACTGTTTTCAGGCTTCTGACCTTCAGAACTCTAAGAGGATAAATTTGTGTTAAGCCATCTAATTTACAATAATTTTTGTTACAGCAGCAATAAGAAAACCAATACAATGCTCAGTGTAGAAAATTAGAAAAACGTGGGAAACACATAGACCACCTTCACCCAGTGCTCCTGGCCCCATCCCCAACTTCTGGCAGTCCCAAATCTCATCTCTGCTTCTGTGAGTTTGATTTTTTTTTAGATTCTGCATATAAGTGAGATTGTACTGTTTATCTTTCTCCATCTGACTTAAATTACTTAGCATGGTATCCTCGAGGTCCATCCCTTCTGTCACAAACAGCAATGGCAAGATTTCATTCTTTATCATGGCTGAATAGTATTCAATTGTATATGTGTGTGTGTGTATATATATATATATATATATATACACACACACATATTTTCTTTATCCATGCATCTATCGATGGGCACTTAGGTTATTTCCATAACTTGGATGCTGATTTCTTTTCCTTCAGATATATACCCAGAAGTGCAATTGCTGGATCATCTGGTAGTTCTAATTTTTACTTTTTAGGAGCTGCCTACTGTTTTCCACAGTGGCTAAACCAATTTACATTCCCACCAAGGGTGCACAAGGGTTTCCTTTTCTTTACATCTTTACCAATATTTTTCATTTCTTGTCTTTTTTAATAATAGGCATCCACACTGTGAGGTGATATGTTATTGTGGTCATAAAGGATTTTCTTAAGCCACTATAATCACTCTGCCAGAAAGGAGAAAATTAATTCCCTTATGTTAGATTATAGATTAGAGGCTTTCTCTCTCTACGTGTGTGTCTTTATGGGTTTAACAAAGATGAGATTGTGCTCAGGATGGCTCTCCAAGGCGGGGTGCTCTGTCTTTAGGGAGTTTCAATGGGAAGTTTGGCTTGAATACTTCTGGATTCTTTACACATGTTCTCAGTCCCTTAGAATTTGGGGTGTCTGCAGAAGTCTGGAAACTGTCAGGGGTGAGCAGAGGACCACAGGGTGGCTACAGGAGCCCCATTTTTTACCTGAAGGGCCAGCTCCGGGGCAGCACTCACTGTGGTATTTTCTTTCTTTTGCAAGCGTCCCACTACTACAAATACAGGCAGCAGTTCATCTTCCCAGGTGAGTTTCCTGTGAGCTCAGTTTCTTCCAAGAGAGCCCACTGAGGCGTGGCAGCTGTTGTGAGGGGACAGTGGTGAATGTTGCTGGGGTGGACGAGCCCAAAGAGGATCAGGTGGAACCACCCAGACCACAGGCTAGCGAATGGCTGTGGAGGCGGAGGGTAAAAAGGATGGGGAGTCCAAGGACTCAGTGGCACCAACGAGGTCCCAAAGCACAAATGGAAAGGCCTGAGTGGGTGGTCTGCAGTGCAAGGGTGGGCAAGGGTGGGGAGGGGTCCAGAACCCCTTGGTGGGGGAGAGATGGTCAAAGGGGCTGGAATTGGGCATGGGACACATGAAACCAAGAGGCCTCATTATCCCAAAGGGGACTTAGGAGTGAGGAGAACCCAGAGATGATGCTTCAGTGGTGCTTCAGGCCAGAGGCTCGGGGGCTCCAGCAGCCCCATAGGTGCCGATGGGGAGTTTTGTTCAGGATGTCATCTTGACTACTCATGCATCTGAGCAGGTAAATTCAAGTGGCCAGGGAAAGAAGAGAAGGGATTGGGCAGCCAGGGACTCCTGATCTGTTGAGAAGTTTCCAGCCGCCGGCATCTCCCAGGAATCAGGCTTTGGGGGAAGCCCGTGGACCCCTTGTCTGGTTTCTGACTGTCCAATCTTTGGCTCTCAGATGTGGTGCCGGTGCCGGAGACGCCGACGCGGGCGCCCCAGGTCATCCTGCATCCAGTGACCTCGAATCCAATGTAAGTGGGGCAGAGACCTCTCCCCCTGCTCTGGCCTTTCAGTTTGCTCAGGATCCCTGTCTTCTTTCTTCCTCTTCCTGGAACTGATGGGGTGGGAGGCAGGGTTGGGGGGAAGCCTGAGGGGGCCATAGAGACAAGGGAATAACTTGGGCAGAGAGAGGGTGGAATGTGACAGCCCAGGCCCAGAGGGACAGTGCTAGTCTCCATGGGTCACTTCTGCCGTGTGTCTCTGGTCTTGGCAATCGAGTGTGACTTCCAGGGGCCAGACCATTTCCTTCAGACCCCCAGACCCTCCTGTGGTCAGAAAGACAACTTCCCCCAGGCAATAGCTAAACCTTAATGGAAGGGCAGTTATTCTACATCATTATCTCCTGTTTAAAAAGGAAAATTTAGGTTTATACTAGAGATCAGTAACTTACAGCCAATGGGACAGACCCATATTTTTGTAAATAAAGTTTTATTGGAACACGGCCATGCCCGTTTATTCACAACATGGTGTCTATGGCAGCATTCGGACTACGACAACTGAAATGAGTCATTCCAACAGAGACTGCTGTGTGGCCAGTAGGCTCTAAAATATTTACTATCTGGCCCAGCAAGTTTGCCGATCCCTGGTTTCTAACATTACAAAAATAAAACAAGCTTATTTTGTGAAATTTAAACTATTCTATAAAAAAAGAAAAAGAATAATTTATAATTGCACCACTCTTAGAAGTGTGCTCTATTCATATTTTACATACTTGTGATCTAAACTGTGTGCAATTTCCATCCTGCTCTGTTTATCTCTTAATGCTTTAACATCATATTTTTCATACTATTCCAGACTCTTCATACACATGGATTTTAAAATACCATATTGATGTAGAATGATTTCCTTAACCATTTCTCTCCTGTTGGATCTTACATCTTCCCATATTTCACTGTTATAAACAGTTCTGCAATGAACATCTTTGTGTGTGATGCCTTTAGCATCCTTTGGATACAAGCCCTCTTTCTAGGCACTCTATTGCTCATGCAGCCAAAGTGAAATCACCTTCCATAACTTCTGTGGTTGTGACCCAAGTCTAGGGCATGCTAAGGACCCAACTTTGGTTTGATATCTTTCCAAACTCACATTTTTGCCTACCTGGTTTTTCTTCCAGCTCCCACAGCTGCTCCATCCTTTCTGACCCATGTTACCCACTTTGTTAAAGACCCAAATGGTACATCTCTGAGATCAAAGGAGCAGCAGTTTGCCGGGGGATGTTGTGCTGACATCTAGCTCCAGATCGTTTCTCTGCAGCACATAAACTAATTCCACAATTTGTGCAAGATGAACTCCAGGTTATTAACTGAGAGTCAGGGAGTGCCAGTGAAAAACGGAGTCAATAAGTGCCCACTATCTGCTTAAATGTGCGTGGAGTGATGGGAACTGACTCTTTGCAGCAGGGAAATCATTTAATAGCCCTGGCTGCTGTAATCACGCCTTGATGCAAGCCGAGGAGGGCAGCCCGTTCTGTTGGGCATGGGGGTAGACTCCAGCTGCATTGTTCCATCTCCCCCGGGGCATCAGATTTCCAGCATGCAGTTTCTGCCTTTTGAAGCTGTACTATAAATTATTGGTTAATAGGATGGCAAATGCTACTTCTTTCTTCTTCTAGCTCTTACAATCTTTCAGACTCCTTCTCACCAGGAGTCTCTCCAGCAAGTGGATTGACTCTGCAGGGTTGGCAGCTTCCTAGTGAGGTCTGAGGGTCAAGATAGGGGACCCCCCCCTCAAATAAGGAGATGGGTTGGGGGAATCTGCTAAGCTTCCACTGGGGAAATAGGAAGGGGCCATGGTGGCCATTGCAATCCTTTTCTCCCACCAGTTCCAGTTCACTCCGGAAATATTCTCTACCTTGAAAACCCACTCCCCCCACAAAATTCTTTAACACACACTATGCCTTGCATTTCCCTCATGTATCCTGTGCTCCAGCATGCCCACAAATCCCCTGCATGTGCACCCAGCTCACACTCACACAGAACAACCCCTGCACAGAGCACATCCCATGATGCCCACACAGCCCTCAGTGGACACTTAGCACTCCCAGTGTGTGTGCCCCCAGCTCCCATACCCTGTTTGTTCCCATACTCAGAACACAACTGCAGCTCAGCAGCTCAAGAATGCATGGGATACCCACACGCATGCACACACTCGCACACACACCTGTGTCTTCCAGTACAATACAATCTGTCCCCTCCTCGTTCTCACCCACACACCTCCACTGAACGTGATTGACAAGGTCCAACTCAAAACACTGCAAACTTTCAAATTCATCCAGTAATCCTCTCTCTTGGGCATTTCCATCACCATCCATTTATTCAGTTCATATCTAACTTTTGACCCTTGTTACCCATAGCCTTTCTGCACTAGTACTATAAATATTCCTTAAGGTCAGGAACCCATGTCAGTCTCAATGCTGTATCCCTCTAAGGGTCTGGCACTGTTCCTGACTCTTAATTCTAATCAAATGGGTGAATGAATGAATGAGCAAACAGCCAAAGATTCAGAACTGCAGAGATCTGATTAATCCTTTCCTAAGGAACACTTTGGAGTAGGCAGTGGCACCACACTCCAGTACTCTTGCCTGGAGAATCCCATGGAGGAGCCTGGTAGGCTGCAGTCCATGAGGTCGCTAAGAGTCAGACACGACTAAGCGACTTCACTTTCACTTTTTACTTTCATGCATTGGAGAAGGAAATGGCAACCCACTCCAGTGTTCTTGCCTGGAGAATCCCAGGGACAGAAGAGCCTGGTGGGCTGCCGCCTATGGGGTCGCACAGAGTTGGACATGACTGAAGCGACTTAGCAGCAGCAAGGAACACCTAGAGTTCTGGGGATCCTGCCATCCATGGCATTTTATAAGGAATTTATAAGGCCAATTTATACAGAAATTGCTAGATTAGGGGAAACCAACAAAGAAAAATGAGCCCTGAGCAGACCAGAAAGTCCATTTAAAATAGTGTCCTTGTGAACCTCTCCTTGGTGGCAAGGTTATGGATTATTTTAGACACAAGCAGTGAAGGGAAATTGGAGAAAAAGACTTAATGGAGAGCTTCACATTTTAAGATGTTTCATACATGGATCAAGTCAGTGCAAGCACCCATCATTTCACCCAAGGGTCACGTTTATTTTTCTTTCTTTAAAGCTTGGAAGGAAATCCATTACTTCAAATTGAAGTGGAGCCAACCTCGGAGGTGAGAACCAGAGGGCAATGAAGCAAATGAAGCAACTTTTTCCGGGGGCTGCCCACTTGGCAAAGGCGATTGATGTCTTTGATGACGCAGAGAGCTTGGGGTGGACTGGGGGTACAGTGCCCTGCTTGATGGATGTTCTAACTCCAGGACGACTAATGAGTGAGGGGCCCCTCCTGGCGCCAAGCCTAATGGGCCGTTAACATGGTGTGCATCACGGAAAAGCTAGTTTTGCGGAAGTTGGCAAGTGATCTGCATTCTTAGTTGAAAATTCAGCTCAGGGCCAGTGATGTGCCCCACTACTTTCTGAAGAATATGTGAGAGGAGGGGACGAGGGCCTCAGGGTCTCTGGCTTAGTAGGGTGTTAAGAATGTTCTGGGGCCTCTTCCCACCTGCCAGAACCCTAGAGGAATAAACGAAGTCTTTGGGGTGAGAACCAGAGCCCTGACTCCTCGGCTCTGCTGTTCTGTCCTGAACTGAAGGGAATGGAGTCAGGGTACCCAGAGCCAATCATGTCCTTTTCTGGAACGATCGCAGTAGCTGGAAAGTGACTCTGAAAGAAGCCGTATTTCCCATGTCATTTCTCCTGAACGTGCCTTTGGGAGTAGCTTGCTCAGGTTTGGGGTTTAGAGAGACTGCACCCAGCCAAGGGGTCTCCTCTGGCTGTCTTGTCAGGCTCCAAGCCCCTGAAAATCACCACCACCTCCTCACCCCCTTCACTATCCCCACTGCTTGCCCATTCCAGCTGAACAAGCCAAGGGACCAGGCCCCCTAGCCTTAGATGCCCCCGGACACCATGCTGGGAAGGCGGATCCCTAGGCCTGGAGTTTCTAACTGTTGCAGTGGTCACATCTAAGTGTGCCTGAGTCATGTGGGCATGGAGTGAAAATGCAGAGTCCTGGCTCTGGCCTGCTGATTTTCTAATTCAGAAAATCTGGCTGGGGCCCAGGAGTCTGTATTTTTTTCAGCCATCCCGGCAGTTGTTTCGTACAGGCAGTCAGGTCTGTGCAAAGAACTCAACAGATCTTTGCCTCACGGAAAACCTCGCACCACCCCCAGGGGCAGATGTCATTAGCCCCACTTTGATGAGTCAAGGAAGGCCCAGAGAAGTGAAGCACCTTGCGCAAGGTCACATAGCGGCCAGATTCCAGCTCATCTGGTCTGACTGTTGAGCCCATTCTTTCAACCTCTTACTCTTGTGTCTCCTGCCCTCCCAGCTGCACAGGAACCCTGGGCCTCCAGCCTATCCCGAGTACCTCTGACATCTCCTGGTTTCTGCCTCGTGAATTCAAATTCCTCCGAGGGAGTGAAGGCCCTTCCTGTTGAGGATTGTCACATGTTATATGAAGGTGTATAGGGTGTCCATATTTCAGCCTGTTGTCCTAATTACTCCCGCATAAATAACCAGACAAGTCAGAACATCATGGTCTAGTAGGAGGGCATCAAATGTTAGGAGTCAAGAGACCTGATTCTTAACCCTTGCTCTGCCTGGCGGGAGCTAGGCACTTCCCACAGGGACCAACCATCCCTGTCTGCCGGCTTCCCAAGTGTGAGGCTGACAGTCCCCAAACAGGCGAAGTCCTGGGAAACCAGGATAGGTGGCCCTGCCCCCCAGCGTTTCCTGTCTCTGAGCTTCAGTTTCATGATCTCCTTTCAGCTCCTTCACTTCAGCACAATGATAGACAGGAGGTACCTGGGCAAATAGAGAGAGACATGTGTGCACTGGCCGACAACACACAGTGGGGACCTGGCGGGCAGGTGGGATGCTGATGGGAACTGACCCATCTCCCGCTCTGGCCGTAGAATGAGGAGGGCCACGACGAGGCCGAGGAGTCGGAGGATGACTTTGAGGAGATGAACCTGTCCCTCCTCTCGGCCCGGAGCTTCCCACGCAAGGCCAGCCAGACCAGCATCTTCCTCCAGGAGTGGGACATCCCCTTCGAGCAGCTGGAAATTGGCGAGCTCATCGGGAAGGGCCGCTTCGGGCAGGTGTACCACGGCCGCTGGCACGGTGAGGTGGCCATCCGGCTGATTGACATCGAGAGGGACAACGAGGAGCAGCTCAAGGCCTTCAAGCGGGAGGTGATGGCCTACAGGCAGACGCGGCATGAGAACGTGGTGCTGTTCATGGGCGCCTGCATGAGCCCGCCCCACCTGGCCATCATCACCAGGTCAGTCCTGCCCAGGTTCCCCACCGCCAGAGTCATTCCCAAAGCTCTGCTTCCAGCACTGTTGAACAGCGGGGGTTCTGGTAGATTCAACATTCTGGTGAATGGAGAGTCTGGCTTTACCAATCACAACATCTATGGTTTGAAGCTTTGAGATTCCAGAAAATGCTGTTCATGCTATAACTCTGGTTGAGAAGTACTCTGGAGAGAGCTCCCCGTGGGAAGTCAGAAAAGCTGGTACTGAACCCCCTTGTGCTCCACATTTGTGAAAAAGCATCTTTGAGACTCACTTTCTCCAAATGTAATTGAATGGATTAGACTAACTCGGGTGTCAGCAAACTTTTCCTGTAAAGGACCCAGTGGTGTTTTTGGCCTTGCAGGCCATAAGGTTTCTGCAGCAACAGCTCATCTCTGCTACTGTAGTGTGAAAACAACCTCAGATAAACTATAAGTGGATGTCTGTGGCTGTGTGCCAATAAAACTTTATTAACACAACCAGGCGATGGGCTGGGTTTGACCTACAGACCCTAGTTTGTTGAACCCAGATCAACATTCTGATGACTTACTCTGGCTTTCATTAAAACAGCAGAGCACATTTGTAGGGCTCCACCATTGTTGTTTTAAATATTCAGGATCCATGGTCTATAGCTATACAAAAGGGGTGGTTAACAGAGAAGTGACATTAGGAACATATCAGATGTTGGGAACTTTTTTGGACTTGCTGTCTCTAACCTCACGCAGCAGTGTAGGCATTGGGAAAAAATAACTGTAGATTCAGCTGAGCAGTTGTGGAACAATCTTTTGATGTGTTTTTAAGCTGAGGCCTTTGCTCTCCTATCACTTAGGACTAGCCACAGCATCAGTGTTCCTGGTGTGGCCTGTGATGCCAAGGGTCCATTAGGAATCTTCTCATTCTTAATCTCAGTACAAGCAGTAAGATCCCAAGTACACAAGCCTTGCATCTTGGCAAGTGCTATGGTGGGAGCTGTGGGCTCAGGGAAGATCTGGTATGTCTTTGACCTATTCCCTTGTGATCCATACAAACCCTCTTTGAGTCCGTTTGTAAGACCTGGGTGATGGGTAGAAGCTGTGTTATCATCTGTCACCATTGATTATGCAGCTGATGGATTGACTGGAACTTGTGTGTCAAATGGTAAGTGCTTGCAAAGGATTAGGGATCTAAGGATGGTCCTTCAACCCTTCTTTAAACCAGGTAGAAATTGGCAGCTCACTTCTACACATTCAGGTATGACCTAAATCAAATCCCTTATGATTATACAGTGGAAGTGAGAAATAGATTTAAGGGATAGATCTGATAGACAGAGTGCCTGATGAACTATGGACAGAGGTTCATGACATTATACAGGAGACGGGGATCAAGACCATCCCCATGGAAAAGAAATGCAAAAAAGCAAAATGGCTGTGTGAGGAGACCTTACAAATAGCTGTGAAAAGAAGAGAAGCAAAAAGCAAAGGAGAAAAGGAAAGATATAAGCATCTGAATGCAGAATTCCAAAGAATAACAAGGAGAGATAAGAAAGCCTTCCTCAGCGATCAATGCAAAGAAATAGAGGAAAACAATAGAATGGGAAAGACTAGAGATCTCTTCAAGAAAATTAGAGATACCAAGGGAATATTTCATGCAAAGATGGGCTCGATAAAGGACAGAAATGGTATGGACCTAACAAAAGCAGAAGATGTTGAGAAGAGGTGGCAAGATTATACAGAAGAACTGTACAAAAAGAACTTCACGACCCAGATAATCACAATGGTGTGATCACTCACCTAGAGCCAGACATCCTGGAATGTGAAGTCAAGTGGGCCTTAGAAAGCATCACTACGAACAAAGCTAGTGGANTCTATGCAGAGTACATCATGAGAAATGCTGGGCTGGAAGAAACACAAGCTGGAATCAAGATTGCTGGGAGAAATATCAATAACTTCAGATATGCAGATGACACCACCCTTATGGCAGAAAGTGAAGAGGAGCTAAAAAGCCTCTTGATGAAAGTGAAAGAGGAGAGCAACGAAGTTGGCTTAAAGCTCAACATTCAGAAAACGAAGATCATGGCATCTGGTCCCATCACTTCATGGGAAATAGATGGGGAAACAGTGGAAACAGTGTCACACTTTATCTTTTTGGACTCCAAAATCACTGCAGATGGTGACTGCAGCCATGAAATTAAAAGATACTTACTCCTTGGAAGAAAAGTTATGACCAACCTAGACAGTATATTGAAAAGCAGAGACATTACTTTGCTGACTAAGGTCCATCTAGTCAAGGCTATGGTTTTTCCAGTGGTCATGTATGGATGTGGTGTTGGAGAAGACTCTTTGAGAGTTCCTTTTACTGCAAGGAGATCCAACCAGTCCATTCTAAAGGAGATCAATCCTGGGTGTTCATTGGAAGGACTGATGCTGAAGCTGAAACTCCAATACTTTGGGCAGCTCATGCGAAGAGTTGACTCATTGGAAAAGACCCTGATGCTGGGAGGGGCTGGGGGCAGGAGGGGAAGGGGACAACAGAGGATGAAATGGCTGGATGGCATCACCGACTCAATGGACGTGGGTCTAAGTGAACTCTGGGAGTTGGTGATGGACAGGGAGGCCTGGCGTGCTGTGATTCATGGGGTCACAAAGAGTCAAATGTGACTGAGTGACTGAACTGAAATGAACTGAACTTCTACACAGGACCAGAAGTGGCTACCAGATAATCAGCTCAGATCATATTCAGGGGCTGAGCTGCTCTGAGTAGAGGAGTGGATTGGTAAGCTTTTCTGAGTAAGAAACACCCCAAACTTCACAGTTTCTCGCTAGTCTGCACAGTTCTTCTGGGCTAAGCCAGGCTCAGTGGCTGGGCTCTTGGATGTGTCTGTGGTCAGCTGGCAGGTCAGATTGAGGGCTGGTCAGCCTCAAATGCCCTCACTCACATGTCTGATGGTTGGACATGTGTCTGATGGTTGACAGATTGTCAGCTGGGGTGCCTTAGTTCTTCTACACGTGGCCTCTTACCCCCCAACAGGCCAGCCTGGGCTCCTTTCCATGGTGGTCTCGGAGTTCCAAGCACAGCAAGATAGCAAGAGGTCAAGCCCTGATGGACAGAGGCATTGTCATCTCTGATGTGTTACACTGGCTGATGTCCAGTGGCCAAAGTAAGTCACATGGCCAACCTCCATCCAAGGTGTGGAGAACAGACTCTACCTCTGGCTGGGAGGACTGGGAATGCCATTGTTGCAAGAATGTTCATGCCGGGAGAGGGCCAGTGTGTGGTTGTTTTTCCCACCTACCACTGCCAGCAAGCCCCTTAGCTCCCTTTTCTTTCTCCTTTCTGGTATGTATCATCTATATCAGCAGGCTGTCTGCAGCCCTTTACTTGGGGTACACAAGTCTGGTTAGAAGATAGTCTTCCCCACCACCACTGGTTTCTGTCCCTGTTCCCACCAGTCTGCCATCCCAATTCCTTCTCTCTGATCAGCTCCTCACCTTCTGGCCTACTAAACCCCTCTTTTTCTAATCCCCAGATTAGAAATTCAAAATCCATCATCTCTTCCCCTGTGTCTGGACCCTCTAAGGACCTCCTGGCCTCTGACTTTTTCCAGGGGTAATGGTGGAACCCACTTACCCACACCTCCTCCCCTCTTCCCCAAGGGCAGGCTAATTGGAAATGGATGGATGCAGTTAGCAGCCTTCCTTGAAAAAAAGAGTGGCTATTATGAAAATGTGTCGCTCCCCCTGCAAGCCAGCTGCGTTGGCGGCCCTTTTTCTATTATATACAGAATCCTGAGTCCCCCTCCCCAAGCACTATAACTGCTTGCAGATTTCACAAATAGCACAGCCTTTTCCTGGCACCACGATAAAGACTCCGCAGCTTTGGGACATATAATTGGTCTCTGAAGTGTTTTGGTATTTTGTTTGAAGAAGCCAGATGAGCCCCAAAGAAGTGGCATTTATTCCATATTATTGTGTCATTATATGTTTATCTGAGGGAGGGGCCGGGTGCCCTCCTCATTCCCGTTCAACACCGTCCACTTGTTGGCCACCAGGTTTCTTATCTGAATGTTCAGTTTGAAACCAAATATTTGAGTAATTTGATTAATCACTTGCATTCGTGCAATTGGCTGGCAGAGGTTGATGGTTGGATGCGAGCCAACCAACTGGAACAGCTTCTGGACCCTGGATTTATTTTATGGGGAACATAAAACCAGATAATCACCTGGCATATTCTGGATATATTCACAATGGCATGTTCTAGCCAATTACTTAGTAATTATCATTGAAGTTAACACATATTTCTAAGATTAGCTTCCTTGTAATGCGGTGTGGGTGGCTCTTGGGGAGTGAGTAATAACCAACTAGTTACCCAGTTGCTAGAGCCACAAATGCAATTAGCAGCAAGATTGCTAAATCATTTCACAATTGGATCATTATAGGATTATTGCAAGGCTATAGACCGTCTGCACAATCACTCATTTTTTTAAGCCCCAGATGGAATTTGAAAGCTAATAGAGTGGAATGAAAGCATCTCTTGTGCTTCTCCCTTGCTGCAGTGTCTCTTAGATCTCAGTTTCCCCATCTGTAAAATGAATGGGTAGAAGCAGATGTTGGTTGTAGGGTCCTTCTTTGGTTCTCTGAGCCTGGGCTGCTTCAGAAGCAGTCTGGAACAGCTCTGGAACCATGCTTCCCAAAATGCAGTCCTGCATCAGAGCCACCGAAGAGAGGAAGGTTGTTAAAATGCAGATTCCTGGGTCCCCCCTCTTTTCATTTCCTAAGACCATCATGACAAATGGCTTGATGGCTTAAAGCACCATGCACTCATTCTCTTACAGGTGTGGAGGTCAGAAGTTTGGAGTGGGTCTCGCTACAGCCAACACAGGGCTGCTTTGTCTTCTGGAGGCTTTGGAGCTTTTAGAGCTCCCCACTTTTAGAGCTGCCTTCCTTGCATCCCTTGGCTTGTGGCCCCACCCTCCATCTTCAAAGCCAGCAACATGGCATCTTACTTCCACTATCGCAGGTCACGTCTCTCTAATAAGAACTCTTGTGGTTACATGTAGGACTACCCAGGTAATCCAAGATAATCTCCCATTTCAAGATGCTTGACTTAATGGCACCTGCAAGCTTCCTTTTGCCGTATAAATTGACAGTCATAGTGTCCAGCAATTAGGAGCTGGATATCTCTGGGGGGCATTTTCCAGTCTATTGAATTGTCCTCAGTCTGGTGGATCAAGTCTTATTTGTAGGTGAAGCCTTTTTCAACCAAGCTCCCATTCTAATTCCCACAAACACTTGGGATCCTGCCCTAAAGAGTATTGCCAAGGAATATTATTAAGTGCACAGCTTAGGTGTCCGATGCGTCCAACTAATGCAGAGTGAAATGGAAACGGAAATGTCCAAGGAAGACAGACAGGACAGAATTACAAAGGACTCGGACCTCAGGGGGAGGTAATGTGTTACCTGTCTGGTGACAGGAGTCTGGGCCAACCTGCCTTAGCTTGATGCCATGGAAACAAAACAAATCCCTGAAGTTGATGTCTCCAGAAGGGCTTCCCTAGGGCAGCCTGATGCCACTGAGCCCACCCTGGCCATGTCACAGACATGGAAACTGAGAGCAGGAGAGGCAAGAAGGAGCCAGGACAGGAGCACAGGTCTCCATCATTAGCACACCTCATCCCCCGTCAGTTTGAAAATCCCATCCTTCTCCAGTCTTGTCCATGCAACCATCCATCCATCCATCCAAACAACAGGTATTTAGTAAACTCTTACTAAGCACCAGGCATTTTGCTGGATGTTAGGGGACGATAGTGAGCAAGACAGGCATGGACCGGGTTCATAGAGGGCTATTATTTTATCTGGAGAGACAGCAGTAAATGTTGAAGCAATAGAGATCATTTAAGTAGGTCCCAGTCTGTTGAAGGAAACAAACTGGAGAGATGTGCTGCAGAGGGACTTGGGTGTCAGGGTAGTTTTAGGGATGTGTGTGTTGGGCTGGGGTGGTGTCCAGGCAGCCTCTCTGAAGCAGCGGTATTTGGGCAGGGGCCCTGATTTTAGGAGCCAGCAGTGCAGACATGGAGGCAGGGTACACCCGTTAAAGGGGACATTAAATGCGAAGGCCCAGGAGTAGGAATGAGGAGAGGGTGCTTAAAAGACCGGAAGGAAGACTGTGGTGGCAGAGCCTGGTGGGTGAGGGCAAGAGGGTAGACATCGAGGGTAAAGAAGCTGGCAGGAGCCAGACTGGGGAGGGGAGGGGCTCTCTAGCTGGTTTGGGGGGCAGGGTTTAAAACAATACCAACACCTACCCCAGTCTCTCATTCTCGGCACTGTGACCTTCTCATCCTCAGCCCTGTGACCTTTGGGGCTGGACGATTCATTTATGGGGGATGTCCTGTGCATTCTAGGCACTCCCTGCCCCCTGCCCACTAGGCACCAGGAGTACCAACTCCTTAGTTATGATAACCCAAATGTCTTTAGATTGCCAACACTGCCTGGGGGCAAAGTCGCCCCAGTTAAGGACTCTGTAGTTCCCATAGAATCTCTAATTAGTCTGGATGGGGCTCGGCCCTCAGTACAGGGCCTCCCCAGGTGATTCTTTCAGCTGCCAGGAGACCCTCTGTCGTAGGACCTAAAAACTTGATGAGAGGTCTGAGTCTTATGCTCAGTGCAGCAGGCAGGGACAGTATCCAGTGTGTTTGGGGGCAAAAACTGGGAAATTTCTAACATGAAGGATGTTGCGGAGTATTTTTAAAGCAGGGAGTATTTTGATGGCTGCCAAGGCAACAACAGTTCAAAGTAATGTCAGTTTATCTGCCTTAACTTCCCAACACGATCAAAGAACTGGTGGCTTCGGCAGGTGCCAGCATCCACTCCCACCGCCCATTCCACTGCCCCTGGCCAGACCAGGAAGCACTGTGTTATAAAGACCACCCTGTCGTGGCTGCTGTATTAACAGTGAATGAGGGTCTGCACCAGCAGAGGGGAAGCTGCCAAGTGTGAGCCTAGGGAGGAAGAAGATGCCCCATTCCTTTCATAAAGGTTTATCACAATGTCTCAATGTCCTCCTTACATTCTGCATCAGCCAGGACAGGAGGACTTGGAGAGCTGTGAGCCAGGTAGAGGCTTTTCTTGCCTTTTCTTACAGCTAAAGGAGGCAGCATAGCTGATCCTCATTGTTAAAACCATTTCCCTGACTGAGGAATGTTAATAATTTAACGTTAATAAATGCAGAATCCTCCAGAAGAAACAGATTCCACCAGCCTTCAGCAAGGCACAGGGACAGTCTCCTCGTACTGAACATTTTCAGTTCAGTTCAGTCACTCAGTTATGTCCGACTCTCTGCAACCCCATGGATTGCAGCACGCCAGGCCTCCCTGTCCATCAACAACTCCTGGAGTTTACTTAAACTCATGATCATTGAGTCGGTAATGCTATCCAACCATCTCATCCTGTTGTCCCCTTCTCCTCCCACCTTTAATCTTTCCCAGCATCAGAATCTTCCAGTGAGTCAGCTCTTCATATCAGGGGGCCAAAGTGTTGTAGTTTCAACTTCAGCATCAGTCCTTCCAATGAATATTCAGGACTGATTTCCTTTAGGATGGACTGATTGGATCTCCTTGCTGTCCAGCGGACTCTCAAGAGTCTTCTCTAACACCACAGTTCAAAAGCATCAATTCTTGGGCACTCAGCTTTCTTCACAGTCCAACTCTCACATCCATACATGACCACTGGGAAAACGACAGCCTTGACTAGACAGACCTTCATTGGCAAGGTAATGTCTCTGCTTTTTAATATGTTGTCTAGCTTGGTCATAACTTTTCTTCCAAGGAGTGAGCTTCTTTTAATTTCATGGCTGTAGTCACCATCTGTGTGATTTTGGAGCCCCCCAAAATAAAGTCTGCCACTGTTTCCATTGTTTCCCCATCTATTTGCCATGAAGTGATGGGACCGAATGCCCTGATCTTAGTTTTCTGAATGTTGAGCTTTAAGCCAACTTTTTTACTCTTCTTTTTCACTTTCATCCAGAGGCTCTTTAGTTCTTCACTTTCTGCCATAAGGGTGATGCCCATTTTACAGATGAGAAAACTGAGGTCAGAGAAGCTAAGGGAGCCCTTGTCCAGATCATAGAACAGATAACTGGCAGAACCTGGAATTGAGCAGATGTACATCTGAATATATAGACATTCTCCTGATGGGTTGGTAGTTGAGGTAATTGGGAGTCAACATTATCAACCTTCTGGTTCCAGTGGGTCTGGAATCTGCATGCTTTTGGACAATGTGTAGTCAACTTCTTCCACCTAGGGGTTTCAGTATCTGCAAAACAGGTCAGAGGATATAGCTCAGAATATTATCTACAGCCCTTGAAAGTGAAAGTGTTAATTGCTCAGTCCTGTCCGACTCTTTGAGATCCCATAGACTGTAGCCAGCTGGGCTCCTCTGTCCATGGGATTCTCCAGGTAAGAATACAGGAGTGGGTAGCCATTCCCTTCTCCAGGGGATCTTCCTGACCCAGGGATTGAACCCGGGTCTCCTGCATTGAAGAGGAACTAAAGAAAGGTCCTCGACTTTGCTTAATGGTTAAACTATTATTATTTTGTCTTTCTTGGCTGTTTTCCCTTGTCTCTGCATTTTCCCACTTTTCTAATTAAAAGTTTCCTCCCAGGGAAGGCCTGGGAGGCCAAAATTTTCCGATAAATAAGAGGCAAGGGAAGGACACGGAGGACGGGGTTTCTATCCCCAGAAGGCCCCATGGGTTCTGCTCAGCTACAGTCCCCTCTCTTCTTTGATACTCTTCAGCCTTGAGAAGGAACAGGTGCAGGACGAGAAGAGGAAATCCTAAACTTGGCAGAGGAACCTGGTTTTGGGGGGGACTGGGTTTCAAGATGGGGATGAAATGGGCATGTCTGAGGACTACAAGGAAGCAAGAGCGAGTGATGGGGGTCTGGGGGAAGGAGCTACAGGGCCTCAGAAGTGCAGGTGAAGCCTTGGAGTCTATCCTAATGCAGGGGGAAGATTTTAAGCCGGAGCTGTTCCCACCCCTCTGGAAGTTTCCTGAAGGCCAGGCTGCTGCCTCCTTTGACTCTCACCTGCTTGAATCAACTGTGTCAGAACTCACTTGGTTGAGAGCAACAATGCCGTCAATCGAGCCCAGCTCTAAGGGACACAGACAGAGGAAATGGGACTCTGGGGTGTCCTGGCTGACAGTGTGGTGTTTCTAGAGCTTCAGGAAAGATGCTGCATTGTTCCTCTGCCTTTGGGAACACAGTGAACTTCACCGCGATGCTCTCACAGGGATGGAAGTAGGGGAGAGTGACATGTTAGGGGCATTACCTTAAATAAACATCTGGCCTCAAAAGAGGGGCTCGGGATGTGTGCCCCAGGAAAGAGAGGGAAGGAAGGAGAACATTTCTCCATAGCTCTTGAGCAGATTTTATCTCTCATTCAGTGCCTGGCGTCAGCCCCCTTGCTGGGTGCCTGGAGTCCAAGTGCAATTCTGCAGTCATGTCATCCTGACTGTTCTGCCGGCACACTCAGGACATCCACAGCCTGTCCTCATCTCCCAGGGATGAGACAGGAATGAAATCCCATGGGGCCTCATTTGCACAGCTTTTTAAGTCTGGTAAATATCAGGAGTTATTTAATAGGTTATTTATTTCCAGCTCCCAATCAGTTCCTGTTTTTCACACTTTCAAACATAATAACTCCAGGCTGCTATCTTTGACACACGGAGGACCCTGCCTTCTGCTAAGATGGTAACGTAGTTCCTGAATGAGGTCTTTTTTGTAACTCTACGTATGGGCTTTCTGATTTTTTTCTGTCTTCAGGCCACTTTGATTGTCCTAAATATATCATACAAGAGTTGGCGGGGGGGAAACCTGAACACATGAAGATTCCGTTCCCCCCCTCATCTAGTGGAATTGACTTCCTTTTATGTTCAAAAAGCTGAATTGCTTTCTCTTTATATAAAGCACAGCTGAAAAGATTTTTTTGTCTGTGGCTATCTTTAATTGTGCTGGAATGTAAGATGCCCCGGGACCTTTGTGAAGGAGGCCTATAAATGTGCTGAATCATCATTATTATTATTATTAGCATCGTCTCATTTATACTGTACATGCCTGTTGGTAAATGATCATGTGACTAGCAGAGGACTTGCATGGGCGAAAAGTTATGCCACTGCTTTCCTCAAATCTGAAAGATTCTACACTGGCCTGTGTGACACCATCTTCACTTGCCTTTTGTGTCTTATTACACAAAGTGATAACTCATTTGTTGTTGAAAATACAGATCAGCAAAAAGAAGAAAGTGAAATTCACCCAGAGTGTCTCCAGCCAGAGGCATTTTGCTATGTATCATTCTAGGCAGTTTTCTGAGTATATATGCCAACTCACCATTTGTATTTGTCAGAGTAACAAGTAGCTGCTGTAACAAATAAGCCTTAAAACATTAAGTGGCTTAATATAAGAGAAATGTATTTCTTGTTTATGTAACAGTCCAAGATGTGTGTTTCTGGATGGCAGGTGGCTGTTCTCCACATGTGGAGGGGTTCATGCTCAATCCCATCTTTTGGAGCTTTTCCCAGGGCTCAGAGTCCTCTGCTTTCAATTGGGGAAAGAGGAAAAGCATGCAAGGTCACATGGGCTACACACCATTTCACTCGTATGTCATGGACTGGCCCAGCCCCTGGGCCACACCTGACTGCAAGGGAGACTGAGAAATAGCTAAACTATATCCCTGGAGAGAAAACAACTTGGGTTTCAATGAAGAACCAGCAACTGTGAAAAACACACATTTATGGGTAGGATCAGTAAGATATGGAGAAAGAAATGGCAACCCACTCCAATATTCCTGTCTGGGATATCCCATGGGCAGAGGAGCCTGACAGGCTACTGTCCACGAGGTTGCAAAGAGTTAGATACATCTTAGCATTTTGTTGTTGTTCAGTCACTCAGTTGTGACTCTTTGCAACCCCCTAAGCATGCCAGGCTTCCCTGTCCTTCACCATCTCCCGAAGTTTGCTCAAACTCATGTCCATTGAATCAGTGATGCCATCCAACAACCTCATCCTCTGTTGTCCCCTTCTCCTCCTGCCCTCAATCTTTCCCAGCATCAGGGTCTTTTCCAATGAGTTGGCTCTTTGCATCAGGTGGCCAAAGTATTAGTTTCAGCTTCAGCATCAATCCTTCTGATGAGTATTCAGGGTTGATATCCTTTAGAATTGACTGGTTTGATCTCCTTGCAGTCCAAGGGACTCTCAAGAGTCTTCTCCAGTACCACAATTCAAAAGCATCAATTCTTTGGCACTCAGCCTTCTTTATGGTCCAACTCTCACATCCATACATGGCTACTGGAAAAACCATAGTTTTGACTATATTCACCTTTGTCGGCAAAGTGATGTCTCTGCTTTTTAATATGCTGTCTAAGGTTTGTCATAGCTTTCCTTCCAAGGAAGAAGCCATCTTTTAATTTCATGGATGCAGTCACCATCCACAGAGATTTTGGAGCCCAAGAAAATAAAATCTGTCACTGTTTTCATTTTTTCCCCATCTATTTGCCATGTAGTGATGGGACCAGATGTCATAATCTTAGTTTTTTGAATGTTGAGTTTTAAGCCAACTTTTTCACTCTCCTCTTTCACCTTCATCGAGAGGCTCTTTAGTTTGTCTTTGCTTTCTGTCATTAGGATGATGTCATCTGCACATCTGAGGTTATTGATATTTCTCCTGGCATCTAAACAACAAGTCTTTCTTCATTGAAAATAGACTTCTCCACCAACCCTGTTCACGGCTAGCTGTTTTCACTGCACAATTTTTGCATGAACAATACCTGTTTTGGATTTGAGTCTATTATTGCCAATGTCATCACTCCTGTTTGCCTCAGTTTCCTCATCTGTAAAATGGGGATGACATTGACCTCTTTTTCTAGGGAGGGATAAGAATTGGCGATCTTGTATGACAAGGCTGTAGCTTAATGCTTCTGGTAACTAGAGGTGCTCGATACCTTGTATCTCCTGGTTGCTATAGTAATGACAACGTTCCAACAGCGATGGCAACAATAGTGAAAATGATAGCAACAATTAGGAGAAGTAGTGTATTTTTAGGTGCCAAAGCCTTAGCATTACAAAAAGATGTTTTGTGTTTATTATAACATCAAATAATACAAGGCAATGACTGCAGCTTGATGCTTGGGCTTGTGACCCAGCTCTGCTCCAGGCTTGAGCCTTGGCCACGTGGCTTAACCTCTGTATGCTTCAAGCTGCCCAGGAGGAGATGTCAAGTCAGGGCTTGAATATGCTGGTCTAAAGCTCAGATGAAAGGTTGGAGCTGGAAATAACTGCATGTGAGTCATCCACGTAGAAGTGGTGATAGAAGCCGTGGGCTTCGGTGGAAGCTGAGGTCACCCTCCTCTGCCCTGGATGACCCTGGACAGGCCAGCAGGAGCAGCCAGGGGTCTTGGAGTTGGGAAGCCAGTCCAAAGCACCTCCCGCCACCCAGCTCCCCTCAGCTGGTCCCTCCTGTGTTGTCATATGTGCACGCTCACTCACTTCAGTTGTGTCCAGCTCTTTGCAACCCTATGGACTGCAGCCCACTAGGCCCCTGTGTCCCTGGGATTCTCCAGGCAAGAATAATGGAGTGGGCTTCCATGCCTTCCTCCAGGGTATCTCCCCAACCCAGGATTTGAACTCACATCCTATGTTATCACTGTGTTTTATTTTCTACAGGGCACTTCTCACCATAAGATAACATTTTGTTCCTCAATTCATTTGCTTCTTGCCTCTTTTCCCTACATTCCCTCTCCGACCTTAGAATATAAACCCCAGGAACACAGAGCCTCAGCTATTTGACTCACCCATGTATCCCCAGCCCCTAAACTATTAAGTCCTCCTTAAATACTTGTTGAATGAATGAATAACAGTTTCCAAAAATACATTCACTCACGTTATCATAGCCTGCTTCTCTCGGCAAGTGTAGCAGCAAACAATGAATGGTACTATTTACTTAGAATCACTGAGGAATGAGTGGGACATAAGTAAAATATAGTGCAAACTAGTCAGGGGGTGGCTTGAGGATGTGGGAGAATTCGTGGTGATGGCAAGAGGAAAGATGCCAATAAGGTGATGTTGGTGGTAAAAATACAGTAAAGAAGCTGAATGGCTTGTGGGTGTTTGCTTTGAACACTCATCATGTATCAGGTTCTGGCCCTGATGCTGGGAATGAAAAGAAATGGGCATGGCCTCTCCATCCGTGGTGCTTACTAGTAGTCAGGTAACTGGGTGATTCTCTAATGGTGTCCTAATGGCCGCCATAGGATCCTAGGGGGCTGACTGGAGCCCCAGAGTGGCCCCCTTATTCAACCAATTGGCCAGATGCACAAGAAGGTATTGGCATTCCTAGTAGAGGGACCGGCATGTGCAGAGGGCAGGAGGTAGGAGGCAGCAAGACTGGGGGGTAGGGGTGGGGCCAGGACACAGCTGGAGTCACAAGCTGCAATATAGGATCCACATGGGGAATAACAGAGATAAGAGTTGGAGATGCTCTTAAAGGACTTCAAGAGCCAAGCTAAGGACACAGAACTCTTCTCCTAAAGTCAGCAGGAATCCTCCCCAGAGTTCTAACCAAAGGAGTGACAACGTCGGGTTTGCAATTTGGAAAGACCACTTTAGGGCAATCCCTTTTCTTAGGAGAGCTTGTCACAGGATTGTTGATGTGCTTTTCTGCTTTAAGAAGGGTGTAGATAGTTGGTGTTGATCCTCATCCGAAGCCAGTGGGAACCAGTGCAGGTTTTAAAGCCCTCGGTCCTGAAAGATCCTTGGCTTGACTCCCTAAGGGGAAAGCAACTGTGAGCTGGCAGCCCTGTGGAAACGAAGGCGTCTTCAACAGCTTTCTCTATTTACCCGAGTTAAAAATAGCCACTGCACTCCCATGTTTTGAAGGCAAACGTGGGCAACATCAGCTCCTTACCATGTATTCCAGAAACCAGAGGAAAGGTTTCTTCTGCCCAGCTGGCAGGCAGTAGTTAAACAGAAATTCAGGAGTCCTGGGGGCAGAGGCAGCTTCATGAGGTGAGGGAGGTGAAATTGTCATCAAAAGCTGGTGCCCCGCATCCAGTCGACCTGGGTACGCATTCTGGTTTTCCTGTCTTCCGAATCATGCTAACAACCCTCTGAAGTAAGCACCATGCAACCCTTCCATTTTAGCAAGGGAATGGAGAGAGGAAGCAGGAGGCCTAAGGTTATAAGGCTTAGGAAGAAGCAGGGTTCAAACCCAAGATTGTCTGGTTCAGACCAAAGTTCATAGTATACCATGTCTTCTCCTCTTTCCCTTCCCAGACACACCTAAGTCCGTCCCCCTTTCTCCATGCACCATGGACCTCTTAGAACCTTCCGCTACTGTGTCCTCTGCCCCAAGGAAAGCAAAAGCTGACCCACATCCTAGTCAGATTCATTGTCCGAGCCACCAAGCCTTCCCTGGCATGCAGAGTTGGCCTTGTATTTGCCCCTTCTCCTCCCTCCCCAGATGGCAGACTCCAAGGTTGCCCCAGTGGGCAGAGGGTGGGAAGGTCAGATCAGTGGGTTTTAACCACTTCTGGGAGCTTACCGGCCTTGGGGTTCAGTTTGATGGCTTCCCAACCTGGCTACTGTTGCTTGGCACTGCTCAGCTTCTGCTTTGTCCCTGCCTGATCATGTTTAAGATAATTAAGGCCATAAATCAAATAATAAATAGCTATTGACTCTTTGTCGTGGAGTATATCAGAATTGATTGACCACTGGGAATACCACTTTCCTCAATCAATGGGGAACTGGGGGGATAAATAAATCTTGATAATGACTGGCTAGAGGAAGATCAATAGGTATATTACTATATGCATTGGGAGCATATATCTTCAAAAGTGAAAAAAGAGTTTGTTCTGGGAGAAGGGGAGAACAGGAGAGCAGAGACTGACCATCAGTGTCCCTGGATACCTGAGCAGGGTACCAGGCACACCGTAGGCACTCGCTGATTCCTTGGTGAACTGCAGAAATCCAAGGAGAGGTTTGCTTTAAAGAGAAACTGTGTTTAGTGTTTGCATGTGTATGTGCATGCTCAGTCGTGTCTGGATTCTTTGTGACCCCATGGACTATAGCCCACCAGGCTTCTCTATCAATGGGATTTTCCAGGAAAGAATACTGAATGGAATGCCATTTCCTCCTCCAAGGGATCTTCCTGACCCAGGGGAGTCTCCTGTGTCCCCTGCACCGCAGGCAGATTCTTCACCGCTTGAGCCGTTGGGGAAGCCTCTTATTTTCTGTTTACTGTTTCTATTCCCTGGATGTCCAAGCATCCAGAGACCCCTCTACCCAAAGGCTGTGTCGTTCCATTTGTGTTTGGCCTCCCAGTATCACTGGAAGGAAAGAGGTGGGAAGGACTGGAAATGATGATGGGTTGGGGAGGGTGGAGGAGGGGAGACCAGGCTGCTTGGGTACTGGCAACACGCACAGAGAAAGAGGTTTGCAGAACCTCATCAGGTTTAGGGAGCAAAATCAAGAGTTGGGTTGAGTTTGAGGGGCCGCTGAATTTTTCAGGAGGAGATGTTAAGTAGGCATTTAGATAAATCGTTGTTCAGAGATGAGTTCTAGCCTTGTTGCTGTTGTTCAGTCGCTAAGTTGTATCTGACTCTGACCCCACAGACTGCAGCATGCCAGACTCCTCTGTCCTCCGTTAAGTAACATCTTGAGTTTGCTCAAATTCATGCTCATTGAGTCAGTGATACTATCTAACCATCTCATCCTCTGCCGCCCCCTTCTCCTCTTGCCCTCAATCTTTCCCAGCATCAGGGTCTTTTCCAGTGAGTCAGCTCTTTGCATCAGGTAGCCAAATTATTGGAGCTTCAGCATTAGTCCTTCCAATGAATATTCAGGGTTGATCTCCTTTAGACTTGACTGGTTTGATCTCCTTGCAGGCCAAGGGACTCTCAAGAATCTTTTCCAACACCACAATTTGAAAGCATCAATTCTTTGGCCCTCAGCCATCTTTATGATCCAACTCTCACATCCATACACAACTACTGGACAAACCATAGCTTAGACTATGAATCTTTGTTGGCCAGAGTGATGTCTTTGCTTTTTAACACACTGTCTGGGTTTGTCATAGCTTTTCTTCCAAGGAACAAACACCTTTTAATTTCATGGCTGCAGTGATTTTGGAGCCCAAGAAAATAAAATCTGTCAATGTTTCTACTTCTTCCCCATTTATTTGCCTAGAGATATAAAACTGGGAGCAGTCTGTACTGTGAGGAATGAAGAGCTATGGACTTGGGGAGCTGGCCCCAGGCAGTGCTTCTCAAACTTGATTGCATATTAGAATGCCCTGGAGGGCTCAAGCAGGCACAGGTGGTGGGCTCTGCCCTCAGCTTTGGATACAGTTGCTCTTGAATGGGGGCCTAAGAAATTGCATTTTTCCTGGAATTCACATGTTCCCAGGTGATGCCAATGCTGCAGATATGGGAACCCCACTTTGAGGACCAGCAGCCCTGGGGGGAAAAGATCAAAGTGAGAAGAAATCAGAAGGTTACTGTAAAGACTGCTGAGTAGTGGCCAGAGAGTCAGAGGAAAACCAGGAGAGTATGTTATCATGGAAATCTGGAGAAGACAGTATTCCCCCCTTCCCCCCCACAAAGGAGGAGTGATAGCTGTGTTGAAATGACAGGCAAGATACAACTGGAAAAATGGCCCTCAGACTTATTGCAGCCTTGAAATTTGTTGGGTTGTGATTTTAGACCTACTTGAATTCTCTATTCACCTGCCCAGTGACCTTTGACACCCCCACCTGTGATCCTGGGTGCCTACCATGTGCATTCCAGGTTAGGGCTAGGCTTCAGATCACTATGGAGCACTTCACCTTCCAAACCGGAAGGATGGTGGGACCATTTCAGAGATGTTAGTGACAGCTGTCAGAGGGGCCTGAAACACAGGTGGAAGACCCATCCCCCAAAAACAGTTCCCAAAGGAAAGAGTCGAAATTCATCTGATGGCTGTGTGGGGTCCCTGAGACCAGAAATGAATCTCTACTCCAGGGAGAGACTGCACAGTATTGTTCTAAAAACCTACTCAGCCACCACCATCCTTTTAAAAATAAGGAAAGTTGGTGGCTTGGTCAAACCATTGTAAACATGAAAGAGAGCTTTGCTGTGGAAAGGCACTCTGAATATTTATTAAGGGAAACGTTTATTGAACATCTACTACATGCTAGGCTCTGTGCTAAGAACTTTATAGACAGTGATTATTGTCCCCATTTTATAGATGGGGAACCTGGGGCATAGAGAGATGAAATGGTTTTTGTGAAGCTGAGTCAGGGTCTCACTTGATCTTTCTGACCCCAGAGTCTGAGCCTTAAGTACACCAGGCTGTCCTGTGCCATCTTAGACTGAATTCCCTCTTTGTTTGAATATTTTTTTGATTATTTATTTTTTTCCTTTCAGTTTTATTGAGATATAATGGACATGTGGCACTCTGTAAGTCTGAGGTGCACTGCACGATGATTTTAATTATGTATGTCATGAGATGGTTACCGCAAGTTTAGTGAACATCCATCATGTCACATAGATACAAGATTAATGAAATAGAAAAAATATATTTTTTCCCCAGTGATGAGAACTCTTAGGATTTTCTCTCTTAACAACTTTCCTATGTAACAAACAGCAGAATTCTTTTTGGCTATTCCCCCAAGGCCCTCCAGCTAAGTTTTATATAGCTCACCATCACAGTCCAGCCACTCCTCTCAGTCTTGGGAATGGAGTCAGATTTATGGGACTTGACCCCCATATAGAAATTTTGAACTGATTAAGAAAGTTCTTGCATGTCAGAGTCAAGTTTCTGTGGGTCTTCCAGTGATTGACCTTGTGGATTATCAGAAAATACCAACCTGGAGGTCACCAAAACATCCCATAGGGAAGTGTCTGGTTGACCAGT
Source organism: Redunca redunca (assembly GCA_006410935.1). Taxonomy (NCBI): domain Eukaryota; kingdom Metazoa; phylum Chordata; class Mammalia; order Artiodactyla; family Bovidae; genus Redunca; species Redunca redunca. The sequence continues at coordinate 269,317 of SJYQ01091795.1, read as the reverse complement.
TGTCTGGATCTGGTGCAGCTTCGCTGGTGCAAGTTTTTCTTTTGTACTGATACGATTTCACCTTTCTGAGCCTTGATTTCTGCATCTGTACAATGGAGATAATGATAGCTTTCACCTCTTGGTATTATTGTGGGAACTAATTGAGCTCATATATATAGGGCACTTAGATCAGAACCTGGCACACACCAAGTGCCATAAGTGTTAGTTAGCATTTGTTGTTGCTGCAGTTTTTATTACTGCTAGCCCTGCACCAATGGAAGTGACAAAAATAGCACTCCTGTCCTATGCTGCAACAGAAAGAATATCGGCTATAGAGTTTGAAGTCCTGGGTGATTGTTCTAACCTGATTACTTGCTGACTGTTTGACCTTGGACAAATTTATGTCACCTCTTTGAGCCTCAGTGCTCTCATCTGTAAACTGGGAATAACATAATTCCTTGGGTGTCTTAAGAGGAGCACACGAAATACCAGAACTGAAAATTCTTCATAAAGTGACCATGACTAGAGAAATGTGGGATAATTTGAAACTTTGTACTAATAACAATAGTTCAGGAAGCATTGAGCATACGTATGGTAGTGTTCTAAGCACTGCAGTGGCGGCTTAGTCACTCCATCGTGTCTGACACTTGCGACCCCATGGACTGTAGCCTGCCAGGCTCCTCTGTCCATGGGATTCTCCAGGCAAGCATACTGAAGTGGGTTGCATTTTCTTCTCCAGGATATCTTTCTGACCCAAGGATTGAACCTGGATCTCCTGCATTGCAGGCAGATTCTTTCCCTACAATGGAAACCTCTAAGCACTTCTACTTTTCCCCACTACCAGATAAAACTGATACTTTCGTGGTGGTGGAGCAGGGATTTGAACTTAGTTCTGCTATTGTGAAAGCTAGTATACGTAAATACTTCACTGGCTGAGAGAACTTTCTGCTTGAATTGGCAGGCAGCAGTGACCCAAGTTTAAAGTTGAGGGGACCTGCATTCAGTCCCCCTTTCTTGGGGTTCAAGCCTTTTGGTCTCTGGGGAAGTGACCATCCTTAGGATGTAACTGACAGATAAGATGCAGGGACCCCTCTCCTGAGCCTTCTTGTCATCTTTGTCTTTGATTGAAACAGAGAACCTTGTGGCTGAGAAGTTGATCTTGCCTTTAATCAAAAGGTTTGTCTCTGAGTCCTCTTCAAAAGCAGATTCCTTTTCTTCTAGGCGTTCAAAAGACCCAGAGGAACGCAGAGCAGGGAACAGATCAAGTACCTTCAAAGGCAAGGAAGGGGTTGCAACCATCTTCAGCATTTCCCCAGCTGAGGCCAGTCCCTCCAAGGCAGTTATTAGCACAGCCCATTGGGATTTGAGGCACAGATCAAGGATTCTCAGCGGACTTGTTTGGAAGTGTTTGTAGACCACTGAGGACTGTCATAGCATCTCAGTCACTGGAATCTGATCTCTCTCTGAGCAACAAGAGCTGCCTGTGACAGTTTCTCAAAATTGGAGATGCCGCAGTGCAGCCCAGTGGGTTATTATTCAGTCTTGTTAATAAGCCACTGTTTCCCTGGCTCTGCTGGCCTTGTAGCCCTTCCTTCTGCAGAAACTCTGCTGCCTCTGGCCTCCCTGTTCACCTTCTTCCTCTCCCGCTTTCAGCCTTGGTGCTGGCATATCCCAGGGACTAATCTTACCACTCCAATATGGAGTATAGAGATGAAAAACTGGAGCTGTTCACTCAGCTTGTAGAACAATGGGTCTTCCGTCAGGTGCTGAATATGACAAGGAAAGAGCATGGAGGGTGGAAGGAGCCAATAATTCAAGAAGTTCCTCTGCTGTGACCTTAGATGGGCCTTTAACCTTCCAGTTGCCTTGTTTGTGAAATGGTTATAACATTACTTACTTCCCCCTTTGTAGGGTCATTTCCCTCCTTGTCTGGACCTGGTTGGCCTAAGCTGAATGCTTAGAAGTGAATGAGCCTCATCCATCCATCTATCTTCTCATCAGTTTGTCCATTCATCTTATACCCTCTCCCCATTCACAGACCTATCCACCCACCCTTCCACCCATCCCATATCCACCCACCCGCCTGCCTTTCCCACATATTCACCCATCCAACATCTGTCTTTTCAACTACCCATCCGTCCGCCATCCATCTATCCTCCCACCTATGCATTCAAATACCCATCCACTCAGCCATCTAATGATCTAGCCATCAAGCCATTTAGTGAATAATTGTTGAGAGCTGTTCTCTTAGGCACTGCCATTTTACTAAGAATGAGTATTTGGGGCTTTTCTTCGGGGATGTGATGGAGTCAGCTTGTCAGAGGTAAAGCCAGTCCTTTGATGCAGCACAGGATGGCAGGGCCAAGTGGGGAAACTGGTTAGCATCATTCTGGTGTCACTGGGCTAGAGCCAACAATCAGTGACTCCACAGGCACACCCATGGGTGGGAGTTTCAGCAGACTGCACATCTATGGAAAGGAACTGTAGGCCGTATTCCCAGATACGAAACGGAAACAGACCACTCCAGTGAAAAACCAGGCAGCAAGACTAAAAGACTCAGAATCATCTTTGCCTCCGTGTTTTCTTCCCTTCGGTTCTATTTTTGTGGAACTCTGCTGAGAAGTGTGGAAGCTGAGACCCTGGGGATAAATGGAGGAGGAGAGGCTGGTCAGAGGGTCATCTTGGGCTGTGGGGGATGGGAGGAGAAGGTGCCCATTTAATAGGCTCTCTGGTAGCTTAGCACGTTTTCCAAAAGTTGGTGGTTGGGTGTCGGGCGGTGGGGGCTGCTGCAGACCAAAAGGCGCAGGGCTGTTTGCTGCCTGTGTTATACCCCATTAACTCTCAACTCATGGTAATTTATCAGTGGCAGGCTGGAGTTTACTTATTCATTATTTATTGAAAAAGTGTTTGCTAAGCAAATCAACAGTTCAAACAAGATCACAGTGGGGTAGATTTAACCCACTCAAGAAATCCTACCAGAGCACATTCACTGCCTAAAGGCAGACAGAATGCTGGTGGCAGATGGACACCCACTGGCCTTCATGGTTCCTGCCTTGCAACCTCAGAAACCTTCACTTGCTCTCAAAATGGTCTCTCTCTAAGGAACACGTCTCTCCCCTTCTCTTGCCCCATCCAACCCAGTTTTACAGTTAGCTCTATGTTGCCATTTTCGTATCACAGTAAAACCCTTTGGTCAACCTTAGTAAGAATATCTTTGGAGTCAAGGGTCCAAACCAGGTCCCTTGAGTCCCTTACCTTATGCGAGGTGAATGGCCATGGCTTTCTTTAAATGCCCTGAAGATCTGGTCCTTTTGTCTGAGGAAGATCTCTTGGTCTCGGGGTTGGGATCCCTGGTTTCCCAGCTTGATGCCTTGGGTGAGTCATTTGGGCCTTGGGTGAGTCATTTGGGCTCTGTGATCCTCAGCTTCCTCATCTGTACATGGATCTGTACAGGGCACATGGATCCTTATTCCACAGAACTGTTTCAAATAGTAGATTAAACCAAGAGATGAAAATGTTTTGTAAACAACAACAACAAAAACAGACGTGAGGAGGAAAATAGTTTTTTTAGAAGGATTTCAGTGAAAATAAGGTTCTGTTTGTTTTTTTTTTTCTTATTCCTTTGAGTCAGGATGAGTGGTTTCAGCTTTTCCAGTAGTTCTGAACCTTTTCACATTAGGATTAATATCACTTAGGGGAGCTTTTTAATCCTGAGTGATGCCTGGACTTTCCGCCTCTCCCATCCCCCAAAAGTCCTGATTCAGTTGATCTGGGGTGGGGCTTGTGTATCATTCTGTTGGCCCTCTCCAGGTCATTCTGTCCTGGAACCAGGATGAGGAACCTCTGCACAGTTCCCAGAATGAGCCATGTCAAGCTTTCTCCCCACTCTCAGGATCAGAAAAGCTTCGTGGCAGGGCACCCGGAATCTTGCAGACTCTGGTACAGCCATGCCTCTGTCACTTCCTCACTGCCGTCTTCATCCTTTAAAAAGGGTAGAATGTCTCAGTGACCACTGTTATTGAGATGAGTAAATATGATAACAGCACAGGTGCCTTTCTTTACCTAAAACAGTTCGGGCTCAACAATTGGTAGCTAAAATCACTGTTGTTACTTGTGAGGGGTTGACCAATAAAATCCCAGGTACAAATGGCATTGGGTGTTCCCTGGGACAAAATTTGGTTTCCAAAGATCAGTAGAAGTCATGGCGATGGCAGTAGTTCTTGCTAGAAGAGCAGGAGTAACAGTAGTAATGACTGTCAGTATGAAGTACCTACTAGGTCCCGGTTGTTGATCAGTCACTCAGTTGTGTCCAACTCTTTGCAACCCCATGGACTGCAGCATGCCAGGCTTTCCTCTCCTTCACCAGCTCCTGGAGCTTGCTCAAACTCATGTCCATCAAGTCGATGATGCCATCCAACCATCTCATCTTCTATTATCCCTTCTCCTCCTGCCTTCAATCTTTCCCAGCATCAGGGTCCCAGGGCTCTTGCTAAATAACCCCTTTACTTGGATGATTTGAGATCATCTTAACAGCTAGCTTCCTTAAGGAGCTATAACTGTTATTACCACTTGACAGCTGAAGGACTCAATGGAGGTGATTTCCTGAGGCATTCAGGGAGGAGGCAGGCTGGGGTTTGAACCCAAGAGTCAGGGAGAAAGCAGATAATAACCAGAGAGGTGCTGCCCTGGATGGTGAGGCATCGTCATCCACGTGCCTTGAACCTTTTAGATCCTGCTTAAGCGGTTCATGGCATCACAAAGAGTCGGACACGACTGAGCGACTAAACTGAACTGAACTGAAATCAAAGGGAGCATCTCCACTCCTTGTCTTCTCAAGAGAATGTGGATCTGCCTTCCAGCTTAGGATCCCTCACTTAGTGCCCTAGAGAGAGCAGGACATCACTTCCCCTCCCTGAGCCTCACTTTCCTCCACTGTTGAATGGGGATAATGAGAGGACCAACCTCACAGACTTACATGGAGGCTTGAAGGTGGTGATGCCTGTAACAGACTCAGAACATGCACACGAGGAGTGCTGGTGAATGGTGGTGATCCTTTCAGCTCTTGCTGTGAGCCAGGCACACCAGTAAGCCCCTAAAATGTATTGTTTTCAGTCACTCAGTCATGTCCGACTCTTGCAACCTCACAGATTACAGAATGCCAGGCTTCCCTGTCCTTCACCATCTCCTGGAGTTTGGTCAAGCTCATGTCCATTGAGTTGATGATGCCATCCAACCATCTCATCCTCTGTTGTCTCCAGCCCTCAATTTTTCCTAGCATCAGGGTCTTTTCCAATGAGCCAGCTCTTTGCATCAGGTGACCAAAATATTACAGCTTCAGCTTCAGTCCTTCCAATGAATATTCAGGACTGATTTCTTTAGGATTGATTGGTTTGATCTCCTTGCAATCCAAGCGACTCTCAAGAGTCTTGTCCAGAACCACAGTTCAAAAGTTCTTTGGTGCTCAGACTTCTTTATGGTCCAGCTCACATCTGTACATGACGACTGGAAAAACCATAGCTTTGACTATATGGACCTTTGTCAGCAAAGTAATGTCTCTGCTTTTTAACATGCTACCTACGTTTGTCATAGCTTTTCTTCCAAGGAGAAAGCATCTTTTAATTTCATGGCTACAATCAACATCCACAGTGATTTTGGAGCCCCCCAAAGTAAAGTCTGTCACTGTTTTCATTTTTCCCCATCTATTTGCCATGAAGTGATGGGACCGGATGCCATGAACTTAGTTTTTTGAATGATGATTTTTAAGCCAGCTTTTTCATTCTCCTCATTCACTTTCATCAAGAGGCTTTTTAGTTCCTCTTCACTTTCTGCCATGAGGGTGGTGTCATCTGCATATCTGAGGTTATTGATATTTCTCCTGGCAATCTTGATTCTAGCTTGTGCTGCATCCAGCCCAGCATTTCGCATGATGTACTCTGCATATATGTTAAATAAGCAACGGTGGTGGTGGTTGGTTTAGTCGCTAAGTCGTGTCCAACTCCTGTGATCCCATGGACTGTAGTCCACCAGGATCCTCTGTCCATGGGATTTTCCAGGCAAGAATATTGGAGTGGATTGCCATTTCCTTCTCCAGGGAATCTTCCTGACCCAGGAATTGAACCCAGGTCTCCTGCATTGCAGGCAGATTCTAAATAAGCAAGGTGACTATATATATCCTTGATGTACTCCTTTTCCAGTTTGGAACCAGTCTGTTGTTCCATGTCCAGTTCTAACTGTTGCTTCTTGACCTGCATACAGATTTCTCAGGAGGCAGATCAGGTGGTCTCGTATTCCCATTTCTTGAAGAATTGTCCACAGTTTGTTGTAATCCACATAGTCAAAAGCTTTGGCATAGTCAATAAAGCAGAAGTAGATGTTTTTCTGGAACTCTCTTGCTTTTTTGATGATCCAATGGATGTTGGCAATTTGATCTCTGGTTCCTCTGCCTTTTCTAAATCTAGCTTGAACATCTGGAAGTTCACAGTTCAGATACTGTTGATGCCTGGCTTGGAAAATTTCGAGCATTAGTTTACTAGCATGTGAGATGAATGCAATTGTGCAATAGTTTGAACATTCTTTGGCATTGCCTTTCTTTGGGATTGGAATGAAAAGTGACCTTTTCCAGTCCTGTGGCCACTGCTGAATTTTCTAAATTTGTTGGCATGTTGAATGTAGCACTTTAACAGCATCATCTTTTAGGATTTTAAGTAGCTCAGCTGAAATTCCATCACCTCCACTAGCTTTATGCTTCCTAATGCCCAATTGACCTTACACTCCAGAATGTCTTACTCTAGGTGAGTGACCAGACCATCATTGTTATCCAGATCATTATGACATTTCTGTACAGTTATTCTATGTATTCTTGCCTCCTCTTCTTCATCTCTTCTGCTTCTGTTAGGTTCTTACAATTTAGATGTATTATCTAAATGCATTTTCAGAGCAGGGTTGTAGGCTCATTAAGCCCAGCTTACAGATGAAAAAACTGAGACTCGGGAAGGCAAAGTATTGGTGGAGATAGGATTCATACCTGAGCATTTCCTTGACTCTCAGGAAGATGGTCTTATCACCTTTATCTCAGGTTTGGAAACTGAGGCCCAGAAAGGTTAAAAAATATGCCTGGGTTACTCAACTATGAAGCACTTGAGCCTGTGTGTTACTCTGAGGCCCATGAGCTCACTCCTGGGTCTCTGTCCAGCCTCCAGATCTTGGAGAAGATCCTCCAAAGTCTGCTTCCCAGCTCTTCTCCCGGAAAAAGCCCTCAGGCCAGGCTCCCTCCTCCCATCTCCTGTGTGCCTTTTGAAGCTGCCCTAGGAAGCAACAGTCAGGCTTGTGGTCAACACAGGGCTCTTCTGACACCAAGAGGATGGTGTTTCTGATTCTCTGAAGTGAGCAGACCCTCATGTGCACACACCAAAGGAGGATACAATCTCAAGCTGAAATTGACAACTCTGGGGGGAAAAATGTCAATGTTTGTTAAGTGGGAAAAGAGGTGATATTGGCTGGGAGAGAAATGTCATTTTCAGGCTGCCAAAAAGAGCATAAACATATAATGTGGAGAGCCAATAAAATCCATAGTCTGATTCTTCTGAGCTGCCTGGTTGAAATAATTTATGAAATTTCATCTGAGAGCCTTGCATGTAGCTCCTAATCTTGATAGAGATGATGTTTTGTTGGCCCAATGAGGTGGTATGCATCGTCAATGCCCAAAACATGTCTCCAAACAAAATGTTCAGAAACGGCTTTGTTAATAATCCATGTATCTGACCATCCACTTGTCCATCCATTCATCCACCCACCCAACTCATGAGAAACCCAGCAATCATTATACCAGATAGGAAGGGTTGAAACAAGTGTGCAAAGTGTGATGAGAATTCAAGGAACAGGGAGATGGGCTATGTACTGAAGAATAAGACGTGGAAGAAATAGAGGAAGGGTGCACAGAGTCAGACAGGACTGAAGTGACTTAGCAGCAGTAGCAGCAGCAGTTCTTGATGGAGGGAACAGTATAGGCAAAGGCAAGAAGGTAGTAGAAACAAGGTGTGACATTTAGAAAAGTAACAATAGTTCAGTTGAGTTGGTACATGTGGTGTCAACTGGAGCATGTACAATAGGCACCAAAGTGTGAGGTCTCTTGACCCTCAAGGATAAGTAACCGTAATAAGAGTAAATGATTATTGAGTTTTACTGTGTGCCAGGCACTATGCCAAGCATGTTACTTTGGATTTTTTAAATATTTATTTTTATTTATTTATTTCGCTGCACCAGGTCTTGGTTATGACACTCAAGATCTTTAGATGTAGTACTCAAGATCATTTTTAGTTGTGGCATGCAGGATCTTTCAGTTGTAACATGCAAACTCTTAGTTGTGACATGTGGGATCTATAACGTGATACTTTGTTATTGAATGCTTATGGCCACCCTGAGAAGTAAATGATTATTCTTCTCCATCTTATAGATCAGACTCTATTTTAGTCTGTTCTGGCTGCTGTAAAAAAATGTCACAGACTGGGTGGCTTATAAACAGCAGACATTAATTTCTCACAGTTCCAGAAGCTGAGAAGTCCAAGAAAGAGGCACTGGCAGATTCAGTGTCTGGTGAGAGCCCAATTCCAGGTTCATAGATGACTGACTTATCACTGTAACCTCAGTGATGGAAGGGGTAAGGGACCTCTGGGCACTGGTCCTATTCATGGGGGCTTCACTCTCATGATCTAATCAATTCCCCGAGGCCCCACTTCCAAGTACCGTCACATTGGGGGTTAGGTTTCGACTTATGAATTTTAGGTGGAGGAATACAAATTTTCTCTATAATTCTGTCCAAGAAGTTTTGTTACTTGTCCAGGTTTCCCTGGGTGTGAGCAACAGGAGCACAGCTCAGTTTGAGCAGGAGGCTGGGGTGATCTGATCGGAAAAGATGAAGACATGGAAACAGAATGGTCTGGGTTCTACTCTTGGGTAGAAGTAGCATCTCCACGTGCTGGCTCCAGGGTTTGAGTTAAACCCTGAACTTCCATTTCCTTGGTGTAAAATGGGGCCAACTAGACCCATTCAGGCAGTGTGCATGAACTGATGTAGCACAGAGGACCAGATAGGGACTGATATGAAGTCAGGACTCTGGTCCTGAGCTGTATAGACTGAATGGCCTGGGTGGTCCTCACTTCTCTTATATGCATCCCAGACCCAGGCCTGAGCATCCCCTCCCACAAACCTCCCTATAGCATCTCAAAGCATATGAACCTTGGGTGTCAAGGTGGCCGGGCCTTTGCTTGTCAAGATCCCTGCATCTTTGCCCTCAAAGCTTTGCAGATAGAAACTAGAGTGCCTCTGGGAGTTAAGGAGGCCTGGAAGGGCAAGATTACCTGAGTGAATATTGGAAAGGAATTCTCTTCATGCCCTGAAGTTAAGAGTTTAAGGGGAAAAAAGAACCCCAGATGAACCTGAGTGACGATTCTCACCCATCTTCAAGAAATTGGCACAAACTTACATTTTGTTCCTGTACCTTCTAAATTGGTTTGTGGGGAACGACAGGACTTTACATTGAAACAGATCACCAAAGTGAGGCTAGGTGACTCGTGGAAATATTTGTAATAGGATTACATGGAGTTTTCATCTTTCCCATGAAGATGCCACCTTGTCATGTGACAGCGCTTTGGGGCACAGAACCTGTGTTTTTAATCTCTCTGGATATTTATTTTCTGTTTTTAAATGATTGAGAGGTAAGGTCACATCCCTGGGGTGACTTGTTTTCTATCTGTGCAAAGCAGGAGAAAGCTATTAACGAAAACATGAAATAGAATCTTGCTGAGCATTGGTTCCCATTTGCCTCTGCTTCTTTAAAACCACTGCCAAGTTATAGACAAATGGAGGTGTCTGTGGGCCATTTGGTAAAGAACCATGCTTCTTCAGCAGAGAGGAAAGCACAGTTCCCATCTTGGAGACTGGTTTCCCTGGTGATGGTTGCTGCTGAAGCATGGCCCTAGCCAGAGTATCTTATTTTTATTTTACTATTGTATCTATTTCTATTTTCTTAGGCCCTCGCTCACTTCATCTCTGTGTGAGTCAGTGCTCTTTGGGGCTGGTGGTACCTGTCCCACCTGCTGGGAAAGCCCTACACCTGCAGACCTTTCCCTCCTGCTAATTACTGTGTTGTTGTTCAGTTGCTAAACTGTGTCCAGCTCTTTGTGACTCGTGGGCTGCAGCATGCCAGTTCTTCCTGTCTCTCTCTGTCTCCTGGAATTTGCCCAAGTTCATGTCCATTGAATTGATGATACCATCCAACCATCTCATCCTCTGCTGCCTTCTTCTCCTTTTGCCTTCAGTCATTCCCAGAATCAGGGTCTTTTCCATTGAGTTGGTGGATTACATCAATTACCTGCTAACCAGGTACTATACTCAGGATAAGATAGGCTTATGCTGCAGTGACAAAGAACCCTGATATCTCTTTGGCTTACTCAGAGTTTCTCACTCACTTGAATGTGCTATAGGTTGGTCAGTGCTCCAGGGGAGCTGTCTTCCATGCAGTCATTCAGGGATCCAGCAAACTCCAGTCTTGTGACTCTACCCTGTCATCATGGGGCCTCCACACTGACCATGGTAAAAGAGGCTGCAGACTCAGCCGTAGGCTTCTCTGTACCCCAACCAGAAAGCTCCAGGGGTCTCTTTCCATTGGCCCAGAACCAGTCAGGTGGTGCTGCATACCCACAGAGAGAGCAAGAAGTGGTCTCCAGGGGAGCTGGAAGGAAGCAATAGGACACCGAGCCTGGTGAGCGCGGGGCCTCTGTCTTCCAGGCACGAGTTTTCTAATTTAATGCCCCCAGACCTGTAAGGCAGCTTCTGCCTTGTCCACCCACACTTTTCATCTTTAGCAACATGCCCAGAGGCTTATAACATAAGAGGTCCAGGCATGGATCCAGAGCCCAGTTCTGCCCAGCTCCAAATTCTGAGCTTTTAACTGCTGGACACGGCTGCCTCCCTGGTGAGTTCTCTCCCCTCTCCCCTCTTTTCCTGTTTCTTCTTCTATTTCTGTTTCTGACTTCTCCCAGTGCACTCCCTTGTCTCTGGATTCTCTAGTTCTCTCAGGGTAATGAAATGGTAGTTCATTTCCCTGCCAGTGTTCATCCCAGTGATTCTGTCCCTCCAGCCTGTCTTAACCCCCTCTCAGTGTTGTAGATTTAGCTACAAAGCTTCAAGTGCAGAGGACACAGAATTCCTTGCTGTCAGCCTGGCAAAGCCATGGGTTTTAGAAAGTTGAGGAAATCCCTCCCTGGTAAAATTTCTTCCCAGGCTGAGAAATCAGGATTTTGTTTTTCCCCAGACCAGGGCTCCTCTGTAAATGTGGTGAGAATAAGTGAGTGGGAGGGTGGGAACTTTTGTGAACTTCCAGTTTTTTTCTTTTTTAAAAAACTTTATTGATTTTATATCTATCTATATATAGATAGATAAAATCTATATATATTATCCATACAGTTCAGTGGTTTGTAATTTATTTACAAAGCTGTGAAACTGTCACCAAATCCAATGTTACTGAAGTATAGTTGATTTACAATATTATATTAGTTTCATATGTACAACATTGTTGTTCAGTTGCTAAGTCCTTCTCACTCTGCAAGATGTACAACATAGTTATTCAATATTTTTATAGATTGCATTTCATGAAATGTTTACTATATGATTTTAGAACATCTTATTACCTCACAAAGAAACCCTGTACCCATTAAGAGTCACTCACTAACTCCAGCCCCTGGTAACCAGAGCCTCCAGTTTTCAGACAAAAATATTGAGATTTTCATTGGAGCATTCCAGAGGCTGGGGGAAATGAAGACAGAGTGCTTTTCAAGGGGAGAGAGAGAGGCTGTGGCCAGTTCTGCAGCCAGTTTTGGCATGACTGTACCTGCTTTCCTTTCCCCAATTCTAGTCACAAAAAAATATATCCATAGGTAGACTCTACACAAGTGTACCAATAAATGCAAAGACACCACCCACACGCATGTACACAAGTATATACACATACTACTGCCTTCTTGCACACATACACACACATATTCACTCACATGTAAACAATATACACATATTCACGTGCACATATGCATGCATACAGGCAGAGGCACTTGAACCCATAGAAACAAAGTGCACGCACTTACCGGTATGCGCAGACGTGTCCTTTGCTACAGGGATCCTTTGCTGGCAGCGGATCAGGTAACCTCCCCCTGCTGGCCCTGCCCAAGCCAGTGGTCTGCAAGAAAGGCATTCTAAAGCAATTTGGGATTTACCTCACTCCGGTGCACATTTGTCCAGCTAATTTCATGCCCAGGGGCCACCTAGGAAGGCTCTGGTAGGGTATGGTGTGGGAAATCAGGCAGGGGATGGCAGAAGAGGTAGGAAACTCAGAAACATGTAAATTGTGTGACATGAACTTGGTATGTGCTTCCCGGTTAGAGTCACGGCATGCCAGGCTTGGGTGGGTTCTTGATGGAGCCTCCCTCCAGTTAGGGGTGGCAGCGGGCAGTACATCCATCTCCACTGTTGTGGAACTTAGCTTGCAGAGAAGCTCCTGGCCTGCATTTACACTAGCCCCAGACTCTTGCCTTCTCCCACATTTGCCTGGCTGAATCCCCAGTGAAGAGCTGTGCCCCGTACCTGTGACATTGCCCACCCACCCCAGGAGGGGAGTGTTGGCTCAGGGCATGGATGGATGGGGAATGGTTGAATGTATGAATGAGGGAACAAATGAATGGGAAACCCACTTGACCTTGACCACAGCTGGTTCTCAAAGCAGAAAAGAATGGTTCAAATTTGTCAGACTCCTAGACCTAGTAGTCTAATTTCTGCTGACCCACTCCAGTTTCTTAGAGCAAAGGTCAACAACCATTTTCTGTAACGGGCCAGACAGGAGATATTTCAGCTGTGTCAGTCCCTGTCATAACTACTCAACTCTTCCACTGTGACGCAGAGGTGTCCACAGACGATATGGAAAGAAAGGGTGTGGCTGTGTGCCGACAAAACATTATTTCACAGAAATTTGAATTTCATGTAATTTTCACAGGTCACAAAATACCATTTCTCTTTTGAAAATTTTAAACTTTTATTTAAGGGTGTTAAAAGTAGCTGTGGGTTTATCATATATGGTCTTTATTATGTTGAGATATGTTCCCTCTCTGCTCACTTTCTAAGGAGCTTTTAGCACAGATGAGTGTTTATTTATTTACTTTGACAGCACCAGGTCTTGCAGCATGCTGCAGGATCTTTTAGTTGAAGCATACCAACACAGGATTCTCTGGTGGTTCAGTGAAAAAGAATCCGCCTGCCAGTGCAGGATACATGGATTTGATCCCTGGGTCAGGAAGATCCCCTGGAGAAGAAAATGGAAACCCCACTCCAACATCCTTGCCCGGGAAATCCCATGGACTGAGGAGCCTGGCTGGCAGTTCGTGGGGTCCCAAAGAGTCAGACACAACTTAGCAACTAAGCAACAACAATATGAACTCTCGGTTGTGGCATGTGGGATCTAATTCCTCGACCAGGAGTGGAACCCGGACCACCTGCATGGGAGCACAGAGTCTTAGCCACTAGACCACCAGGGAAGTCCCAAATGGATGTTGGAAAAGTAGGAAGATGAAAAGTCCCCTTCCTCACCACCCCCCAGGTCTCTGGTAAGAGGGAAACAAGCATCAGTCTTGTCTCAGGAGCTCAAGAACATTGGTTTTCTCAGCTCTCAGCCTCTGTTCTTTCTATTTCCCAAAGAGGCCAAGTAGCTTAGAGATTGAGAGCAAGATGTACGTGTCAAATAGACCAAGGGGAGAATGCCAGTTCTGCCTCCTGTATCTTAGCTGTGTGAGCTTAGAAGACAACCTCACCAGTCCGAGTCTCAGTTTTCCCATCTGTGAAATAGGAGCGATACCTCCCAAAATGCAAAACCTTTAGCAGAATGCTCACGGGAAGGTTCAGTGAATGGCATTGCTTATTCTTAGGAGGCAGCATGGCTCTGTAGCTGCAAGCCCACAGTTTCGTCTCAGACAGGTCTGGGTTCCAGCTCAGCTTTGCCAATCGAAGCACAGCCTTGGGAAATTCCATCCCCCTTCTGCTTTTTGGTTTCCCCATCTCTTCCATGATGGACGAGAACCCAACAACTCTAGAAATTTCTACACATATTCTCTTTCCCCTTTTCTCCTCCCCCTCTTCCCTTCCTTCTCCTCCTTCTCTTCCCAAGGGCAGAAAAGACACAACTATGTTATGGGGTTACACACACCACTCATCTGTCTGCCCCTTCTCCTTTACCAGCCCCACAGTCACTTTGTCAGACTGAGTGAAGTGAGTCAGCCCCTAACATGTCACTCTCCCCTCTTCCATCCCTGTGAGAGCATCGCGGTGAAGTTCACTGTGTTCCCAAGGCAGAGGAACAATTCAGCATCTTTCCTGAAGCTCTAGAAACACCGCACTGTCAGCCAGGACACCCCAGAGTCCCATTTCCTCTGTCTGTGTCCCTTAGAGCTGGGCTCGGTTGATGGCATTGTTGCTCTCAACCAAATGAGCTCTGACACAGTTGATTCAAGCAGGTGAGAGTCAAAGGAGGCAGCAGCCTGGCCTTCAGGAAACTTCCAGAGAGGTGGGAACAGCTCCGGCTTAAAATCTTCCCCCTGCATTAGGATAGACTTCACCTGCACTTCTGAGGCCCTGTAGCTCCTTCCCCCAGGCTCCCATCACTCGCTCTTGCTTCCTTGTAGTCCTCAGACATGCCCATTTCATTCCCATCTTGAAACCCAGTTCCCGCCTAAAACCAGGTTCCTCTGCCAAGTTTAGGATTTCCTCTTCTTGTCCTGCACCTGTTCCTTCTCAAGATTGAAGAGTATCAAAGAAGAGAGGGGATCGTAGCTGAGCAGAACCCATGGGGCCTTCTGGGGACAGAAACCCCGTCCTCCATGTGATAGCACTTACGTGTGGAATCTTTAAAAAAAAGGGGGGGGCGGTGCGGACAGAGGAGTGTACAAATGAACTTATCCACAAAACAGAAATAGAGTTACAGATGTAGAAAATAAGTTTACAGTTACTAGGGGGTAAGCGTGGGGGAGGGATAAGTTGGAAGACTGGGATTGACATATACACACTACTATAAGGAGATCAAACCAGCCAATCCTAAAGGAAATCAGCCCTTCATTGGAAGGACTGATGCTGCAGCTGAATTTCCAATACTTTGGCCACCTGATGCAAATAACTGACTCATTAGAAAAGACCCTGATATTGGGAAAGATTGAAGGCAAGTGTAGAAGGGGACAACAGAGGATGAGATGGTTGGATGGCATCACCAATTCGATGGATATGAGTTTGAGCAAGCTCCGGGAGTTGGTGATGGACAGGGAAGTCTGATGTGCTGTAGTCCATAGGGTCACAAAGAGTCGAACACGACTGAGAGACTGAACTGAACTGATATATAAAATAGATAGCTAATGATAACTTGCTGTACAGCATAGGAACTCGACTCAATACTCTAGTAGTTTATATGGGAAAAGAATCTTAAAAGGAGTGTACGTATGTATGTGTATGAAGTTCAGTTTTCCATACACCTGAAACTAACACAACATTGTTAACCAACTAGACGCAGATGGGATTTTTTAAAATATCAAATAGTCAAGTTCATCGTCTTCATTAGGGATGCAGTTTTTTCAGAGGGAGAGAGATCCGTTGGGACTTTCATGTAAGGGTCACTGGCCGTGTGCCCTGACCGGGCTGTAAACCCTGTGCAGAAGACAGGGGAGCAGGAAACCGCTTTCTGCCCTGAGAGTCACAGCCAGAGAGTCTTCCAGGCGAGGCTGGGCTCCTGGGAGGAAGAATTTGGTTCCCTCTCTGCTTTCTCATTTCAGTCTGTCACTAGTTCAATATTTTCCAAACCGTCTATAGCATAAACATGTGTCTAGTTTCATTTAAGTCTGACTCAAAGTTGCTTTTTTCTCATTTTACAAAAGTAATACATGTTTATTGGAGAAAAATTAGGAAAGAGAGATAAGCAGGGAGAAAAAATTTCTTGCAAAGCTTCTAATCCCACGACTTGGGACTAGGCCTGCTAACACCCTGGAGTCTATCTTCTCTGTGAGTTTTAATGCATATGAATTAGGTGGTGTATGTATACACTTTAAAAACAGTCATTCAGTTGACTGTTCAGTTTACAAAAATGTGGTTCTGGTCAGAGGCAACAGTAACATATTCAGTTGAGTTTTGATATCCAGCTCCGGAGGGAAGGACCTGGGTTGGTCCAGTCTTTTCATGCCACGGAGAGCCTTGGGCAGGAATGAGACCTGAAGCTTCCTTGCTGAGTGGGTCTGGTTTGGCACATAGTCAGTTTCATGTGCTGAGCTGGTAAGAAGACCTGCTTTGGTCCAGAGCACGGCTCTCCCAGGTCCCACAGGCAATGGGAAGAAGGAAAGTGCTTGGAGTCCCTCATTTCTTTGTTCATCCATTCACCCATTCTAGAAGCACTTCCTGAGCTCCTCCCCCAGGCCTGGCCCATATGTACTGCCCACTGGACTTGGCTTGCATTGATGCATCCAGAAGCTGTCCAGATCCTCTCCCACGGTCTAGCTCCCTGCAGCCTGCCTTGCCTGTTTTTGGGTGGCAGCTGGGAGTTCCCAAACAGAAACAACAGAGTGGGTGATGAGGCCAAACATGGGCTGGCCCTGAATTGAAAGGGTGGAAGGAGAGGCCTAGAGTTGGGAAGGGAGGGAGAGTCTCAGCTCAGTAGATAAACAAGGGTTTCTAAGGTCAGGTCCCCTGAGCTGGGCTCTGCCAGTTCCTGCTCTGTGAAACCATCTTTTCCCGGGGGATTTTAAGAAATCCTGGAAAGACGATTTGAGACTGGGACTCGGGTCCTGACCCTATTGCCCACTGACTGTGGTGCCCTGGGCAGGTTACTTAACCTTCCTGCACATGAATTTTTCCATTTGTAACATAGAGCCTCCCCTCCTGTGCAGGCTGACATGACAGGGTCTCAGCTCAGTGCCTTGTAGAGAGACCACCATCAGCTCCAGGAAGCTAAGTGCACATAGAGATCACACTCCTACTCACACAGATAACCAACCCTTTTCCGGAATCATCTCTCCTCACAGTTCACAAAGCACTCTGAGTTCCAAAGATTTCAGGTAACTTGCCCAAGACCACACAGCTAAGAAGGGACAGGCTGACTCATTGCCTCAGCTTCCTCATCTATACAAAGGGAATAACCAGATATATTTTGCCAAGTTATTAGAAGCATTCAATGTGATGATACCTGGGAACCTTTTGGCTCTGTCTTGGTCCCCAGGGAAGCCTTAGATAGATGGTCGTCTTCCTAAACATGATGAGGCCTGCCCTCCTTGGAGAGATTAAATCGGGGTCATTTGGTTGGATGTTGCCAGAAGTCACTCCACAGTCCTTGCCCTGAAACAACAGAACAGGATGTGGTTGAAAGGACTCCCTGCTGCTTACCCTGGCTACCTGTTCAAAGAGGCACCCTCCCCATGCTCATGGTCTGCCAGACCACACACATGCTTCCTCATTGCCCTCATCGTCACCTACAATTATTCTGTGTGCCTGTCATGTCTCCCGCACTAGAATGTCAGCTCCATCACCAAGGAAATGATCCTTCTATCTTGTCACTTCACATACCTGGCCTGTGTGCCTGTGTGCATGCTCAGTCATGTCTGACTCTTTACGACCCCATGGACTGTAGCCTGCCAGGCTCCTTTGTCCATGGGATTTCCCAGGCAAGAATACTGGAGTGAGTTGCCATTTCCAGGGGATCTTCCTGGCCTAGGGATCGAACCCATGTCTCCTGCATTGCAGGCAGATTCTTTATTCACTGAGCCACCTGGGAAGCACCTCCCTGTTAATACCTAATTGGCAGGAGGGGAAAGTTGTCAGGCCTAAGGATTAAATGAGCCCAAATTCCCCAGAAGTTAGGACAGGTTACCACCAGCCCCAGATAATGTTGAACCACTAGTGGGATCATGATTTTCTTCTTAATTCTCTCTCTATCCTTCTGGTGACGTTTAGGAGAAACTTTTCATTCAGTTCTGGTATTTAATACCTTCCTAAGTACTCTTGCCTGGAAAATCCATGGACGGAGGAGCCTGGTAGGCTGCAGTCCATGGGGCTGCAAAGAGTTGGACATGACTGAGTGACTTCCCTTTCACTTTTCACTTTCATACATTGGAGAAGGAAATGGCAACCCACTCCAGTGTTCTTGCCTGGAGAATCCCAGGGATGGTGGAGCCTGGTGGGCTGCTGTCCATGGGGTCGCACAGAGTCAGGCACGACTGAAGCGACTTAGCAGCAGCAGCAGCAGCAACCCTTACTTGCCGAACATTTAAACAAAAAGAGGAGGCCTTAAGCTTCAACCATTTGGCAGGCCATGATGCCAAGCAAGGGTTTAATTTTGGTTTTTAGTGGGTTTGTTTTCATTGTATATCTATTTTTACATTTATTTGGGGCTAGAAATTCTGAGTTTCCTTCTGATAATGATAAAAGGTAATGATACATTTTCTTCCTAAAGTACACTATTTTTCAGAGGCAGTGCATCTAAAGGAAAACTATTAGCAAGTGATAAATAATATGAGCTGGCCAATCTGGCAAAAAATCTTTAGGTGGTTTTAGAATGATTGCAATGTGGGAGGTACCAAGTGAAATCCTCACTGAACTTTAGGTGATGCTGAGAAAGATACTGTAGAGTCCAGGAGGAACATTCTTTGGATGTCTTTCGATTAAAGTCAGAAGAACAGGTCTTGGGCAGTGGCTGGACCACACAGTGTGATGAGAGGCAAAGGAAGCAGCCAGAAGTTTTTGCAGTGAACTAGAGGCCCAACCCTCCCCAGCTGGATGCCGGTGCCCCTGGAACACTCCCTCCCTCAGAAGACACAGACCAGGGAGGGCAGAATGTCACAGTCAGCGGCTGGGGCACCCCTTAAAATGTACAGAACCCCTATCTCAGTCCTTGTAGGGCCCAGAGGAATTCAACACTTGGCCTTTCTGGATTTAGCAAAAACAGAGAGGAATCCAGTGAAGTGGAGATTATAAGCTTCTTTTTCCTTTCCCACTTCTCCAAGCATGGCAGGGTATCAAAGGCTGGGTGGGGTTGGGGGTGGTGCATTTGCAAAAATAAAGAAAAAGTGCTGAAGCCCTGCTTTCAAGCACTGCTAGTTCCTGCTGTGCATATTCTGAGGCCTTGAGGGTCCCTGTCATCTTTCTTGTCTGGCTGGGACATGAGCCTTCCCCAGCCAGCCTCTCACTTAATGGAACTCTATAACTCTTCATTTCCTGGACGCATGTCGGGTTAAACAGGTGGCACACAGCTGGCATTTCTCACTCGCTTTCTGGCATTTCCCATTTTTATGGGAAGCTAACCTGGCATTTTTTATTATAAAGCCCCAGAGTTCCAAGGTTTAATATCCTCGGTGTTAGATTCACAAAGTACTTGGAAGTTAGAGATTGCCTGCGGCTGGAATTTGATGGAGCAGCAACTTGTCACTGGGTGTGTGATTTATTTGCTCAAGGGAAGGGGAAAGCGCAGAGGGCAATTAAGTGGGTTTTGAGTTTTGAGAGATCGAGGATGCTGAGAAGTAAGTGAGGAGGAGGAGGAGCAGCTGAGGGGTTGTAAATCCCTTCTGACAGAACCCAGTGTTTTTAAAATAATAGCTGACTTTAAAACCAGCTAAAAATCAGGCAGAGCTGAGGATGGTTCCCACCCAGCTGTTTCTTTTGTCTGGAGGACCAACCCTTGGGGAAGGCAGACACCTCTTGATGCTCTCTAGAGTCCGGCCATGTGGCCTGGGCTGTGCGATCAAGCGCACTGCGTTGGTCCTGCCTCAGGGCCTTTGCACCTGCTGGCCCCTTAGCCTGAAGGCCTTGTCTCCCAGATTTCTAGGCAGCCGGATTATTTCTTTTGTATCAGCATGCCATTGCCTGGAGCAGCTTTTCCTGAGTGTCCTAGCCCAGAAGGTTCCCAGCTCCACCATGTTTTTCCCAACAGGTCCGTTCATTCTGTTCATAGCACTCATTCCTCTCCAGACAGTTCATCAGTTTTCTGGCTTACGTGTTTATCACCAAAATTCGCCTCATCCCGACAGGCCCAGATGAAGATGGGCCCGCTTCACTCACTGTATCTGTTGCACCTACAACAGTACCAGGCCCACATGGCACTCACTAAAGGGACTGTGATTGTGAACTTAATGATCTCTGGGGCTCAGGAAAACAAGATTGGCTTGAAAGGCAGGTCTCAAAGTGGGGTCCCCAGACCACCTGTGCTATTAATAGCGTCACCTGGGAACTTGTCAGAAAAGCACATTCTCGGGGCCCCCCCTGGACTCCCAGAATCAGAATCTCTTGTGGGTGGGAACAGCCATCTTTGTTTTCCCAAGCCCTTCCGGGGGAATTCTCATGCATGCTCAAGTTTGTCGGCCACTGCCCCAGTGCTTAAATACCTGTGAGGTCCAGGCAGGTGGTGTCACTGCAAGAAGTGGACCAGGTGTGGCAGAGGAGACCCTACGCACCCTGTCAAGGGACATTCAAATGCAAAACCGGGCCTGCCCAAAAGTCTAACACCCCTTCCTTCCTGAAAGGACCAATTGTTACTTTCATCCAGAGCCCCTCAGAACTCCCCCAAAAAGCCCACAAGCAAAACAAGCCAAGAAAAGTAAAGATATAGGCCCCTGAGAAGGTGTTTTTGTTTGGTTGGATGTGATGTGGATGCTCTGGTGGGGATCCCACACCCAGGAACCCTGGAAGAGGAGGCCTGGCCGTAGGAGGCACCCGTAGCATCGCACCTCTCCATCCTTCAGAAGCTTTTGTATGTTGGGAGGACAGCGGCAGCCAGGTAGGCTAGATCCTCCCCTCATGGCGTGTACAATCCAGAGGGATAGACGGCCCGTAATCAAAGACTCCAGCTGGCCCATGCGGAATGGCGACCACAACAAGGGCTGCAAAGATGGAGTGCCCAGTGCCACAGGGGCCGACGGGAGAAGGGGCCGAGCTGGGGAGGCTTCTGAGGCCAGATGGGGAGCGCATCGCAGGCCCAAAAGATAAGCTGGCAGGCAGCGGCCCTGAGCCAGGCCACTGTGGCTGGAGCTCCATGAGCAAAGGGGTGAGCTGTCTGCTGGGGCCAGACTCTACAGGGTCTTTGGATGCTGGAGGAGTGAGGTCTGTGTCCACTGTTGGGCAGTGGGGAGCCATTATAGTTGGGGAGTGACCTGGTTAGCTTTGCATTTTGAAGCTGCCACTCAAAAGTTCTGGATGGAAAATGAATTGGGAGAGGCAGAGTGGCCATGAGGGGCGGCATAGTCATCCAGACAGGAGAGTGTTATTAGTAGAGGTAATATTAGAATATTATTAGACATAATAATGTTGGAAATAATATTAATATTATTAGGCATGATGTGAGCCATGTTCAAGGAGTACACATTCTGGCCAGTTGCTGGGCCGAGCACTGTACTTCCATGGTCCCATTTCCCCCTCATATCCTATCTGCAACACTACTTACTACCCCTGAGTAAGTCAGTTGCTGCAGTAAGATTACCATGAACTCAGTGGCTTGGAACAACAAAAACAAAGAGCTCTGAAGGTTAGAAGTCCAAAATGGGTCTCACAGGGTTACAGTCAGGGCTTGGACAGAGCCACATTCTGTTCCGGGAGGGGGTCCTTGGGGAGAACTCACCCCTTGCTTTTTCCAGCTTCTCTTGGCTGCCTGCATCCCTTGGCTTGCAGCCCCTTTTCCATCCCCACAGCCAGCAAAGACTGGTTGAGTCCTTCTCACGTCCCATCACTCAGCCTCCTCTACCGTCCTCGTCCTCCGATCTCCCTCTGCCTCTCCTTTGCCTCCTGGTTCACTTGCCACCTTCCCTCACGCAACTCTTGCCTCCCTTTTACAAGGACCCTTGTGATGACATGTTGGGCCCACGCTGATCCTCCAGGGTAGTCTCCCCACCTCAAAAACCTTAATTTAATCACAGCTACAGAATCCCTTTTGCGTGTAAATATTCTTTGTGCATACATGTTCTGTAATGTCTGACTCTGTGACTCCATGAACTGTAGTCTGCTAAGCTCCTCTGTCTGTGGAATTTTCCAGGCAGGAATACTGGAGTGGGTTGCCATTTCCTTCCCCAGGGGATCTTGACCCAGGGATCTAACCCCTGTCACCTGCATCTGCCATGCCTCCTGCATTGGCAGGGGGATTCTTTACCACTACACCACCAGGGAAGCCTGTGGATATCTTTGGGGGACTGTTACTGAGTTGACCACCGTTAACCAGTGGGAACACAGGTGAGCCACAGTGAGTCCCCAAGGCGTGTGGGCTCAGAGGGGGCAGAGTTGGACTGGGAGCCGGTCTGTCAGTCTTCAGAGGAGGTTGTCCCACGCCCCCACTCCCCACCATTCGCACTGGCTTGGCTCCCTGGCTTTGATGGTGAGGAGTTTGTGGGAGAGAAAGGAAACAGCTGCTACGGCATTCAGATTTCTTTCCCAGCCTCTGTTTTGGCAGAATGAGCCAGTCTGAACAGAGGCCCTTGGAGAGAAACCCGCTAGATGGTTTTATCTGATCAGTTTTGACAAGCCTCTTTTAGGACAGTTTACAATAAAAATCTTACACTTGCTGAACCAAAGGTTTACTGTGTCACCTGGGATGTGGGATCAAAGACAGCCTTCTATGAGCTGCCTGGGACCAGGGCCGGGAGGGACGGTGACCTGTAGATAAGATGGGAAAGTCCCGGTCCACGCTCCTCTTCTCGGAAGAACACGATCTTTGTTGCACAGAGAGATGCTGTGTGTACAGTAGCTCTTGAGCCTATGCCCCAGAAGCTAGAGAGGTTCTAAATATATCCGTAAGCCAGCAAAACAGCTTCTCTTTACCTCCAGACTAACTCTGCTACCGAGGGCAGTGGACCTCATTAATCTTCATTGCTATCGGTGATGTTCATAGCGATATTATAGCCACCATTTGCTGAGGGCCTATGATGTGTTGGAGTCTGAAAAAAATTGTTAAGACTCAAAAGATGGGAGTTAAGAACATAAACCCTGGAGCCAGCCTGCTTGGGTTCAAATCCCAGGTCGGCTTCACCTCTCTGAGCCTCATCTGTAGAAATGGGGCTGATCCCGAACTCGGTGAAGTCAAACATGCCGTCGACTAGAACACGTGCCATTTCCTCCATGTACTCCAGAGAAAGGCAGTGCCCGTGAAACTGCCACCTGTCCACGAATGCAAAACACATTCTGATTCCAAAGATGCTTGTCACAATGTGAGGAAATGCCCATTGAAGTCAGTGAAACACCAAGAGAGTACCCACCTCCTGGGTTCTTAGGCTTAGACTGGCCTCGGGCACATAAAGGGCTTGGCCTGTGTTAGCTGGTATTGTTACTATTGTCCCCATTTTACACACGAGGAAGCCAAGTTTGAAGTCACTTCCCAAGGTCACCCAACAAGCAGTAAAGGCTAGAGTTGGAATTTGGATTCTCTCAGCCCTGTGTCTCTTTCATGGCCCCCGAATCATGTCCAGCACCTGGGCACCCACACCGTGGATGCCGTGGCTGTGTGTCCCTGACACAGGTCGTCTGTCCCTCTGGGTGTCTGCGTCCTCGCCTGTAAGAGGTGGGTGACAACATGGACCCTGCGGGGATGCTGAGAAGATGCTGGGGGCGAGATAGGTCCCACACATGCTCAGAAAACCATCCCGTCCTCCCTTCCCTTCCGCACCGCGCATCCACAAGTGGCTTTTAGGGCACTAGCATTAGCCACAGAAACCCCACGCTCAGAGCAGTTGCAGCTGATACTTGGACCGACCTGCCTGGACTGTTGGAGCCTCAGCCACTTGTGCGGCTGCCCAGTGCCTCTTCCTGCTTGAGCTCAGCCCTCACCCTACACCCGCTCTCACTCAGCCACCTGTACACACCTGAGCAGGCACAGCCCTGCACCCCCCCCTCCCTTTCCCCTGCAGGTACTGTCCCTCTGGACTCTGTGAAGCATTTAGAAACGGATACCAGGGGTATCGATATTGGCTGAGATTTTGTTTCAACACCATGTGTTAATGGTTCATCCTTTCCTCACTGATTTTTTTAAATTTATTTTTAATTGGAGGATAATTGCTTTACAATGTTGTGTTGGTCTCTGCCATACATCAACATGAATCAGCCATAGGTATCCATATGTCCCCTCCTTCTTGAATCTCTCTCCCTCCCACCTCCTGCCCCATCCTGCCCCTCTTGGTTGTCACAGAGTACCTGATTTGACCTCCCTGTGTCATACAGCAAATTCCTACTGGCTGTCTGTTTTATACATGGCAATGTGTATGTTTCCATACTACTCTCTCAATTCATCCTACCCTCTCCTTCCCCCACTGTATCCAGCAGTCTGTTCTCTATGTCTGTGTTTCCATTGCTGCCCTGCAAATAGGTTTATCAGTACCATCTTTCTAGATTCCATATAAATGTGTTAATATACGACATTTGTTTTTCTCTTTCTGACTTACTTCACTCTGTATAATAGGCTATGGGTTCATCTACCTCATTAGAACTGATTCAAATGTGTTCCTTTTCCTGGCTGAGTAGTATTCCATTGTATGTATATACCACAACTTCCTTATCCATTCACCTGTTGATAGACATCTAGGTTGCTTCCATGTCTTAACTATTGTAAATAGTGCTGCAGCAAACATTGGGGTACATGTGTCTCTTTCAATTTTGGTTTTCTTGGGGGTATATGCCCAGTAATCATGGATTTTTTCTTAACTATATTTTTTGGAAGGATAATGTATCTACCACAGTGTTCATATCCTGAGAGCACAGCCTGATGAATTTTCACTAAATGTACATCCACATAACCAACATCCACATAACCAACATCCGCATCAAAATATAGAGCATCACCTGCCCCCAGCACCCCTCACGCCCTTTCCAGCCTCCCCACGAAAGGTCACCACTGTGCTAACTTGTAGCACATAAAGCAGTTTTGTCTGCTTTTGGACTTCATATGAATGGAATCATTCAGTGTTTGTGTGGCTTCTTTTGCTCAGCATTTGTTTAGAACTTCATGCCTTTTGCAGTTAGCAATAATTTGCTTATTAATAATCCAGTATGAATTTGTTTTGTTACATGGATATATCATCGTTTTTCTGTTGGTGGACATGTGGGTAGGTTCCAGTTTGGGGCTAATATGAATGGATTGCTATTAACATCCTAGAATATTCTGGTACATTCTGGTACATGTCTGTAGGTCAATATGAGTATGCATGCCTGCTGGGTACATGCTTAGGGAAGGAATTGCGGGTCCTGGCTTATTTGTATATTTCACTTTAGTGGATGTGCCAAGCTGTGATCTTAACAACTAATATCCTACCAGCCTGTGTGTGTGAATGTGTGTGTGTGTGTGTGTGTGTGTCCAGGGGGCTCCAGATGCCCTAAGGTGGAAGGAGAAGCACAGACTTCAGCCACTGCTGCTGGAAAGGAGGATGTGAGCAGAGGAAAGGAGACAGGGATGGACATTTGAACCCTGCAACTTCTACACAATCACCCTGAGAGTCTAGGAGTCTCGGAGCCTGTTGCAATTGTTCACTGTGCTGTCTACAGTGGGGATGTATAATATTTCTTCTGGGCTCTGGCGGGTAATCAGCGTAGGTGACTATTCCGGAACAACATCTCTGGGTGAGGGAATCCACCCACGGTCTCTACCATCCTGAATACTTAAATGTCACTTTGGTCTAATTGGCTGTGCATCCCACTCCCCCCTCCTCCACCGCGCCTCCAGCAGCCACAGCAAACGCACTACCTGAGCCAGCAAGAGGGGACAGCCCTGAGTCACCGTGGCTGTCACCCGCCAACAAACTGCGCAACCTTGGACAGGAGAATCAGCCTCTCTGTGAGTCAGCCACCCTGGGAATCTCACCTCAAGCAGGTGAAGAAACCAACCTTAGTTGGAGATCATGAGTGATTATAGGTAGCATGATGAGCAAGTGGATAGATGGGTAGATAATACATGGACAGACCAATGCAATGTGTGTATAAATAATATTTCTTGTATACATTTGCACACAAGTATGTGTCTGTATGTTCACCATTTTATTGATCATTTACCACCTCTCATAATAGCCAGCATTTCAGGAACAGTGACTATACTGGGCATGGAGACTTGCCTACACCCTGACACACCTGATTTCATGTGATTCTCCTAAGAAACCTGATAAAAGCGAAATCTGTATTGACCTCATTTTACAGATAATGAAACTGAGGCTCAGAGAGGTTAACTCTCCTGCCCAGGGTCACAGCCACTGACAGACAAACCACAGTTTCAACCCAGTCTGACACTAGGCCCCTGTTTTAACCACTGTGGACACCAGTGAGAGAGATCTTTCTCTCATGTAGTCCTCACACTAACTCTGTGGCTAGGTCTCATTAGTTCCTTCGATAGATGAGGAACCTGAGGCCCAGAGAGGTTAGGTAGCCCACTGAAAGACACAAAGACGCACAGTGGGTGAAGAGCAGAGCCCTTCTGATACCAACGTTCTGGCTATAACCGCGTGATCTCAGCTGATTCTAGCCCACAGCAGGGCTTGGAAACTACTAAAGGAATGAACATGATGCCAAGAACATTTTAGCAGTCAAGTCACAGATTAAAAGAAAAGTTCATGCCATCATTTTGACACAGAAAACTAACGTTCCTAGTGTCCTTCCTTCTTCCTTCGGCCAGGAGTGGATGCAGTGAGCCAGATGTGGTCCTTGGGGCTGGGGATGCCTCGGTGAATCTAGAACTCATTCATTCTCTCATTCATTTGGTGACTGTTCATTGAGTGCGTGGTCTGTGTGCACCAGGAATCGTGCTCATTGCAGAGGAAATGGATGGATAAACATGCCAGCAATTAAACGAGGTGTTACTGTCACTGTTTAAAGTCCTTTTTCATCTTGTCATTCATCTGGAACTGCTGGTCCTCAAATGAACTCAATGAGACTGAAAATAGTTTGAAAATCCTCTATCCAGACAGGCATCTGGTTTGGGGGAGTGTTACTGGTGTTTCCACACCCCTGCCCAAAGGCTTGAATGCATCATTCACTTAGTACACATCAGTGACGGCTTTGCTGGTCTTTGGTCACTGTCCCCACACACCAGTGGCTCCTGGCAAGTGATGGCAACTGGGATGAGGGGCCAGCAGAGTGCTGTCTAAGTGCTGCCTGTGGACTGCCACACACAAGTTATCGGTTTCAAGCAGATTTTCACCTGTGACAGCCTGGGTTAGACAGTACATGGCATTCCTGCTTCTGGGCTAGGCTAGACTCTGAAGGTATCCTTGGATGCCGAGGGGGGCAGGGGGAAGCTGGTGAAGATCCTGAAGAACCCCAAAGGACTTGCTACCAGACCCGCATCCCAAAACCAGAATCAAGGTCCAGTAGCAGGCTTAATATCTCAGGGGCGTAATAGTGGCGTGTCCACACGCGCCCCACTCTCTATGTGTCACTTTTCGTGTGTGTGCCGCACAGCTTGCGAGATCTTTGTTCCCCAACCAGGGATCAAACCTGGGCCCTGGGAGTGAAAACGCCAAGTCCTAACCCCTGGACCACTTGAGAATTCCCTTTGTGTGTCTCTTTTAATAGCTGTTGTGGGTGGCCCTTATCTTAACAACTGCCAACCATTAATTTTGTTCTTTTGCTTTCCAGCCTCTGTAAGGGCCGGACACTCTATTCTGTGGTGAGAGATGCCAAGATCGTCTTGGATGTCAACAAAACGAGACAGATTGCCCAAGAAATTGTGAAGGTACCATAGGGTCTGGGGCCTCCTCCCTGAACCTCAGAAAGACCTGGCCCCATCCTGAGACTCATGGTGTGGCTTCAGACCAACAGTTTGGGCTTAAAAGAAGTTAAACTTGACATGAATGATACCAGACCACGTGTGTGTAACAATTGCTAAAACAGCCATTAGAGACGGTCAATCAATGTTTGGTTTCCTTCTGGTGTCCCGTCATCAGGATAACTGGGTGTATGCAGGGACCAGGGGGCTCTTCTCATTACTAGAATTCCTTATCCCCTGAATCCTTGAATTCCCATGAGTGTAAACCATCTCTCTCCATAGCTGCTGGGGAACTATCAAATTGTTGGGTGTTGTTTGGGATTAGAACAAATGAGAACATCCTGTGTTTTCTGGTGGGTACCTCGTGACTCCGTTGTATTCAGGTTTTTATTCTCCATTGGATGTGTTAGGACTGAACTTCAAAAAAGAAATGAAACTGTGACTGCTCGTTAAGGCAAAAATAGAAATCTAGGTATTTCACCCTTGAGCCTGACCTCCCATAAGCCCTTCTCCATGTTCTTGATGATCACCTCACAATATGTCTCTTGAGGAACACAAGTGAATTTCTGCAGTGGTGTGGAATAAGATCTAAGGGGTTCCTTTCTCTTGGGGGCCCTCTTTTCACATTTGGCCCTGCCCCTTTCCCTCAGGGGAGATCTTCCCTTGCTTCTTTTTCAGGAAGCAGAAGCACTTAGATGGAGATGGTTTTGATATAATCTGAGGCTGGTGGCAGATTTCTGCCTTGGGGACCCTGCCTGTTCCCACTTGCCGTGCCTTCTCCACCCTACTTGCAAGCCTGGGTGCTTGGGCCCCAGGTCTGCAGCTGTTCAGCATGTGTGGTCTCAGTGGAAAGGCACGGCATGTGAACCGTGAGCCCAGGCCAGGCTACAGTGAGCACAGAGGTGTCCTTGTCTCCTGCAGGGCATGGGCTATCTCCACGCCAAGGGGATCCTGCACAAGGACCTCAAGTCCAAGAATGTCTTCTATGACAACGGCAAAGTGGTGATCACAGACTTCGGGCTCTTCAGCATTTCCGGGGTGCTGCAGGCTGGCAGGTGAGCACTGGTTGGAAGGGCCCCGAGGGGTTCTCGAGAGGTGATGGTCAGGGGATGGGAAGTCACCCAAATGGCCTTAGTGACCTAGACATGATGCTGGACCTGAGATCATTTAGCCGAGCGGCGAGGCTGCTATGCCTGTGCTGCAATGCTGGTGCCCAGGTCAGGCTCTGAGTCCCATGAGGCCTCTCTTGGAAGTGATGCCTTTGAATGGGCACAGAGCTTCCTTCAGTCCCACAACGCCCTTGCCCTTGAATTTCACCCGAGGACTCTCTCCTTCCTCCAAGCACGCACATGGAAGTTGGACTCACCCAACACCCTTGCTCAGTTTTCATATGAATTCCTTCATTTCAGTGCAGCTGGAGTGTAGCTGACAGCAAGAGATTTAAGGTCAGACCCACCCAGGGCCTAGTGTGGCTTGGCCACTCATTAACTGCGCCTTCACGTTCCTGCAAGAAAGATGATGGGTATGATGATGCCTACCTTAGAGTCTTTATTAGGGTAGAATAAGATAGCACACAGCGATTGTCCAGCACAGCGCCTGGAGCACATCAAGCAGACAAACAATAGCCACTGTGGAGCTGTTCTAATTAGTATGAATTTGCATATACCTCCCCAGTATCACCCAGGAGGATCATTAACTATTGTTAAGTAATTAAAGCTCAGCCGCCACTCACCCTGGAGCAAGCTGCCTTGAGCTGACCAGTGAAGAAACAGCTGGGATCCCGAATAAACAACCCATAATTCCGAAGGTCTGCCCTTTGTAACTTTTAATTTGGAGAGTTGTGCTAGCGCACACGCGTGCACACACACACACACTTTAAACCCAGTGTGTTTTCTCTAATCACGCCTCTATAACAAATGGTGTGCGTCTCCAGAAAGACAGCTTTTCACCCCCCTCCAGCCTTCTCTATTTGTACTCCTGTTTCAGCTGATTTGGGGAATCTCTGATCTCTTTGAGGTATGCCCCAGGAGCCCGAATATTCCTCCCGGCACAGTGAATTTTCTCCATGCTCTATAATACTTTGAATCTTGGTCAGACCATCTGAAATTTGGCAAAACCTGATCTTGCTGTTCTTTGCGATGCAGTAACAATCAGAAGCGTAAGGGTTTGTTTGTTTGTTTTCAGATTATTACTTCACCCAAAGAGATTCATCTTCCAAAATGATCTATAGTCCCTAAGATAAGAAAATAAGGAGACAGGATTAATAGATAGATGGAGAGGGTCATCAAGACAGAACCTAAGAAGCCAGGAACTCACTAAGGTTCCAGTTTCCTGGTTGGGGAATAGCTGTTTCCATCACCCCAAGGCCAAGGGCAGAGAAAGCAGTTGGTGACATCATTATGAACCTAAGTACTTTGTGTCAAGACACAAAGAGGCTCAGCAAGTGTCTTTTTTAACCTAGTTCAAGGCTCTTAAAAAAAAAAAAATCAGATTCTTCCCTCCTGGTGGCAGGTCCACACTCATCCTCCTGGCCAGTGGATTTTCCTCCAAGCGGGAGAAAGTGGGGCTGGACCTCTGCTTTTTTTCCCATTAGATGCGTGGTTTTCTGAAGCCATAGAAGAAAAAGCACAGGGAAATGGAATGACTGTCAGCTTACTCATGGAGGCCCCATGTCAACCAGGAAGAGAAGTCAAATCAAGGGCAAGATGGCTTCTGGCCTTGTCCCCCAGATAGCACCCCGCCCCAACCGTGCCCCAGTCTGGTTGTCAATGCAAACCCAGTTAGTATCACAGGAGGCCAGGGAACCCTCAGTAACACCTCCCCACCAGAGACCCACATCACTTGGCTACCCAGGAGCCATCGGTGACTTCCTGTGCTTTTTTCCTGTTGCTGGGAAAATAGGGCTCAATTCAGAACTTTGTTCCCAAATGGTGCCATGGAATTCTTGTAGGATTGTGGTTAGGAGTCTAGTCGCTGGAGTTTTAAAGACTAGCAATCAAACAGATCTTAGTTCTTTCACTTTTTATCTCCGTGGCTTTGCGAGGGTCACTTAAGCTTTTTGGGCTTCCCAGGTGGTTCAGTGGTAAAGAATCTGCCTGCCAGTACCAGAGACAAGGCTTTGATCCCTGGGTGGGGAAGATACCCTGGAGAAGGAAATGGCAACCCACTCCAGTATTCTTGCCTGGAGAATCCCAAGACAAACTTGCCTGGAGGGCTACAGTCTATGGGGTCACCAAGAGTGGGATACAATTTAGCAGCTGAGCACAAGCACACACTTAAACATTTTTGAGGCTATTTCCTCACCCACAGAACAGCAGTGATCCCCAGTTGATTGTGGGCACTTGATAATTAAATGGGCTGGAACTCCTGGTATACAGTAGGCACTCAGCAGGAGCTACTTGCCTTCCTGCCCATCCCTCAGTTAGACCTTGGGGCATCCACAGTGCTCCGTGCCCAGAAAGGGGAGATCAGCCGGGCCTGGGGCAAGGGTGAGTCACAGTAACAGTGAGCACATTCTGGACATCCAGACAGATGCCAGGGCTTCCCTGAGCCCACCCCCAGCATTGCCTTGTCTACAGCTGTTCTGCCATCATCCAGAAAAGGTGTCATTTAAGATGCCAGTGCTATCATGCCAGCCGCCTATAGTGATACCCATAATGAAGACAATTTGAGTTGGTCACTGGTAGGCCCATCACCAGGGGAACAGGACACCCCAGGGTGTCTGTACCAGGCCTGGGTCCCAGCCCCCTGCCAGGCATGTGCCTACATCCACCCCAGGATGATGGTTATCGAGTGACCCAGCCTTACAGCTCCAAAGCTCCATTGCCCCAGCAAGTCAGCAGGAGGCTGAAGGGGCTGTTGCATAAGATGGAAACTGGCAGGTTTGTCCTTCTGGCAGCAGCATCCCACCCCACACAGCCTGGTCATGCCAGGAGAAGGGTGGCTGGCCCAGGACATGACCCCTCTCTCTTGGATGACATTCTTACTTTGGACTCTAACCTCCATTCCGTTTCTGAGTCCTCAAGGCGCAAAAACATCCTCAGGGGATAATGATGTCCAGGAATCGTGTAGCCCCAGCAGCTGACCCAGCCCTTCTCCTTTTCATTCTTGCACCAGTCATCTGGAGTCCAAGTTCATGTGTTCATTTCACAGATGGGAAAGTGGAGACTCAGGTCTGTTCAAGGACACACAGCTAGTAAGCAACAGATGGGTCCTTAAACCCCTGCAGGTGTCCCTGATTCTAGAAGCAAGAACTCATTGGACCCTGCAAACTCATAGTTTGTTTGTTTGTTTTTTTAATGAATGGATTTGAGTCCTATTTTCTAGCAGAGGATGTATTCTATCAGGTCAACCTATACACATGTTCCCAACTGAGGTCCAAGGAGAGGCTGCCATGCAGTCTTGCTTCGGCTCTCACTTGGAGATGACCAGGGCACGGACACAGGGGTAGGTGGTGCAGTGCAGGGCAAGAAGCTCCAGCTCTGGGGCCAGGTGGATGGGTTTTGCAATTCTGCCTCCCTGGTAGAAGGGCAGCCTCCGAGCAAGTCAGTACTTCTGAGCCCCACTTTCTCTTGTGCAAAATAAACTAGACTAGGATGAGCGAGTTGTTTTTAGGATTTAAGATTAATGTATATGAGACACATGCATGCAAGTGTATATATTGTATATCTCCTCCAGGAGTATTAACTCAATCAGTTCAGTCTCTCAGTCGTGTCCAACTCTTTGTGACCCCGTGGACTGCAGCACACCAGGCTTCCCTGTCAATCACCAACTCCTGGAGCTTGCTCAAATTCATGTTCATTGAGTCGGTGATGCTATCCAACCATCTATCCAACCATCTCATCCTGTCACCCCCTTCTCCTCCTGCCTTCAGTCTTTCCCAGCATCAGGGTCTTTCTAGTGAGTCAGCTCTTCGCATCAGGTGGCCAAAGTATCGGAGCTTCAGCTTCAGTATCAGTCCTTTCAATGAATATTCCAGACTGATTTTCTTTAGGATTGACTGGTTTGCTCTCAGTATTCACTAATCCAGTGTTTACTGAGGCTCCTTATAGAACATAAGTGCCATGAATAACAAGGACCAGCTCTACTTGTTCGATGAAGGTGGAGGAGGGGGCGCCTCAGTGGCGAAGGAACAGGATGACGGTTTGGGTGTTGGATGTCTCTCTCCAGACCATCCTGTCTTGTACCTCCAACTGGGTCTTGGCCTCAAGTACAAGGTCAGGCAGTGCCTGATGTGGAGCACAGGGCAGGGGAGAAACAGAAGGAAGCCAGCAGAGGTGGTCCAGGGACTTGCAGTCAGTGGTGGAAGACCAGTCCTCTCTGGGCTGTGAAACAGGGCTCACCCTGTGCTTCACTTCTCCAGGCGTGATGACAAGCTGCGTATCCAGAACGGCTGGCTGTGCCACTTGGCCCCAGAGATCATCCGCCAGCTGTCTCCCGACACAGAGGAGGACAAGCTCCCCTTCTCCAAACACTCAGACGTCTTTGCACTCGGGTAGGTGGCCCAACCCAGGCTCTTCAGAGCCCCAGCCTGGGCAGAGGGGCACTTCCCTTTTGGAAGGGACAAGGTGTCTGTCTGAAGATTTCTGGGTGAAATTATGGGGGGAGGGGTCTAAGTGGGCTGTAGTAGAGAGACCATAGCAAACCTCCATGCCTGCTTTCTAACTGATGATGCAAACGTGGCAAATTGCCTGACTCACTCATTCATGCAATAGCTTGGTACTGGGTGCTTAGTATTCATGAATTGTCAAAAACTTAGCGGCTTAAAAAGACATTTATGATCTCAAGTTTCTGTGGCCAGGAGTTTGGGAGTGGTTCTGAGCTGGCTTAGGATCTCACATGAGGCCACAGTCAAGATGTTGACCAGGGCTGCAGTCTCATCTGATGGTTTGACATCTGAGGATCTGTTACCAAGGTGACCGCTCACATGGCTGTTGGCAGGAGGCCTCAGGTCCTCAGCACACAGGCCTTTCCACAGGCTCAGCGGCAAGAAGTGCACCGCCTTTATGACCTGGTCATAGAGATTATATATAGTCACTTCTACCATACTCTGTTTGTTAGACCCAAGTCAGTAAATCAAGGTGAGGAGAATTAAGCTCTACTTTTTTTATATATATAAAAAGGAGTATCAATTTGTAGACGTTTTAAAACCACCATAGGTTCCCTATTCTCCCTTGGAAGACAGACAAGGAAACGTTTGTTTTTACAAAATTCCATGATAAATGCTATGCTGAGGATAAGCACAGGACTGTGGGAAGAAAGGAGGAACTAGATCCAGTCTGGGAGATCAGAGAGGGCTTCCTGGAGGAGGGGACTCCTGAGCCTGTGTTAAAGATTGAGTATAAGTAGTCCAGGTGAGGGCAAGGTAACCTGTTTCAGATAGAAGGAACACGGGTGACACGGAACAAATTGTCCACCATGGAGGAACACACTGGGGAGCAGGGCAGGGGAAGGAAAGAGAGCCGATGGATGATGAATCAGGGGGTAAAAATGAGACTAAGGTGGTGAGATGAAAGCCTAGAGCGGAAAGAAGGCACGCTGCAGGGACTTAGAGGCTGAGTTAAGCAGTTTCCGTCTTCAGGGCACTAGGGAGCCGCTGATGGTCGTTAAAGCAGGAGAATGACGTTAATCACATGTTGAGTTTTAGAATAATCTCTACTGTGTCAAAAAACAGAAAGGAGGAAGACGAATGGGGCTAGGTGACCAATGCAGGGGGAGACCCTGAAATTCTGCCCCGAATCAGTGCCAGGGGAATGAAAGCTGGGGTTGGACATAAGAAGCAGGACTTGGGGAGTGGAAGTGATAGGGCTGACTACGGTTTAAATGTGGGTGGTGGCAATACCTGCCTGAAACAGCTGCGTGGAGAGTGGTGTCCTTTGCCAAAGCAGAGACCCTGCCTGGGGGGTGGGGATTGGGGGCGGGGTGTACCAGGAAGGCAAAGAGAGCAGATCTGGACACAGTGCGTTTGCGCCACCTTGGAGTGAGCCGATGGAAGCGACCAGAAAGCAGCTGAATCTACACATTTGAAGTCTGGAGACGAAGAGCATAGGACTCATCAGCAAAGACAGAATAACTGCAGCCATGGGAGAAAATGAGTTGTCTTGAAAGTACAGAGGAGGGAGAGAGGCTCCAGGGCACTGTCCTAAGACGCAGATCCTGGCGCTCCGAAAAGATCCACCAGGAGCCTCATCTTACCTTGACCGTGGCGGGGGGTGGAGGGGAGGGTGCGGGGGTTGCAAGAACTGGCAGAGATGATGCTGGGGAAGCTGTTTGGGAAAGCTGGAGGCTCAAAGATGTGTGAAGTTCGATTTTAGCACCACCAGGAGCTGGTACAGAGACCATCTTCCACTGAGAAGTACCCCACTGTGTCCTCTCCATAAATCGGGGTGGGGGCGGCATTGGCTAGCACATCAGGATCCTCGCCATCTGTCACTTGGACCCCTTCAGAGGCTGTCACTTGTTCCAGCTAGTTTATGCCCAGATCTTTATCTAGTTAAATATTGTTATCTGAAACCAAATTGCAGTAATTAAGTTGGTATATTTTAGTATCAATTTAGCAAAAGAAAAAAAAAAAAGAACATAATTAACAAAATGTACCAAAGTAAGTAATTGGTTTTCCACTGGAGTTTTAATCTTGAGCAATTTTTTTCCCCCTTAAAGCAAGTTTCTCTTGAAAGTTAGGTTTGAAAGGAAGTTTTAATGAGACCTTTATCCCTGACACTGCTGAATTCCGAGGGACCTGGTGCTCTTGGTTTCCTGCCAATTAGCTGCATCTTGTTGCTTGGGAACCTCATGCTGGGGCATGACTTGGAACAAAAATGGATTTTTAAAAGTGTGTTGAGCACCGTGTTAAGCTTGTCATGGGCACTATCTCAGGGCATCTTCAGAGGTACAACTTTGAAGCAGGTACCATCGTTCCAATTGACAGATGAGGAAACTGAGGTTCTGAGTGGCTCAGTGACTTGTCTTACAGTAATTAACCATGGAGCTTGGAATCAAATTTTGGTCATTCTGACTCCACAGTTGGAGCTTTTAAACACAGAGTCCCCAGTGGGCTTGAGAGTCATTTCACCACTCAAAGCCCTACTTCCCTCAGCCACAAATCGAAGTTAATAAAGCCACTGTGATATTCTAAGGACTGAATGAGAAAACATCTGTAAGGCACCGAGCACAGGGCCAGGCTTCCAACAGTCTCCCTTCTGCAGTTCGCATGAACAGCGCCTACACTCTGTGCCTCTGTCCCCAGGCCCCAACCACCACCTATAGGGTCGCTCTCTCAGGTAGTGCACTGCCCTCGTTACAAAGGACTCGCAAAGAGGACCGTTTGTAGGTTTCCCAGTAGAGCAGGATGGCCAGTGGTGTGATTCTGTGGTCAGGTGGTCTCAGCTCTGGCTATGAGCTCTCACAAGCTGTGTGACCCTGGGTGAGATACATAACCCTCCTAAGCCTCATTTTCCCCAGCTGTGAAATGGGGCTGATAATAGCACGTCTTGTTTTCAAATGTAGGTTTTTAACCTTTTTCCAGTATGATGTGGCCAGTAGGTCAGGAAACAACTTAGCATTGGATAGTTTGTTCTTCAGTTCAGTTCAGTCCAGTCACTCAGTCGTGTCTGGCTCTTTGCAACCTCGTGAATCGCAGCACGCCAGGCCTCCCTGTCCATCACCATCTCCTGGAGTTCACTCAAACTCACGTCCATCGAGTCGGTGATGCCATCCAGCCATCTCATCCTCTGTCGTCCCCTTCTCCTCCTGCCCCCAATCCCTCCCAGCATCAGAGTCTTTTCCAATGAGTCAGCTCTTCTCATAAGGTGGCCAAAGTATTGGAGTTTCAGCTTTAGTATCAGTCCTTCCAAAGAACACCCAGGACTGATCTCCTTTAGAATGGACTGGTTGGATCTCCTTGCAGTCCAAGGAACTCTCAAGAGTCTTCTCCAACACCACAGTTCAAAAGCATCAATTCTTCGGCGCTCAGCTTTCTTCACAGTCCAACTCTCACATCCATACATGACCACTGGAAAAACCATAGCCTTAACTAGATGGACCTTTGTCTTGTCTAACTCAATGAAACTAAGCCATGCCGTGTGGGGCCACCCAAGACGGGCGGGTCATGGTGGAGCGGTCTGACAGAATGTGGTCCACTGGAGAGGGAATGGCAAACCACTTCAGTATTCTTGCCTTGAGAACCCCATGAACAGTATGAACAGTATGAAAAGTTCATGGGGAGGCACCAGGATCAATCAAGAGGCAGAAG
Organism: Redunca redunca; assembly: GCA_006410935.1. NCBI lineage: Eukaryota > Metazoa > Chordata > Mammalia > Artiodactyla > Bovidae > Redunca > Redunca redunca. Next base: position 232,313 of record SJYQ01091795.1, on the reverse strand, counting down.
GAGCAGGAAGAGAATAAAGGCAAGAGCCATTATTGTGGTTTCCCCAGGAAGGAATGGATGAGGCAGGGTAAGCAGATTTAAGATCAGCTGGTTTGACTAACTTCAGTGGGCACAGGGTCTGAGAGCTGTCTTAAGTAGGACAGGGGAATACCAGACCTGAATGTGAGAGCCTGGTAGAGGAGATGGGGGACAGAGCTTTGGATTAGTTAGTTTGCATATGAAAATCACCACTTACAGATCAGCCCTTTACTGTCTCTAGAAATTGGCTGGCCCTGAGAGGGGCAAACCTTCCAGGGTCAGCAAGACCCCAGATATCAAAGCATCAGAATAAAAAGGCTTGCTTAATACACCTCCTCCATAATCATAATAAATACAAAGGGCTTAGATTAGTGTCCAGCACAGAGTGAAAACTCAGTAAGTGTTATTTTTTATGATGATGATTAGAACCATCCAGCGCCTTAATGTGAGAACTTCCTGGCCATCTGACTCAACAGCCCAACAGCTAAGCATCACCACCCCTTCCTGCCCCAGATGGATGAGGTTAGCAGGGGAGAGAGTATATTGAGAGGTGGGCCCCTAGAAATAGCTGGTTTGATACAGTCCTCTATTATCTCAGTTAGTAAAGAATCTTCCTGCAATGCTGAAGACCCCAGTTCAATTCCTGGATCAGGAAGATCCGGTGGAGAAAGGGATAGACTATGCACTCCAGTATTCTTGGGCTTCCCTTGTGGCTCAACTGGTAAAGAATCTGCCTGCAATGTGGGAGACCTGGATTCGATCCCCGGGTTGGGAAGATCCCCTGGAGAAGGGAAAGGCTACCCACTCCAGTATTCTGGCCTGGGGAATTCCGTGGACTTTTTATAGCTCATGGGGTTGCAAAGAGTCGGACATGACTTTCACTTTTCATCATTAAAAAGGATGACCAAGTGCTCCATATTCTTTAAAGCAAATTTACATAAATTACCTTAGGTTAGAGGAAAGATCATTTCCTAGCGTTGTTGCAGATATTTCCTGAGTTGGGGAATCTCAGTGAGTTGAGACCTATCCCCATGGCCCAACTCAGTGATAGCCCAGCATCCTCTGACACCCCTACGGCATCCGCCATGGTCCTCTGCGCCGCCCACACCTCTCCCAACATCCCCTCAGCACCACCCAGCCCACCTCCCCTTCCATCCCATATGTGCTGCTCACAAGCAGTGGTTTCTTCAGTCGTTACCATATCATGATGTATGAAACAGAGATGATAACATAGTTGATCCCTCTAGAATAATCCCAGCATTGAGTTGTTCTGACATTCAGCCTCCCAGATAAACATTCTTCCACTGCAGTTTTATCATCATTCTCATTTGGCAGGTAAGGAAACCTGGATTCAGAAGGGAAGCAACCCACCCAGTGACATACTCCTAGCGTAGTGTAGAACAGAATCAGAACTTGAACCCTTCAAGGCAGTCTGACCTTCAGATCTTTATTTTTTCTTTCCATTATTTCACAGGAAGGTTCCTTCTTAGAAAACACAAATATAATAGAAAAAAATATGTCCTTTCTATCTCTGAGGAAAGACAGTTTTCTGTGTTGTTATTAATTCTCTTTATATCCATATACTTATAGGTATACATATATCAATCGTTTATTATTATTATACATTATTATATATATATCAATACGTATATAATGGTTTTTAAAAGTGTAACATATCTAATATACAGTTTTGTGTCCTGCTTTTTCTCACTTAAATTTATATATTTAGCATTTTTATATCAGCAACATTTCTTTGAAATTTCTAATAATAATAATAATAAAGTATTCTGTTTCATTTTAATGATTTACCATCATCCCTATAACCAATTCTTGTTGAACAGTTTTGTTATTGCTACTTTTTTTCAGTGTCCTATATAATGGTGCACAGAAGATCCTTATAAATGAATTTTTGTTTATATCCCTCATTTTCTCCTTAGATAGTTTTCTAAAATTACAAACATGGGCCAGAGATCCTAGCCACATTATATTAAACTGTTCCATTTCTAGCTTTTGATTCATTTTAATTCAGGCACCAGAAAAGATATCCTGGGAAAAGCATGACTTCTGAGACATCATGAAAGCTTAAAGTACTTCTGAGGTAGCAAAACAGCTGTCCTTTTTTCCAGAAACTCAGAGGCCAATGTGATTAGCCAGCAGGCTGACTCGGTGGGTGTGTGTTGGTGAGGGGACACAGAGTTGCAGGTGACATATCACCCCAGCATCCCTTAACGATGTCTGCCCACAGGACTATCTGGTATGAACTCCATGCCAGGGAGTGGCCTTTCAAGACCCAACCAGCAGAGGCAATAATCTGGCAAATGGGCACAGGCATGAAACCCAACCTCAGCCAGATCGGCATGGGAAAAGAAATCTCGGTAAGTCCCAGGATGGTGCCAGGTCTGGGAGACGAAGGGAGAAGTAGACACAGTTCTAGGCACTCCTTTTCCCACATGTTAAGGTTGCAAATGCTTCCTTGGAGGGTGATGAAAACGCCTGCCCACAGCCTTGTCGGATAATGATTTGGAGCTTCGAAGGCAAAGCTTTCAAACTATGCCTGCAATTCAGGTTCCTACCACCAGGGTGCAGTACACTTGGCCAGGTTTTTCCTAGCAAGGGATTGCTGAGTCTAGTAGAACCAATGAATCCCTCTTCTTCTGTTATTTTTTAAAGATATGCATTAAACTATCACAGTATCAATTATTCTAATTTTATTTAAATGTACATAAAAAGTTTAAGGCATCATCCAACTCAGAACAAGATACACAAAAACACAGAAGCCCGAGTATAAATTAATAATCAACCTCCTAAACACATCAGGAAGAATCCTCTGTTGATCAGAAAATAGATGAATCAGGGAACGTGTAATTATCTGGTATGTTTTTTAAGGATTACCTGTCTCTAGAATTCCTTTCTCAGGTGAGGCGATCACTGGTAGAGTAATTTTCCCCTCTGAGACTTTCAGAGGCACTTACAGTATTAGATGTGGATAGAAGCCTCAGAATCTTCCTCCTCCCTTTTGTGAAAACTGTCAAGAGACTCCTTGGGGAGCACTATTAATTTCAGTGTATCCTATATCTTCTATAATAGGATTTACCTAGTTTGCTATATAGGCCTAAAAAGTGGATAAGTAAAATGATGGATGATACATGGATAAATAATGCATGGCTGGATGATAGGTGAAATGTAAAATACACGAATTGAGATGGATAAATGGATAAATGCACAATAGGTGAATGCATGATGGATGGATGGATGATAGTGGAGTCTGAAAGTGGAACAAATGGGTACAGATCCAATGAGATGCCAAGGAGTAATCAGCAGTTACTATTTACATTAAATCACCACGTTGGTTCCTTTTAGGACATTCTTCTCTTCTGCTGGGCCTTTGAACAAGAAGAGAGACCTACCTTCACCAAACTCATGGACATGCTGGAGAAACTGCCAAAGCGAAACCGCCGCCTGTCTCACCCTGGACATTTCTGGAAGTCTGCAGAGTAAGGGTTCCTTCCCTCTTAGCATCTCTTCCCACTGCCCTCTCTCCTGTGGCTTTTGTCACCTGTTTGCTCCCACTCCAAACTCCTCTGCCAACTATCTCCTTTCCCTGTACCCACATCCCTCCCCTACACAACACCCTTCCCCAGTGCGTTTCCGTTCAGGGGAGTCTCCTCTGGAATCTGGTTCTAGAGGTGTCCACACAGGGCACAGATCCCAGTGACTACCATGGCTATCTCATTGCCCATCCCTTCCTGATGAAGGTTGACACCCCAGTGAATCTGAGCATCACATGGTGAAGTGGTACCCTGAACCCGCCAAGCCCTACATGTCAGCTATTCATCAAAGTACAAAAGTCCTGGGGAGTACCTATTTCATGGATGATAAATGTGTATGAGTTGTCTCTGCCCTGTTCCTGTACTGATGGCAGGCATGACTAATCTCTCACCGCACATTTGCCATCACTCAGTGATACTCATCAGCAGTTACTTAGAATCAGCACATTGATGCCTTTCCTGGCCATTCCAGATTTGGTCTAACTCCTTTTACACATGGAGATACTGCGGCCCACAGAGACATCCAGCAGCTCACCCACATCTGCATGGGGTGTTGGTGATAGAACTGGGGACACAGGTCAGGCTCCAGTTCTATAATTTAGAATTTGCTCTCCCCACAACCTCAGCCCCTACAGATTCCTCACTCACACTCATCTGGCTTTGAGATGGTTACTCCAATGGTGTGGTCCTTCCAAAAGCTACCTGGGTTTCAGTGGATTGGGGGAGCGCTTGACTAAAGTAGGCCCAGGATCTAGGCCCTGTCTAGGGCTTTGTAATCTGCAGAAGGGACCAACCAAGAGGTCTCGGCTATAGCTGACATGTTCCAAGGAGGTCAGCAGCTAACTCAAAACTCACCCCTGGGATATTGGGTGGGCCCTTCCATGGCTCAGATGCCAGAGGAGCTGGCATTTCTAGAATCCTCGCACATGGCAAGTTGAAGGCAAGACGGGCAAGCCCGTGTTCCACAGCAATGCATCTCAAAATTTAATATGCATTCATATTACCCAGGGGCTTTGTTAAAATGCAGATTTTCATTGTTAGGTCTGGGGTGGGGCCCAAGATCTTGCATTTTTAACAAACTCCAAGGTGATGCTGATGCTGCTGGTCCATGGACCACGCCCCTCTTTGGACCTGTGTTGTCAAATAACAGCCACACACTGTATGGGGCTATTGAACAGTCAAAACGGGGTGAATCTAGATTGAAATGTGCTCTGAGTATAAAATCTACACAAAATTTCAAAGACTTAGGAGAAAACAACAACAGTTAATCCCTTCTCTCCCTAACCCCAAATCTTTCATCTGTGTTCTGTCTCTGTGATGCACCTGCTCTAGAGACTCCATTTAGCCAATGCATACAATGTTTGCCCTTGTGTATTTGGCTTCTTTTACTCTGCCTGTTTTCGTGTTTTATCCACATTTAGCACAGTGGTCCCCACCCTTTTTGCATCAAGGACTGGCTTCATGGGAGACAGTGTTTTCCACAGACCATGGAGGATGGAGGATGGTTTGAGGATGATTCTCATAAGACGCGTGCAACCTAGATCCCTCGCATGCCCAGTTCACAGAGGGGTCCGTGCTCCTATGAGAATCTAATGCTGCCTCTGATCTGATAGGAGGCGGAGCTCAGGCGGTAATGCAAGCAAGAGGGAGCAGCTGTAAATACAGAGTAGCTTCACTTGCTCACCTGCCACTCACCTCCTGCTGTGTGGCATGGTTCCTAACAGGCCACAGACCAGTACCAGTCTGTGACCGAGGGGTTGGAGACCTCTGTTGTAGCATATATTAGACCGTCATTCTTTCTCATGGCTGAGTGATATTCCATTGTGCATATATACCACAGTTTTTTGTCCATTAATCTGTTGCTGGACACATGGTTTGTATGTGCTTTGGGGCTATTGTGAATGGCATCACTGTGAACTTTGGTGTCTGAGCATTTGTTTAAGTCCCTGCTTCCAGTTCTCTTTTCATCACCTCGACCACCAGCACCATCTCCATCATCTGGGCATCCTTTATTAAGCACATATGTGTGAAAGGTGCTGTGTCAAGCATTCTATCTGCGTCATCTCACTGAATCCTCAGAACCCCCACCCGTTCACCAAGAGGTAATCTGGTAACCCCAGAGGAGTGCCCAAGAGGTTAAGTGCCTATTCCCAGGTCACAGAGCAAGTAAGGAGCAGAGCAAGCATTGGAACCCACCCAGCTTGGTCTGGACCTTGATCCCTCCACTTCACTGCTTTCTAGGCAAAGACTGCCTGTGTACTTTCTGGGTCTCCTTCTAAAACCATCCAGGGAGAGTGGGCATAAATTCTGCCCCCAACAGCCCAGATCTTGGCTCAGCAGCAGTCAGCAGAGCCTCCACTCAGAGCTGAGGTCTGTGATGTGGCTCTGGTCTCCCCTCCTCCTCCTGCATCTCCCTCCCCCACCGAGCATTCTCAGCAGCTCCACGTGGCCTCAACCCAGCCACACCTGGGTGACCATCCCTAGTCCAGAGGCTGCTTGCTCCAGTGAGGAGAGCCTGCTCCTTGCTGGCTGTGCACCCTTGGGCAAAACACTTAACCTCTCTGAGCCTCAGTTTTCGCATCTGTAAAAGGGGTGCAATGTGCCTTTCTTGCGGACCGTCCTCAGGTTTAAGTGAAATCAGGTATGTGCGGCACTCAGCCCCGAGCCCAGTGCCCAGTAGGACCTCCACCTTTTCTTGCAGAGCATGGGAACCACTCATCTCAGACCACCTGCCCTCCAACAGGGCGCTGATTCACAAAAGATGATGTTGTCATACCCATGTGACCTCTTGCCACTCTCTCCCTTCTCTCCGCACTCCAGGCTGTGACCACTGAACCAAGGGGACAGCGCTCAGCTGCCTCAGCTCCCAAGCCACCTCTCCTCCCCCGCTCTGCCCTCTGCCAGTTCAGGAGGCCAGAGGCTCACCATCAGAGGGTACCGACCCCGGCCGGCCTGGGAGTGCTGCACGACTGAGCCCGGCGGCTTCCCTGCACCCAGACTCGCGCCTTCGTTCGGGCAAGGGCAGGGACCCCCCGCCAGGACTTTTCGGGACTGGCTAGGGGGACACGGAGTTGATCAGTGAGCCCCGGGGGATGGTGTAGACAAGAGAACGACAGGCTGGATGCAGAGCCACTGGGCCATGGAGACGAGGACAGGGGGGCCCACGCCGGCAGGCTCACAGGGTCTGTGTGTGTGTGTGTGTGTCTACGTGCACGATGCCATCTGCTCTCAACTCCTCTTGACAACAGGAGTCAGGCTGCCCGGGTCCAGAGTGGGGCACCCCACCCCCGGCTGTTTCTGTGTCTTCATGGGGGGTTTCAGCTGCGCTCTCTGCAAAGATGGTGAGAGGGCTGCAAAGCTGAGCACCTGCTTAGTGGAGGCTACAGGGCTGAGATCTAGGCAGGTGGCTCAGCTGTTCCTTTGCAAGCGTCTGTTCTCAGAGGCTCCACCCAAGCCCGTCAGGGTTTGGGTACTTTGGCATCTCATTCCGAAGTGCATGGCTTCTGCCCTCTGGGTCTCTCTAGGGTACACTGCCCTCTTTCTGCCGCCTTCTCCTGTTCTGTGACAGCCTCATCCCTTTTTTCCTTGCTGCCCCCCCCCCCCGACCACCACCATTTGGAAAGCACAGTGGCTCCCTGGCCAGGATGACTTCAGGGGGGCTCCTTCTAGCCCACCTTTATCCATGACACCCTCTGAAGTCTGAGCCTTGGGAAATGGGGCTCTGGGAGGGATACGTTCTAGGACATTCTTTTTCCCTCCCTCTGCTCTGGCACTCACACCAGCTAAGTTTGTCCACCAAGATGACAGATACGGGTTGCTAGGTTATGTGTGTGTATGTGACAGGTTGTATGGTGTGTGCATGGCATCGTGTTTGCCAGTGATCCCTCCCCCACCCCCACCGCTTTGCCCTTAAGAAGTCCTTGGGGAGGCGAGGAGGGCAGCTGTTCTTCAGGGCTTTGTGTCCTGGGCTCCAGCTGGTGCCGAGCCCCAGAGTGGCTTCCCCATCCAATGTCTCTGCACACTCGGTTCCCCCACCTCCCATCTCTTGCCCCCTCCCCACCTGGACCAGCTGCTTTTTCTGACCACACTGGGGTCCAGTGTTCTACGTGGAGGTCGCTGGGAGCAAGTTAGGTGCAGAGCGATAAGGAGAGCCTCTATCTTATGTTCCTTACCTTACAAGGGAATGTCTTTCGTTCCCCAAACCCTGCACCCCACTCACCTGACCTGGCATCAGGGGGAACTCTGTCCCCCAGTAGGATACTAGCAGGACAGGCTGGGCATTAGGCAGGAGGCCTGGGGTCGGCCCACAGTCCTGCCAAACTTCCTGGGCACTGCCCGGACTTGGTTTATTCTGATCTCTACCTTATCCAGACATCTCCCTCCCAGAGAGGGGACCTCAGACTTCAAAAACCCAACCTAGGCTTAGACTCAACATCCAACCGGAGAAACGGGAATCTTTCCCACTCTGGGTGGCCCCCAGACAGGCACATTCTCTGGGGGCCAAGCCTGCTTCCAAACTGGGGAAAATGATGAGACCAGTCTTGCTTCCCAAGACCCAGGCTGAGGGGGAGCCCTGTGCCTCCCCAAAGGCCTTCCTGATCACCTTCCCAGTGCTCCCAGCCGCCTGGGACCAGAGACTCCAGGCCCTCACAGGGGCCGTTCCTGAATGTTCCTCTTCTGGGGGCATCTGTCGCTGTAGCCCTCGGGGCATCTTTCGTGTGTCCTCGAGCATCTGTACATGTTTGCACAAGCCCCCGCCGCTCTGATGTTGCTGCAGGCACCTCTCCTCCGTGGCTGCCTCACTGTGCAGGCAGGTCCCCCAGCAGACGTGCCCCAGACCTCCGCTGGAGCCTCCTGAGAGTCTTGCATCTCTTTAGCCCAATCAGACTTCTTGGGTCCCTGACCCCAGTCTTTATCAGGGACCTCTGTGCAGGGGAAGGAAATGGGGAAGAGGAGAAGCAGTCAGGGTCAGCTGCCTAAAGGCCAAAATGCTCATCAGAACCTCTGGTCGCTGTTGTTTCCAAAATTAAACTAACACGCCACCCAGAGCCTTTGGCAGGGCCCAGCGGCATCTCCACAGGCTAATTTTTCCATTTGTTCACGAGCACCAGCTTGAGATTAAAGACAGGGCCTGAGAGACCAGGGAGAAGCCCCCTGCGCCTTTGCAGCTCCTTTGCCTGCAGAACTGGGTCCCATGTCACCTGCTCTCACCTCCTCCCTCTTTTCCCGGGTCTTCACTTGGCTCCCTCCTTCATCGTTCTTCACTGTAACCAGTCCAGCCCCTCCCTGTTACCTTCCTCTGGCTTCACCGCCCTGAATTGTTTAGAAGCCAGCTTTCACAGAAATAACCAAACTGCTGCTTCCCCTGCTGACCTCCATCCTCATTCACTGAAGCACTGGGAGGGGATCACGTTCATTCATCTTCTGCAAGGAAGGGAAAGGGGTGTGTGCATTTACAATATAGTTGCCAGACCCACCACTGGCTCACTCTGCAGAATCCACACAACGCAGAACGTGTGCACACGTCCCACCTCAGCTGCACACAGGTGCCCAGCACCCAACTGCCAGTTGCTTCTGTCTCTGCCTCACTTTCAGCAAACGCTCACACACACTGGCTTCCCAAAGGGACCAGTCCGTGGGGTAAAGATTCACTAGTGAGTCGTGACTCTGCCTTTTTTGCAAGGTGTGTGGATTTGCACACTGAATTCCACCCGGCTCTTCCTGGCCACAGGTCTTTCATAAAATGGGAGTCGGGGGGAATCCCCTTGGAGGGAAACTTCCTTGACCTTATGTGGGGCCATCTCCACATGTCACCATTCCCAGAGTGGACTGGAGATCAGAGTCTGCACTTAATTGCTTTGTCCTGGTTTTCCTTTTGCTGGTCAAAGAGAAAACTCTCATCTTGCCATGGAGCCCCCCAACTCTCTCTATATTTCTATCTTGGATTCTTTGCCAATAGAAGCTCTGGATTGCTGTCTGGAGACTAGATTCCTGTATCTGGGAAACCCTGGTCTGTCCCCTTTCCACCTCCCGCTGCACACATCCTGCCCCACCCCACATCTTCTGCTGTTTTTGTGATTGGCTAAGGGACAGGAAAGAAGTGATATGCACTGAGGCCCAGTCACTATGTTTAAAACTCTAGACTTAGGGTGGTTCGTACCCTAAGATGTACCATCAGATGGTTTGTACAGTGTTTAACTGGAGGGAACAAAAAAAAAAGAAGGTTTATAGTATGTGAAAACCCTACGAAATTCAAATATCAGTGTGAATAAACAAAGGTGGTTGGTGCGTAGCCACACCCACTCATTTACATACAGGCCACAGTTTCATTTGTGCCATGACTACTTGTAACGGAGACAGGGTGGCCCTTCAAGCTGAAAATATTTACCATCTTGCCCTTCACTGAAGACTTTTCCTAACCTTTGATCTAGGTGACTGTCGGAAGGAAAAACCAGCTTGCACATGGCTCCCAACTAGGATGGGAATCACAGGGGCCAAGAACATATCCTAGCAGGGGAAGGACTTTCCAACAGCTCGCTCTGGGAGGTAGAAAGCTTCCCATCCTGGGAGAGGTATGTGGACATGGAGACCACTTTGTGGGCAGAATCTGGAGGGGAATTCAGGCCCTACCTCAGGACGGCTCCTGCTTTCGTCCAGTCTGCTCGGGCTGCCGTTGCAAAATACCATAGCCTGGGAAGCTTCAACAACAGAAACACAATGGCTCACAGTTCTGGAGGCTGGAAGTTCAAGATCAAGATGTCAGGGTTGGTTTCTTCTGAGGCCTCTCTCCTTGGCTTGGAGACAGTCAGCCTCCCACTCTGTCTTCACGTGGCCTTTTCTCTGGGTGCAAACATGCCTGGCATCTGTCTCTTCTAAGGACAGCAGTCACATCACACTACTGTCCTGCCCTTACGACCCAGTTTGACCTGAATTACCTCTTTAAGGACCCTCTCTCCAAACAGCCACAGTGGAGGTTAGAGCTTCAGTGTATGAGTTGGGGGAGGGCAGTGTGTACATAATTCAGTCCCTCACAAGGACCCTTGGGATTTCAAGGACTCTGACTTGGGGGCCTTTGGAGGCAAAACTCCCATCCTTAGCTGGCTTTTCCATGCTTGTTCTCAACCTCGATTTCCTAAATTTGCCCGCCCTGTCCTCATCCTTCACCGGCCTTTTTACCCAGCCATCCCATTAGGGCCAGTCTTGTTTCAAATATGCCACCGATGCACTCAAGCCCCTTGCCCCCTCTGTACCAGCTGGCTAGGGCTACTGAAGCAAAGTGCAAAGAGCAGGAATTGGTGTTCTCAGTTCTGAAGGCTAGAGGCCTAGAATCAAGGGCTGGTAGGACCACAGTTCCCCTGGAACTCATAGAGGAGTTCTTAAGGAGTCCTTCCTGGCTGCCTCTTTACTCCCCATAGTTTTCTGGCAGTTTTGGCATTCCTTGGCTTGTGGCTTCATCTCTCCAACCTCGGCCTCTGTCATCACACGGCCTTCTCCTTGTGTGTGTGTGTCATCTCCCAGCATCTTCTCCTAAGGACACTCCTGTCATGTTGGATTAGGATCCATCCTACTCAAGTTCAACTTTATCTTAACCAATGATGTGTGCAGTGACCCTCTGTCTAAATAAGGTCACATACTGAGGTAGTCGGGGTTAGGACTTGAATGAGTCTTTTTTGGGGGAGAGGGGCTCATTTCAAAACCCCTGACATCCTCCAAGGAGCTTTCGGTTGTGCCTTGGGTGGTGACTTTGGTTCTTCTGTAGCAGACCCCCAGGGATAGATTCTCCAGACCTCTGGGCCACAAGGGTCAGCCCACTGCTGCCACTTGTATCAAACCTGCCCCCTGCCCCCCACACCCCATCACTGGGGTCCAGTAGTCCCATATTTCAATTCTGTGGACGAGGGTGGGCAGCCCACGTGTAGCAGGACAGTCACTTGACCATTGAAAGGGTGGTGGTGACATCATGATGGCTTCTGTTGACATTCTCTCCCAGCAACAAAGGAACGGACCTCAGTGAGCTGCCCATTTGCTGTGTCCTCTTTCAGCTTTGCCTGTGAAGTGAGAAAGATTTTGAGCAAGCTCAGGCGGACAGTCTCCCTGGCCCCCCAGCTTCACCTCACCAGCCCCCAGCCCCAGCCCCACCCTTACCTGCACACGCCTGTAGGTGTAGTCCTGACCTCCAAGGGGGATGAGACGCGGCCAGGGTCAGCCTGGAACCCTGGAATGGGGAAGCCTTGTGTCTGGCAGGTTCTTCCTGGGCAGCCCCATTCCTCTCCAGCCACTGCTCCTGATTATCACCCCAAGTCACTGACTCCCCTCTCAAGGGCACACCATCCATGCCCTTCCTGTCTGCCAGTTCAGTTCAGTCACTCAGTCGTGTCCGACTCTTTGCGATCCCATGAATCGCAGCACGCCAGGCCTCCCTGTCTATCACCATCTCCCGGAGTTCACTCAGACTCACGTCCATCGAGTCCGTGATGCCATCCAGCCATCTCATCCTCTGATGTCCCCTTCTCCTCCTGCCCCCAATCCCTCCCAGCATCAGAGTCTTTTCCAATGAGTCAACTCTCCGCATGAGGTGGCCAAAGTACTGGAGCTTCAGCTTTAGCATCATTCCTTCCAAAGAAATCCCAGGGTTGATCTCCTTCAGAACGCCAGCTGGGGCACAAAGTTGGTGGGAGAACTTTAAGCTTCCCCAACTTTCTCAACTTACCTACACACTGCCACCAAGCATAACACCTGGCACATCATTAGGCACTCAGTAAATGCTTGCTGAATGCGGGGGGCTGGGGGCTGGAGGGGGTCAGTACAAGGCCCTGAGACAGGGGACCGCATGTCCTTCCCTGCAGCCAGGAGGGTCCACTGGCAGGGCCGGGTGGTAATGGGATTCCCCACACCCTGGCCCTCTACTGTGGACTCCATATCACGATATGCCAGATTCAGTGGTGGTCACTTACAAAGAGACTTGCCAGGGCCGGTGTAGCAGGTACCTAAGTCCTAGGATGCAGAGTAATGATGCATCTCTAACAGCCACTTTTCACCGAGCACTTGCGTGCCAGGCTGTCTGAATCCCCCTGACAGGATGGCCCTTGGAGGTGGGTACCATCACCCGCATTTCACAAGCGGAGAAGTGATGGGACTCAGACATAAACCAGCCTGTGATGTGGTAGAGCCAACATTATAAATGTGATTCTCTGGGCTCATTCCTTCCCAGGAGCCCACCACCACCCTGAGCAGTAGACGCCGCTGTCTGTTGGGGTGTGACAGGCCTCGCCCCTGGTGTTACCTGTAGCTTATAACCGGAAGAAGGAGAGGATTCAGGCGAGGGTGGGGACCCTCCTGGGAGTTTGCATGGAAGCTCCCACTTACACTCCCAGACTGACAGGCTTCCAGGAGCTGCACATTTCCAGAAAATGTGCATCTGGGTTGGCAAAGCCACTAAGTTTCTTCAACACCTCTGCACTGAGCAGCCTGCACCTTCAGCCCAGCCCTCTTGCTGTACCACTCTGAACACTGAACTGTGGTCCCCTGTCTTGGGAGGCTCAGCAGTGAGTCCCCCACCCTCCCACGGGGTCACGCTGAACACTAGCATCCTCCAGCCCCTTTTCCTAACACCAAGAATACAAAGGATTTGTTGCCCTGGGGTTGAGATGGCCACTGTCCCTCTGTCGAAGGCCAAGCTGGAAGAAATGGGCTTTGTCCAGAGCTTGCCTGAGCCAGGTTGACCCAGTTTACCAGGTGCATCGCATAGGCCTTTAATTCCATGGCAGATTAGATGAATGTTGCATTGTTGGAAGGGTTCGAGACAAACACGCATTGAAAATGCTTAGGCAAGACAAGACTGAGCCGAGTTGTTGATTGCAGGGCTTATCAGAGCTTTGAAGACACTACCTTGTAGCTAAATCTCTAAAAGGCTGACAACAGGCTGCTGTTTCCAAGCTTCCCCAGCTGGTTTCTGAATCCCCAGTAAAGTCAGCCTCTGTGAATTTGACTTGATGTCCTGCATGGTGTTCTGAGAGCCAGTGCCAGCCCACAGAAGAGAACAGCTGACCCCCAGCATTTAGCCGTCACCTGCTAGGAGCTAGGAGACGGAGACCAGCCCCACCTCCCCTGGAGGCTGGCCCTGTGAAGACGATGAGCCTGGAAGCTGAACAAGAGGCACTGGGGAGAGGGATGCAGCTGGAGAATAGCCAGTGGCTATTCTGAGCCCCAGAAAACTTGAATCTGTCCCTGCCACCTCGCATTCCCTCCCCAGGCCTGCTGAAGGAAGAGCCTGGTTCCATGCACGAGGACAGTGATTCCACACACAAGGGCCCCACAAAGGAAAACCCTGGCTGGTCGTGTCTTCCGACGGAGGGTCAGATGTGCTGTGTGCCGGTGACTCCCCACACACTATGGCTCAGAGACCGATGCAGAAATAGCAGAGGGCAGCACGCCCTCACAGGGGCCAGCTAGGTCCAGACCTGAAACTGTATCTCAGCCTGGTCATTGCAGCGAAGGTCTAGAATGATCTATATCTAGAAGATCCAGAAGGACGACCTGATCCAGAGGGTACAAATATGTGACATTTCTGCCACTGCCCTCCCGTAATAGTAGCAGATACTGCTACAATTACAGCATGCCTTCCTACTTCATGCGGACACAAGTAGCCAGCCTCATCTCATGCCTCCCTTCCTTATACAGGAGAAAGAACTCGGACCCAGAGCATGGAAGGTGAACTCTCCCAAGCCAGGGCCCTTCTTAGAGGCCGATTTAGAACTAAGGCCCCAGAAATTTCCAGAAACTGTCTTGGCTGTTGCTGGTGGGCTCAATGGGCTTTATTTGCAGTCAGGTAACTTAAAATGCAGAAAGAAAGATTCTATCCTAAGACCTTGAGTATGATCCTATTTGATAATGTGTTTGCTTGGAGAGAAAGCATTTAACTTCCTGGGAGCAACTTCCCCTCCAGACCTCATACCCACTGGGCTAGAAGGCCCTGTTGTTGTTCAGTCGCTCAGTCATGTCTGACTCTTTGCGAGCCCATGGACTGTGGCATGCCGGGCTAACCTGTCCTCCACCATCCCCCAGAGCTTGCTCAAACTCATGTCCATCGAGTCAGTGATGCCATCAACCATGTCATCCTCTGCTGCCCCTTCTCCTCCTGCCCTCAATCTTTCCTAGTATCAGGGTCTTTTCCAATGAGTCAGCTCTTCGCATCAGGTGGCCAAAGTATTGGAGCTTCAACTTCAGCATCCGTCCTTCCAGTGAATATTCAGGGTTGATTTCCTTTAGGATGGACTGGTTTAATCTCCTGGACCTTACGAAAATATGGTGTGTGTGTGAGTGGGTGGGTTTCTTCACTCTAGGCAGTTTATAGAAGTTTCTGTGGTTCAATCTGGACATCTCTGAAATATGGAATGCTGCCTGTAGAGAGGCAGAAAGGAAATCTAATTGCAGTTGTTTTTTGGTTGTTTCACTGTGTGGAAGGCTCAAAATCAAGTTTTCACCCAGATAAAATTCCCTGGAATCCTAGTGGACCAACAGCTCTATCCTTGAGCTTTTGAAATGCCTTTAGTAACCAGCTTGGTGGCCGAGAGTACTTTCTGTATGCCGCTTTTCTTCCTTTCCTTTCTCCCCTTATCCTCTACCACCACTGCCTCCTGCCAGATAACATCTCCCCCGGACCATTAGCCGAGGAGAAAGTTACACAATAGTAGAGATGAAAAATAGCTGCCATGTATTTAGCTTAAATTAGCTCAGAAGAACAGTTCCCTCCCTCCATTGAGCGGGCAGTCATTGTTTATGCCAACGTGCTATTTGCATCCTGCCTTCTTAGATTTGAAAGTCTAATGATTAAAAACAAATCTTAGTTTTTCTTTTCCACCACTTAAGAAAAAAAAAAAAAAAAAGACCAGCTTGGCTAGTTCTTGTAGTTTAAAAATACCCTGACCTCCAGCGCTTAGAGTGAGAATTTTGGAGACTGGTGCCAGGATAGCTGCAAACAACAACAGAAAGACAAGAGACAGAGAGGCCTGCTGTGAAGGAGGGAGCGACGGGCTGGCCCAGGGGGAGACAGACTTTTTGCACCCCTGCACGGATGACAAGGGCCGGATCAGATCAGAATCCCATAGGGCTTTTTCTTCATATGCCATGTATGCGACAGGTTATTTATTGAGCATCTACTATGCTGGTAGACCCTGGGCATTCAGTGATGAGGGAAATAAAGTCTCCCCTTTCTGAAATTTAGAGCCTAGTGGAGGAAGTAGACAAGAAGGCAGCCAATGACGAATATATAAATTACCACTCACACAGCGCCATCCCGCCCCCCACCACCCACCACCACCACGAGAGGATCAGTAACACGAGATGAGACTATAGTTGAGGGAGCAATTGGCAAAGATCTTTGCCGGGAGGTAGCATTTCAGATGAGATTTCAGGGAAGAGAAGGGAAGAGGCACTTGTTCTAGGTCAGGGTCCCTCAGCCGTGACACTGTTGATGTTTGGGACCAGGAAATTCGTGTTGTGAGTGGGGGATCCTGTGTGCTTGAGTGTGTTGAGTAGCATCCCTGGCTTCCACCCACTAGCTGCTGGTGGCACCCCCACTTTCCTGCCACCCCTGAGTTGAGACAACCAACGATGTCTCCAGACATTGCAAATGTCCCTGGTGGGGAGGAGGATAGAATCACCCTCCCTTGCCCATTTGAAAGCACCGTTTTAGGCAGAGGAAACACAGAACACAAAGACCCTGAGAAGAAGACAAGTGTGGCATGGGCCAAGGCGTGGCGGGAGACCAGAGAGGGGATGAGCAGGGTAGACAGTGGATGAACCAGGCTGGGGCTGGGGAGTAGGAGCATCGCAGGCTGGGGAGCATCTCAAAGGTCTTCTAAGGGCAGCAGGGAAGCCCTGGTGCTTTTAAGGGCTCCACTGTCACCATCTGATTTTCACTGCTCTGAGCGAAGGCATGCCGTCGTTTGCACACTCTCTCCTGGCAGCGTCACTGGATCCCACATTCAGCCTCCTGCCATTCTGCAGCCGTTCATGAGAGAAAAGGGAAATCAGAAGGAGGGGAAATGGGAAAACCCAAGGAGGGGGCTCCTTGAGAACCTAAGGCAAGGAAATAGGTTTTAAAGGCAACCTTCAATGGTTGGAAGGCTGCCTAGGCAAGAAGGAAGTACCGAAGGCACGGAAATGGGTTTTAAAGGCCATCTTCAATGGTTGGAAGGCTGCCTGGGTGAAGAGGAAATTGACTTGCCCGTCACCATCTACATGAACATGACAAGGTCTGAAATCCCAGCTCACAGGCTAGGAAGCGACCCGTGGGTCACGCACCCGACGCCCCCGCTCTCCCTGCCACATCCTCCCCCATTCCTTCCATGGTGGCTGGCCCCATCCTCTCACTGATGCAGACCCTCTTGTTGAATGGAAATCTCAGCGCTTGCATCAGCAGCCCCAGTGCTGCTCTCAGGGGCTACTCAGGGAAGTCCCCTCTGTCCTCCCCAGAAAGGAGAGTCCCCTGACATCCGAGGGCCTCTCCCACCCTCCTTCCAATCCCCAGTTAACTGTGGGGAAGAGAGTTATAAGGGCTGTCTCTGGTGGGGACGGAGTCATAAAACGGATGGTGTGAACAAGAGGGGGCTGTCCAGTGCCGTGCCATGTGACTGATTTGGGGATGGAGGTGGGTGATGGGGGATGGAGGTGGGTGGTGGGGGATGGATGAGCTCTGTGGGTCCCACTGCTCCACCCCTGCAATCAGATCCTGGGGCGTTCCCACGGTCCCAGGATGGGGGGTGCGAGGAAGTCAGGCATCGCAAAGGACTGGGGCTGGGAAAGCCCCAGGGACACTCAGGGACACTCAGCCCAGCACCTTCCAAGAAGGATGCTGAGTCAAGACTGGAGTTCCATTCCCCAGGGTGTCGACTTTTCCCCACCCTAGCCCTGCCAGGCTTGGTGCAGTGACATTTTAAATGCATCCTTGTCAGTGAATGCCATGCATCGGTCCCCAAGACTGTAGCCACTTCCCTCTGTTTATTTTCCGTGTTGCTACAATTACTAATAAAATGGGTGCCTATGAGCCCGTGTAAGTTCAAGTAACTGCTCTGTAGCTACAGTGTAGATACCAGACTACCCTAAGGTACCTGTCTTGCCACACCAAGCCCCTCCCAGTGCCTACCCACTCGTGCTCCCAACCAGCCTCCCACGGAGTCCTGCTCAGCCCCCCTATAAATGCCCAGCCAGCTGGGCAGTGGTGGGCCAGGCTGGGTCATTAATGGAGGGGGCACAGCCAGTATGGGTGCCCTTGGCCAGGCCTGAGCACAGCTGTGAGATGCCCGAGGACTTTTCCCAGCTTCTTCCTCCTCTCCCTCTCATGTCTGCCCTCTGCCCTGGTGCCCCCTACCTCAGGGAAGGCAGTAGATTTTCATTTCCCTTTCTTGGCCCATTCATCCTGACCTTGCTGTCCAGAATAAATCCTCAGAAAGCCCCAAGCCTTGGAGCCGGATGCCCAAACAGCGTCAGGCGTGATGCCACCCAGGCCTCTCTGATGCCCCCTTCCCAAGCTGTCATCCAGTTGGTAGCCTTTACCCACTGTGGATCCCCCAAACCCGCATAAACTCCACATTTCCACAGGCGTCGTTCCATGTCGTGGTCCCTGAGTATCACTGTAGCTCCTACTTTCTGGGCCTCTGATGGGTTTAAGATGCTTCCTATTGAGCAGTTGAAGGACTCAAAGAAAGTCTTCTCAGTATTTCAAAAGCCCGTGTCCCCAGCCACACTGCCTATACCCCCAGCAGAGCTCAGCATCAGGCAACATGTGTCCCTTCATTCCCCAAGACTTCATCTCATATACTCATCCAGTAAATATTCAGTCAGTGCTTCCTGTGTTCCTGAAAAAAATGAGGAGGTGGCCTCTCCCTGCAGGGACCTAAGTCCAGAGGAGGAGACAGAGAAGTTGTGACGGGGTTCTGAAGCTCCAGAGGATCACCCTGCCCCACCAAGGGCCCTCAAGAGAAGCTTCTCGGAGGAGGGAACTCCTGAACCTTGTCTTGAGATTTGAGTCACATGGGAGTGAGTGGTAGGGAACCATGTGCCAGGTGGAGGGAACAGCCCATGTGCAGGCCCAGAGGCAAGCTCTCGATTCACTGAAAGCCTGCCCCCTAGGAACTAGCTCTGCCCTACCCCTGCTTTCCCCAACCCTGGGAAATTTCATCCCTGAACAGAAGGTACCGTGGCTCGGATGTGGAGTCCTCAACCTCTCCCCCCATCATACCTGGTTCAGGCTCTTGGCCTTGTGCTGAGGAAGGAGGCGTCCCAAGTGAATCTGTGCTTGCTGCATCAGACCAGTGCTTGGGCTGCCTTGGACTCCCTTTGCCTCCCCGCCTCTGGCCCTGTGCTTCCTGTCTCCACGCAGTGTCTGTTTCTTAGTGCCCCTTCACTGGGTAGGACTCAGGGGCATCACATCCGTGGATGGATTGGCCTTCACCTCTTCTCTTTAAGGCATTGTCCCCCCTGTCTTTGCTTCTGCCGCCTCTTGCAACCCGCGTCTCTGGCCGCTGAGGTCCGCGCATCTGCCTCGCCACCAGGAAGCCTCCCTCGGCTGTGTCACCGGGACCCCTTTGCTGGAGAGTTTACGTCACCCTGTGCACAGGCCACTGGGGTGCTGAAATGAAGCGCAGGCGTGAACATGGGAATACCCTGCTTGAAGGGTCTCCCAACTAGATGTGACAGGTGTGATGGGCGAAATATTGGTTTGTTACAGAGTGGCTAAGGAAGACCTAGGGGTCCTAGTGGGCCACAGGCCATGTCTGCAGCTGCAAGTGTGGGAGAGAAGGCATCTATCCTGTTGAAGGAATGGTGTGTGTCATTATCCCTATAAATATGTGTCAGAGTTTGAAGGATAGGGAACATGGTCTCTTTGCCCACCATAGGACTCCCAGGGGTGTGTGTGTGTGTGTGTGTGTGTGTGTGTGTGTGTGTTGCTGTAAATTAACAGGGCTTGCTCACCTGTTTCATTGTGACAATGTGTATTTCATAAGCCACGCTGGATCGTGAATAATGACCTCGCCATCAATTCTCAGCACCAGCACTTCCCCCCAAACATCCCTTGGATTTTCTTAGCTTCATGCAGCCTACGAGTGCTTCGTATATCCCTAACCCTCAAGGATGCTGGAGGGAGCAGCTGAAGTCGTGAATGTCTGCAGCATCGCACAAGGCCTGGCACAGGTGTAGGTGCTCAGTACATGTGGTTTCTCTCCTCCATGACCCAACTGAAGCTTCCCCAGGAGTTCCACCTCTAAGGGGATCTTCCTGAAAAAAGAATAGAGAGATGGTAGGTGTTAACTATTTTCTTGGATGTTGGTGCCCTGATAGACATGGGGTGGGATGCCCAAATCTCACAAGGATACCCCCTCCACTGCTGTGGGGGTCAGCATCCATAGGGCGAGGCTCACCCTCAGGAAGCTGGAGAGCCTCTGGCAAGACCAGCCGCCCCCAGGGCCCCAAGACAGAAACCAGAGGTAGGCACTGGGGTCCAGGACAGAAACCAGAGGTAGGCACTGGGGCCAGATGAGTCTGGTCACACCCGGTGAGCGCCCTTTCCCATGGCTGGGCCAGGCTGAGAGCATCCCACTTGGGCAGTCAAGTCCCACCCTAAGCCTTTCGTTTCTGCCTCCCTAGCTTTGATCTTCCACTGGGGTCCACTCTACACACTTACCGCATGATTCATTTGGTTGATTACTCTCAAAGTTATTGACCTTAGGAAAATTCTCAGTTGTAAACAAACAAAAAAAAGGCTTTCTCTATGTAAATTATGCTGTTTCTTTTTTCTATACACAAAGTATATATACCTATAAATATTATACATATATATATTATATATATATAAAGACTAATTCTTGTACAGACCGACATGGACCGATGGCCCATACTTTCTTCATGTTCGTGCTGTCACAGAATGAGTTCATATAAGAAGTTGGTTTCATGTTTTCCTTTTGGGGCCACTTCTTTCCTTTCCTTGTTCTGTCTATCTTTGTCTGTCTTTGTCTCTGTGTGTCTGTCCGTCTCTCTCATTGCCAATGTCTCATTGCTGGAAAAGAACTGTCGATTCAGATGCCATCCAAGAAAGGAAGGCCAGCTGGATGGAGGGTCCACTGTGTATATTTGTACAGAATCATTTATAAAGTTTTCTACACTTCTCAAATAAGTATTTCTAACTTGGGCTGTTGGACAGGTTGTGAGCCTCTGGGCCGGCAAGCCTATTGTTTCTTGTGTTTAGTGCAATGTTTAGTGAGAATCCAATGTCTGAATTATTTATGCCAATAAAGAATTTGAAAAATTACTGCATCGCACTGCCGCCAAAACAGGTGTGAATTCTGTTGTTGTCTGTGGTATAAAAGGAATCCTGTGATGTGACATCAGCCAGTGTCTCACTCAGCCATTGACACAACAATGCTGTGTAACGAATCTCCCCACAAACTTTATGGCCAACAACAGCTAGCATTTATTCTCATGCTCCTAGGTCTGGAGGCCCACATTGACTTAAATAAGGGTCCTTTCAAGATCAAGCCTGCTCCACCCATCTCCCTAATTCAGGACCCAGGCTAAAGGAGAAGCTCCCTGGGGCATGCTCTTCCTATGGCAGGTCCCCAGAACAGAAATGCTAAGCCAAACTGCATATAAAGACATTCAAGGCATCTTCTCAAACCACATTCACTAACATTCCAGTGGCTAAAGTAAGTCACGTGATCCAGCCATTCATTTGGAAGGGGCCATAAACTCTACCCAGGGTGGGGGTGGGGGGTTGGGTGGGAGGAAAGTGAATGTTTGCTCAATAGTAATGCAAACTGTCACAGCCTGGCCAAGAACCCTTCCATCTGGCCAGCCATGGATGAGTTTTCTCCCTAGGGAGGCATATGGTAAGAATGTATAAATACATACACAGGTATGCACACACTGTGTGCACACACAGACCCCAACATGATTCTACGCATTGAGCACCTGCTCTGTCCCTGGCCCAGAAAGTATTAAGCATGGTCATTAATCTCCACAACCACCCAATTCCCTTTGACAGAGGAAGCCGGTGCAGAGGGATGAAGCAACCGGCCCAAGCCAAGGTGTGAACCCAAAGCCCACGTTCTCTTGGGCACACACACAGCATGACAGGCTCCTCGGTCACAGGGGATTACTAAAGCCCACTTTACAGAGTGCTTTTATGAAACCAGATCATTTCTCATCAGGAAAACTAGCCAGTGAGTCAGGGGCTATTCAACTCATCCAAAGCAGGAGGAACTGAGAGCTGGGGAAACAAGCCAAAGGGTAACTGACTCAGATTCCCAGCCCCCTTTCTGGAGACCATGCTGCAGAGAGATGAACTGGCCTCCTTGGCCCCAGTAAGTTCTTCCCAGCACGCACTCCAGGAGCACCTGCAGCCTGATGGACCTGGAGTCAAAGTCTAGCTCTACCACATGCAAGCTTTGTGGCCTTGGGTAAGACACTTAGCTTCCCTGAGCCTCCATTTTCATGTAATAGGCATAACTGTGGCTTACATGGAAGAACATAACTACTTGAAGCAGTGCCAGCTTCTAGTAAATGCTCTATGGATGTTAGTTGCTAGTGTTAGAGTTTGTTACTAATATGGCTGTGGAGTGGGGCCAGCCTTAGTGAGTAAAGAACAATCTCCACTCCAAGTTTCTGCACCCCAGAGTGCCCCATCTCTGCTGGGAGGTGACCCAGGCACCAGCCCACCCTCAATGTCTCTCTCAGAGAATATCACCTGGTATCTAATGCTCTAAATTCACTGACCTGCCTTCATAAGCATGATTTTTTTTTTCCCTCTCAAAACAATCAGATGGGGTGGGTGGTATGAGCTGCCTCATCTTACAGATGGGGAAACTGAGGTTCCAGGAAGTGAAAGTCTCCCACAGCACCTGAATTTCAGTCCCAGGTTATGTTACTTAGACCAGCCTTGTGACCTGGCTGGGCCGTGATGTCAACTGTCACAGCCTCGGCTTCTCGTGACTATAAAATTGGGATAATAATTGCTCTCACTTCAGAGGGCTGTGATCAGGATTAAAAACAGGTAAAATACTTAACACACTGCATGACATAAACAACCAATAAACATTATATATTTCCATCCTGGATCTGACATTTAGCCCTGGGATAGTGTTGACGTGGGAAGAAAGTGTGAGACAGAGCCGAAACTTCCATCCCCTCCTCTTCTATTTCGAGCAGTAAAGAAGGGGAGAGGTTTCCCTGGGGCCTGGAACTAATTGATTGTCCCGGTTCTGACTTGTGGTCCTCTGTGGCCGCAGGGCCACCATCAATCAAGCACAGCCGGTGTTAAGCTGAGTACGGAGGCCTTGCAAGTCAACGGAACTGAACGGCTCATTAACCACCCTGCACAGGCTGCAAGGAAAGTGCCTGGGAGTGAGAAACAACAACAGAGGCGGTCACCCAGCCGCCCCAGTGGCAGGGACAAGGCCTCTCAAACCTTTCTGGCCCCTGGGGTCCTCCTCACCTTTGCCCAAACTGAGACCTTCCGGAGCCTACCCTCATCTCCTGTCTCCCATCAGCTTCTTCCTAGGCACGATGCCACTAACAAGCCAAACAAGGGTATATGCATTCTTATGCACTGAGAACAGTGGCTTCAGCCAGTGCCCAGAGTTTTCCTGAAATATGTCAATAGCAGGCTAGTGAGTGTGATCAAAAAGCAAAGGGGCACTGGGTATAACGAAATGAGGTGCTGTTTCATTGCTACAGGACTTGTCAGGGC
Source organism: Redunca redunca (assembly GCA_006410935.1). NCBI lineage: Eukaryota > Metazoa > Chordata > Mammalia > Artiodactyla > Bovidae > Redunca > Redunca redunca. The sequence continues at coordinate 209,003 of SJYQ01091795.1, read as the reverse complement.
CTTTAATATGCTCCCAGAGTGGACTAGAGTATATAGGTTTCCCAACTCTTTTGACCCCAGAACCCTTTGTTCACTGTATCTTAGAAGATGCATATTCCAAGGGAGAAACATTGCTCTCAGCCATGGGAAAAATTCAAAGTATATTCTTGGGCCTTTTACAGACCATTATAGTATGAGACTCCCATGTTTCCCGCATTGTTAGATGAAAAGGAAAAATGGGGTAACTGATGCACTGTCTCAACTTATTTTGTTTTGTCAAAAAATAGCAAAATCCAAATAAGTTCTCTCCACCACTTTACTATCAGACTTCCCAGGTGGCTCAATAGTAAAAAAAAAAAAAAATCTGCCTGCCAATGCCGGAGACACAGGAGAGGCAGGAGACTTAGGTTCAATACCTGGGTTGGGAAGATCCCCTGAAGGAGGAAATGGCAACCCGCTTCAATATTCTTGCCTGGGAAATCCCCCAGACAGAGGAGCCTGGAAGGCTATGGTCCATGGGGTCACAACGAGTCAGACACGACTTAGGGACTAAGCACGTGTGCGCCTTACTATCACCACTATTTTATGAAAGAAAGGCTAAAAATTAGAGCAGCCACAATGTGGGTGAATAAAAATAAAAATATCCTTATATGTTTCATGTCTCCAAAGCCCAGTGAACATGCTGACACAGACCAGCACGAGCCCATATACAAGTGTTTGGGGCCTCACGCTTGGTGTGGAAGGTCTGGGGCTCTAGGGTTTGACACCAGGACTCTGAACCCCAGGTCTTCCATTCATTGCCCTAGGGCCCTGAAGAGCTGCCATTCTGTGTGCCCTTCCCCTTCCTCTAAGTACAGCTCTACCTGTGATCTCAGGAAGACCGTCCTCCAGCTGCTAGAGCATCCCCCTAGGGCAGCTGTTAGCCAGGACTGGACTGGTCGCAGAAGTACCAAACCAGGCAGTCTTTGTCTTGAAGGAGGATGACCTCTGAGGCATACCTTACACTCTGGAGCCCCTCCTCCCCCGCAGGATCAGGCTGAGGCTGGACCTAGCCTGAAATGGCTCCTTGCCTGCCTTCTCCCCACCCATCATCCCTGGGAACACGTCTTTAATAAACGACTCACTCACAACTCCTTAGGATCTGCTTCTGGGAGAAGCCAAGCTAAGACAGTCACCCATGCCAGTCTCAGAGTCTCAATTTCCTCAGGCCTCACGTAGGGACAATAATCATATCTAACTTCTTAGCTTCAGGGAGCTGATATGTGTGAGCCATTTTGCATGGAGCCTAGGTCATAATTCAAGAAAAGCTGATACTTGCCTTTGTTATTACATTGTTACTGGAGTCTACGTGTCTTTGGAGTTTGCAGCAGCTCTCTCTCCAGCTCACAAACCCAAGAGATCAGTCTCGTACAAGAAAGACTGGCTTTTGAGCAATGGTGCACCTGTAATGTCACCTATAGACCCAGCCCCTCCCCTGTCCCCACTCCCTGCCAGGAGGTACTCCCAGAACAGGGGCTAGAGCTTGAAGCTCTAGCACCAGACTCCTTCCCCTCTGACTGTTCATCCAGAAAGAACGAAGCTTCAATGTCTCCAACCATACCTCTGAGGATTTCAACTTATTTGATCGCTTCCTCTTTTCTTTTTTTAATATCTGACTCGCTACCAGGAGCCTGACTATGGGGTTAGGCTTCAGAGGGAGGGTGGGGAGGAGGACTGTGATTTTCTGATCCAGCATCATCCTAACTCTTTGTTCTATGTGACATTTTCTAACCTCAATGAGACTTTTTTTTTAAGGAAAATCAGATCCCACATAAAGAATAATGGCTAGAAGTTCTTCAAGGAACAAGAAATTACAATACCACTTTGATAAGGAGGCAGAGATGAAACATAGCTGAATAATATACCCTAGACACTGACCTGGGGGAGGAGGTGAATTGACCAGCATCGCTCACTTAGGCCAGATTTGCAGTTGTTTTAGTACATGTCTAATTAAGTCCTCCTAAGGCTGGTTTAGCTTTCACTTGTAACATATTTGAAGTGATGTTTGGTTCCACTGCTGCTTTCTCTATCTTGAAGTAAACATTCTGATCAAAGGACTTAATGTTACTCTTCATGACAACAGGGTATCAGCAACCTCCAGCCCCCAAGCCCCATCTGACTAGCCACCTAGTTTTGCACAGCCCACAAGAATGAGTCTTTTATTTTTAAGTGGTTGAAAAAAGATTCTGTGACATATGAAAATTATATGGAATTCAAATTTCAGTGTCCATAAATAACATTTTATCAAGACACAGCAACACACATGGTATGGTCTGTGAAGCTAAAAATATTTACTATCTGGTCCTTTACAGAAATTTTTCGCTGACTCCTGCAGTACAGAATTGTCAGCACTTTCTAGGGAAGGAGGAGACAGGTCTGTTCAGAGTAGGACAGTGAGAGGACATCAAGCCACACTGAGTTTGGGAAGAGGGTTCTTTGCCAAAGGTAAGGGTCCCTTTTTCCTTGGCTGCCCACCCTGTCTTCTCTGCATGGATGTGTGTATCCCAGCAGTCCTTTCTGCTCCATGACTATATGATTAAGCCCCACCTACCCATAGCTGATTGGTTTAGGGGTAGACACCTGACCCAAACTGAACCAATCAGATGTCTTTTCCTGGGAATTTCGAATTCTGAACTGGGGCTTGCAGGGAGGGGTTGATCAGTATTAGGAGTCAGTCTGTGACTCAAAGACCTTCAAGAATTTCTGCTGCTGACAGAATTTTTGCATTTCCTCAGATTCCTTGGATTCTCCAGCTGGATTCTAATCAGTTCTTCCCCCGTTCTCCTCTTTTCCCCAAAGCTCGTTGACGTTGTTATTTGCAAACCAAACAAGCCTGAAACCCAGGGCTCTAGCCCTTATCTCTACTCATCATTTATATGATGTGATGTCAGGTCTTAAGGTCATTTCTTCTCGCAAAGGAGCCTTACAAAACACCCAGAGTCAAGAGGATGAAGACAGTGACCCTCTAAGTAAATTAGAAAGATTAAATTTGAGCAAAGATGACAGGCTTTATTTTTAAATATAAAAATATTGTACAAACCAATTTCAGAGTCAATTTCATTAACAGTGTTCTTAACTCTAATATTTTATTAGATGGGTTGTTAAACCTATTGGTGGCCCAGGTTTTTCATCATCACCAAATAATAGTATGACGTGACCGTGTAAAACTAATGTCAAGATTGATACAGAATTACTAAGAAGCCATGGAAAGATAAAGGGAGTTGCGCAAGGAAAGAGTATCACACAGCAGAGAAAAGAGAGAGGGCTTCACAGTCAGCCAGACTTGTGCTGGCATGTCAGCTCTGTTGCTGTGTGACCTTGGGCAGGTTGCTTAACCAGTCTGAACCTCAGTTCCACCATTCACACAACAGACAGTACAAGTCTCAATCACGTATGCATGCTCAGTCACTCAGTCATGTCTGACTCTTTGTGACTCTATGGACTGTAGCCCACCTACCCACCCTGTCCATGGGATTTTCCAGGCAAGTATACTGGGGTGGATTGCCATTTCCTGCTTCAGGGGATCTTCCCAACCCAGGGATCAAACCTAAGTCTCCAGTATCTTCTGCACTGCAGGTGGATTCTTTACTGCTTGAGCCACTGGGGAAGCCCACAGATCTCCATGCCATCGAGTTATTGTGAGCAGTAAATGATATAATTCACATTAAACCATTTAACTCCATGCCAGGCACAGAGGTAGCCCCCAACAACTGATAGCTGTTATTACCAGTTTTATGATAGATTACCCACAGAAAGGCCAGCACTATTTCAAGGTGGAAGTCACCCTTCCTCCCCATTTCTCACAGTTTAAAGAATCTTATGGCCTCCGCCTCACCTGCCCCTACCTCGTCTATGGGCTACCTGGTTCCAGCTAACCTCTCTTTCCTTCTCATCTTCCCATCAAAGGTTGATATTCAAGATGCAAGGTCTTTGCAGGAATGAGCTTGGAGCCTTCCAGCACCTCTGAGAGAGCAGGTTCTTCTGAGGCTTTCAGGGGCCTCCGCATCCCAGTAAATTGTATCAAGATATTTGCATTTCAAATAGCCCCACCCTAATCCCCCCAGAGTCCCTGGTGGCTCAGAGGTTAAAGCATCTACCTGGAATTCAGGAGACCCGGGTTCGACCCCTGGGTCGGGAAAATCCCCTGGAGAAGGAAAATGGCAACCCACTCCAGTACTCTTGCCTGGAGAATCCCATGGAGAGAGGAGCCTGGTAGGCTACAGTCCATGGGGTTGCAAAGAGTCGGACAGGACTGAGTGACTTCACTTTCACTTTCAATCCCCTTAGAGGCTTCTTTTCTGGACCTTGAGGTGATTTCGTTATACCCACATCAGTACTCTGAGTACTGTAAAGGGACCTCCACACAGGTATAGCCTCTCCAGCCTGGTAAACCAGGCACCAATCGGGGAAGGCCTGCGCTGGGCCAGGAGGTTTAGACTTCATCCCCCGCAGTGATGCTCCAAAACTGTGCTGATACACTGTGGCCACCAGCCACTTGTGGTTACTTACATTTAAATTTAGTTAAAACTGGGCTTCCCTGTTTCAGATGGTAAAGAATCTGCCTGCAATCCAGGAGACTCAGGTTCGATCCCTGGGTCAGGAAGATCTCCTGGAGAAAGAAATGGCTATCCACTCCAGTATTCTTGCCTGGAGAATTCCACGAATGGAGGACCCTGGTGGGCTGCAGTCCATGAGGTCGCAAGAGTCAGACACAACTGAGTGACTAACAGTTAAAGTTTGAAAAGCAAATCTCCATCAGACCTGCCACATGTGGATAGGGTTTAACCACCTTAGTGCCCACATGGCCATTATGGCAGGAAATTCCACTCAGTGCACCACACCAAGTGAAACGGTCATCACTCCCACTTTCCAGATGAGAACACTGAGGCTCAGGGCCATTCAGCTGTGTAGTTAAGCCGGGATAGACACCAGGCCTCTGTTTCCAAGCCACCAGACTGCACTGCTTCTCCTACAAGAGCCAGGCTCTGGGGCTGGGCTCCAAGGAGAACAAGACAGATGAACTTGGAAGACAGATAGTTGAGTAATGAAAACCTGATGGTACCATTCGACAGCCCACAGGCCCTGTGGGCCCAGGGATGCCTTATCCATTGTGCTCATAATATCCTACCTCCTGTGTTCATTCCCGCGATCAACAAACTTTCTAGAATGCATGTATGTGCTCACTCACTCAGTCATATCTGATTCCTTGCAACTCCCTGAACTTTAGCCTGCCAGGCTCCTCTGTCCATGGGATTTTCCAGGCAGTACTGGAGTAGGTTGCCATTCCCTTCTCCAGGGAATCTTCCCAACCCAGGAATCGAACCTGCATCTCCTACACTGACAGTCAGATTCTTACTGCTGAGCCCCCAGGGAAGCCTATGGTGTTACCCAATACAGAACCACAGGCTACCTGTGGTTATAGAGCCCTTGAAGTGTAATAAGTCTGAATGGAGATGTATATGTACAATCCACAGTGGATTTCTAAGGTGTTAAAAAAAAAAAAAAGCAAAATGTAGACTATCTTAACAATTTTGTATAATAGTTACATATTGATGTGATCATTTTCAACTAGATCCAGTTAAATAAAATACCTCACTATCATTAATTTTCCTGTTTCTTTTCAGCTTCTCAAAGTGGCTACTAGAAAGCTTATCAGAGAAGGCAATGGCACCCCACTCCAGTACTCTTGCCTGGAAAATCCCGTGGGCAGAGGAGCCTGGTGGGCTGCAGTCCTCAGGGTCACAAAGAGTCGGACATGACTGAGCGACTTCACTTTCACTTTTCACTTTCATGCATTGGAGAAGGAAATGGCAACCCACTCCAGTGTTCTTGCCTGGAGAATCCCAGGGATGGGGGAGCCTGGTGGGCTGCCGTCTATGGGGTTGCACAGAGTCGGACACGACTGAAGCGACTTAGCAGCAGCAGCAGCAGAAAGCTTATAATTAGGTCTTTGGCTTGCAGCGTATTTCTCCCATCTGTTGCTGCCCTGGAAGGCCTACTGGGTGCCAGGCCCTGTGCTCTGCAAGGGGCTGCAGGGTGAAACTAGAAAAGAATTCAGCTCCAGGCTGACAGCAGACCCCTGGAGCCCAGACAAGGAACCCGCTATGCCACTCTGAGATTGGTCTCTGCAGCTGGTACCCCGGCTCCCAAGACCCACCGGCCCTGCCTTCTGCACAGGGATGCTGGTAAGCTGTGTGTGGAGGGCTGCATGTGCAAATCTGGGGCCACAAGCCAATGACTACTCTTTTCTGTTTCCTCATCTGTAAAGTGAAAATAATTGCCCCCACCTCCTAGAGTTATTTTAGAGATGGAGTAAATGAATGAACGCCAAGTGCATATCCCATAGTAGGTGCTTCACAGATAACTAAGGTTAGCAGCTAGGGGGGGTGCTTTCCCCTACGGCAGTTGGCAATGTCTAGAAACATTTGGGGTGTCACACTTAGAGGGATGAGGTTGCTAGTGGCATTTAATGGTGGAAACCAGAGATGTTGCTAACCTCCTACCATTCGGGTTACAGCTCCCACCTCAAACACTCATCAATAAACAGCACTGAGGTTTAGAAACTGTACTGTATGGCAATGCTATCATTGTTATTAATAAAAACACCTGTGAAGATTACCTAATTAAAGGTACAATCATGAGGAGATAGACCCCCTGAAGACAGGGATTTTTTTTCAGTCTTTATCGCCGCTGTATCCCCAGAGCCTAGGTCAGTGCCTGGCACATAGCACGTGCTCGGGAAATATTTGTTGAATGAAGAATGAATGAGTGAAATGGCGAGACTCCTCCTTGTCAAAGTATCAGACGCTCAGAGTATGAAAGGGCATGGTAGATCATCATTTCAATATATACATTTTTTAATACAAGAAACATTTGCTGAGCACCTACTGTGTGCCACACTCTTTGTTTGAGTACGAGGGTTTCATAGTGTAAAGGGGACAGAGGAGATGGGGCTCAGTTTTGTGGGCAAGATGGACAAGTGAACTGGCCCTTCTGGCAATGGGCAGTAAGTGCTGACTGGGGGCAAGGGTGAACCCAGGGGTCGGGGGAGGTTGGGGAAACACCTGACTAGCATGGGAGATGGACTCAGAAAAAGCTTCCAGGAGAAGGTGATGTCAGGAGAAATCGGCTAGCTTTTCTAGAACACTCTCCCCATTTCTGGAGTCCCCTTAACAGCATCCTGCTGGAATCTTTTGACTGACGGGGAACTCATTCCCTCACAAAGCAGAACATGCTGTGATTTCTCACTGCTTTTTTTTTTTAAGATTTTTTTGATGTGGGCCATTTTAAAAGTCTTTATTGAATTTGTTACAAACATTGCTTCTCTGTTTTATGTTTTGTTTGTTTTGGCCATGAGGCATGTGGGATCTTAGCTCCCCAATCAGGGATCGAAGCCACAACCCCCACCCCTGCATTGGAAGGTGAAGTTTTGACCACCACTGGACTGCCAGGGAAGTCCCTCTCACTGCTTCTTTCTAGAATATTCTCTTTACTAGTGAGATAACCAGGGGCCAGGGTGCAGTCACCTAACTCAGAGCCCTTCCCATCTGGAGGCCCCAGTCTGCACCCTGGCCAACTGCCCCACGTCTGGCTCAGAAGGACCCCATGGCTCCCAGCCCAGCCAGCTGCCTGCTTCCTTCTCAGCCTGACAGGTCAGGCCGGCTGAGTCATGGGCTCAGCTTCTCCCAGCCCACGTGGGGTCTGAGACTGGGCAAGGGGGATGGGCTGCTAGCCAGATTGCCCGTCAGTCACACCTAAAAGGAGCCCATGAACCTCACTGAGGATTAGACCTAAGAACGTTCTGGAATGGCACGCTCCACCTCGGAGCTCCCCGAGGGGCAGACCCAGCAGACAGGCATGTTATTCTACCAGCGAGGACACCAGGGAACACAGTGTGTGTGTGTGTGTATGTGTTGCCAGAGAACGGTCTTATAATAATTATTATTGCCATGGATTATCGTGGTTAATTATTAGAAATTGTCAGCTCCGTGTGGACAGGGGTCCATCCTCACTGTTCACTGCTGTATGCCCAGTGCCTGTAAGAGTACTTGGCACAAAGGAGGTGCTCAACAAGTTCTTTTGTTGAGTAAGTGCATAGACAACAAGCAACAGCTACTTCCTATTTTTGGAGGACATTCTACAAGGAATTACATATATATGTGTCTTTTAAACTTATCATCAGTCTCCATCAGCAGGGCACATAGTGCCCAGCACGGTAACCCACGCACAGTAGGTGTTCAGTAGATGTGATTGAGTAAAGAGGCAGGTGCTGGCCTTTTCTCATTTATTCTTATACAGCCCAGGCAGAGAGGCACCTCTTTGGCATCTCTTAGAGATGAAAAATTGAGCCCCGGAGAAGGGAAGTGACCTCTGAAGGTCACCCAAGTTGGTGAGGAAGAGCTAGGGCTTGAGCCCATGTCTGCGTGGTTGCAGAGCCTGTGTGTGCTCTTAACTGCTAGGTCCTGCTGCCCCTGGCAATGAGGGGCTAGGGCAGGGGTGGGGGCCTCTGAGAAGGGGTACTGGGGACAGAGTAGGGACCACTTTAGCATGCCCCAGTCTTGCCCTGTGTGTCCCAGTCGCAAAGCCCTTTCGACATGGCATCCCATTTGGTGTTCACTGGAGCTTCAGCAAAGCCCAGAGAGGTAGAGTAACTTGCTCAAGATCACTCAGCAACGTCAGCACAGGTCTCCTGAGGCTATGGCCAATGTTCTTACCCCTAAAGTCCACCTATGGCTCCACCTCAGAGACCTAATACAAGCAGGGACTCGTGCAGGTCAGAAGAGAAAGCTTCTGTTTCAGCATACACACAGACTTTGTTTTTCCAGGCAGCCTGACCCAATATGTCTGGTGGTAAATCCAAATTTCGCACTTCGCTCTATGACCTTGAGATTTGGCTTCCTGTCTCTGAGCCTTGATTTCCCTATTTAAAAAATGATTCCTCACTTTGCAGGTAGCGACTAAAATCCCTGATTGGTGCCTCTCCTGCTGTGTGATCTTGGGGGGAAAGCTTAGCTTCTCTGAGCTTTGATTTTTTTTATTTTTTTCAATCTGCTAAGTGGTGTTAAATACCCACTTTTCAGGGCCCAAGAGAGTTAATGGGGGGGTCCGTGTGGGGACCGTGCAGGGGCCTGGAATGTAGTAAGTGTTCAATAAAGGATGGTTTGGGGAATCCTTTGTGATTGCAGTGGGTGGCCCTCCTCAGGACCCTGCGGGCCCAGACCGGCCACTGCAGACCCAGCGCACACGCTCGTGGCTGACCCCGGCCAGCTGGGGGGAAACCTGAGCCACCCTCCTCCTGGGCAGAGGCTGTCACTGCCACTGCTGCCTCTGAAATGAAAGAAAGGTCAGAGCCTAGGGAAGCCAGGCTGGGTGTGCAATGGAGGCTGCCGGCAGGCGAGGAGGGGAGGGGTGGCCAGCGGCTGCCTGACTGCCCCGGTCTCTCCAGGGGAGGCCTGAACCGGCCGGGCCTGGGTGCAGCCCCCCTTGCCCCGGCTTTGACCCCCTGGCCCCGGCAGAGCCGCCTCCCAGCCTGCCCCTGGGGAGGGGCCACCTGGTGTCAATTAAGCCCCAGCCACAAGGCTCACGCCACGCCAGGCGGCTGATTAGTGCCGCCGGCCTCTCCAGATGGGGAGCAAGGCCTGAGAGGGGCGCCTGCCACCACGCCAGGAGGAGGCCTCGCTGGAGCCGGTGAGTACCCATGTTGGGGGCCCCACTCCCAGGCCGGTGGGCCTGGCGAGCCCGACTGGGCCGTGGTAGAGCAGGGGGGTTCACTGCAGTCTCTGCTTTGCTGGGGCATCTCAGGCCTCTAGCATCCCTGACCCCCTTTGCTTCGGCTTGACCTGCAGGGACCAAATGCCAGCCTGGGGGCCTTCTCCCTGGATCGTGCAGCTGTAGGGGCTGCCCCCAGCCTGTGGCTGAAGGGTACCTGAGGGGTGAACAAAGAGCCAGTCAGCCCAGAAGGAGGCTTTAGGGTCCCAACTCTCTCCTCTTCACCCTGAAAGAACTGGCTCCCGTCTGGGCACCCAAGGCCATGCATGTTCCTCCAGCCCGCCAGCTCGTGTCGTGGGGTGGCCCCGTTTTGTTGCCTGGCATGAGACCCCTGCAGGAAGCTGACATGGGGGGCTGCTCCCTCCCCAAGCCAGAGCTCAGGGGGAGTCCTCTGGTTTTAGAGTGCTGCATGGTTTGGTGCACGGCCGGGGGCAGGTAGGGCCCTGGCCTAGGACTCCTGAGGCTTCTGGGCCGTCATCCAGCGTGCAGGCTTCCGCAGGGTCCGAGCCACCCCATGGTACCCAGTGGGGAGTCAGTCCCAGCAGTGTCAGAGGAGGGGACAGCTGCCAACCCATGGCACAGACTAGGGGGGCGGTCAGAGAGAGGTCCAGCTCGGTACCTCCCAGCTACACGGTGACTTGTCCCGGGGCCCACACTTTGACCCGTGGGCCCCAGTTCCTGGCTGAGAGGTGAGCTATTATCCATGAACCGGGTCCCTGGTGACAGATGGTGTTGTCCCTTGGTGGTACCACTGGGTGGTCTGTGGCCACCGCCAGCTTGGGGCGGAGGCAAGGTGTGTGTGGAATGGGATGGAGGGCCCTGAGGGGACGGAGCGATGCCGGTGCATGTCCACATGCTTGCGCCCCGTGGGGTGACTTTAAGCGCTGAGGAGGATCACCTGTGTGGATCACTGGAGCCCGTTCTGGACGGTGGCTCCAGCACGTGGTTGGCTCCGACACGTGGGCTCGGGAGGAAAGACAGGCCGTGGGCAGAGAGCCCTGTGGCCAGCAGGGCACAGCTACACGTCCCCATCTGTGTGTATGTGTGTGGTTGTATTGATGCCAGTGCTGGGCAGATGGGGGCTCCTTGGCAGTGTCCCTGGGTCGCTGCAATCTGCTCTTGCCAGCTCAGTCCATCATGGAGGTTAGGGGGCAGTGTTTCCCAAGGGGAGTACCCACGAGCTCCCTGGCGAGCCAGCTAGGTCCCCGTCGTGCACCCCAGGCTCTGAACTTGCCCTGTGTCCCAGACGCCATTCCCACTGGGCTGGCTGAGGCCAAGCCAGGCTGGTGGCTGGAATCCGAAGGCTCGGTCCATGGAATGTTGTCTGTGGGCCTGGGGTGAGCGGGGGCGACCACAGATGAAGCTCAGCTGCTTTCTGGGAAGCACTGGATCGAGCTCCCTTCCTCCATAAACACTTATCACAGGCCTCCTCCAGGCTACAACCTGGGCTCAGAACTGGCATGTGAGAGTGAACCTAGAACTCATCCATTCACTCAAAAGGATTGATGAGAGACCCCTAAACTTGGTGGTGACATTTCGTGGTAGAGTTCAAATCCATTCCTTCCTTTTATTCCTTCATTCACCCCACAATATTTGCGGAGCAACTGCTATGCACCACTGTGCTGGGTTCACCACTGCAGTTGCACCAGCGAGTCTGGGAAATGAGAAATCATCATCTCTTCCAACTTACCTTGTCGTCTGTACACAGCAAGCCTGGATCTGGAAGAAAGCCAGGTGCTTAAGAAACAGAAGAACCTTGAGGGCCCTTCTCTGGTCCTTTCACAGCAAGGCATCAGGGCCCCATTTAGCCATGCAGCTGCCACTAGAATGTCCCCAGTGTTTACCTGGAATTAGTGACTTTCATTGGAACCCGGTGGTCATGACAAGAACAGGGTGGGCCTTACACACACACGTGGGTTAACTTCCTTTTCCAAAGGAAAGTGTGATCATTTTGATGATTAACTACCAGGTATGCCTGAGGCACTTGCTCAGGTAACTAATAAATACTAGAAGGTGCCACTTATTATTTTCCACAACTCAGGCATATACAGGATTCATCTTTTTGAAGTCTTGCCCGGGCCAGCTGGCAGCCCTATTACTTCCTCATTTTATAGCTATACAAAAATGAGGCTGTGAGGGGGCTTCATGACCCGCCCCAGGCCTTTCTGGCTCCAGAGCCTGAGCTTTTAACCTCTAGGCTAGAGTCCTTAGGGAGTTTCCGTCTAGCTAGGGACATGAGCAGAACATCTACAAACAAAATTTGAGTGGGGCGACAAAAGGAAGGATGTGCCCCACTCAAGAGGGCGGTGGGGCAGCTAGAAAATGCAAGGAGCTTCCGAGTCTTCGCAGCCGGAGAGCACTTTTGTCCAAATGTAGAGCAGAGCGGAGCTGGCCTGTGTGTGAATTTCAGGTGGGGGTCTGGCCCCGTGCAGCCCAGGCTCCCTCTGATCCCCTGCCCTTGGGGAGGAGGGCAAGGTCCCTCAGGGAACCCCGGGGGTGTGTGGGCAGCTGGCAAAGCACTTTGGTGTGAAGTCAAAGCCAGCCAGGGTGGACATGGCAGGTGAGGTTACCTGGCAGGTGAAGGCAAGGTGGCCTGAAAGGTTTGGAGAAATGCAGGCATCGGGCCGGGGAAAGATGAGGCAGCCATTCGCTGACTCATTCATTGATTCACTCACTCAGCTGCTACTCCAGGCAGGGTACTGGTCAAGGCACAAGGATTAGAGGGGTGACAATGGTGAACCACGCTCCTTCCCTCTGCCAAGAACTGATCCTCAACACAGCCTGAGAGAGCAGAGCCTTTGCACTGAGGGCAGAAAGAATGGCTCCTTCCTTCAGTAAGGGATACTGCCACCTGGCCTTGATCTTGGCACTGGGGTTATAATGATTAACAGGTGGAGGGAGTGCTTTCTAGAAAGGGAGAGTGGGGGAAGCAGGAGAGGGCAGCTGAAGGGGCGTAACAAGCCTAGAGACGCTCAGCTGACGCCATGGGGGGGCTCCGGAGTGTGAGTGGCACGGCGGAGTTGATCCCACCTTGAGGCAGGGGGACGAGCCTTTAGGATCCCCGTGTTGGCCAGTCACTGGTGCTGTTAGGGTGAAGGGTGTCATCTTTCCCCAACAAACCGGCTTGGCTACATAAGGCTGTTCTCCGGGAATAAAGATCAGCAGCTGGGGAGTGCGTACATTGCTGGACAAAGGACACTCGGGCAAGGCACCAAACTGGCTTCTGTGCCGCCCCTGAGAATTTCCTAGTGGGGTGGAGGAGGCAGGCAGTGGACAGGTGAGGGAGGGCGCCCTGGCCCAATGGAGAAGCACAGAGGGCTGGGGAAGGCCAGAACAGGGCCCCAGACCCAGTGTGGGAAGTCACGGAAACATGGCCTTGAGCAGTCTGGGGCCTGGATTCAAATCCTAGCACTGCCATTTGCCAGGTGATGGCCCCAGGCCAATTCTTTCCCTCCTGGAGCCTCTGCTTGGTCGGCTCTCCTCTGTGGATGCTACCTGGGGCTCCCCCCCGGAACAGTGGGTAGGACTTGCGTGTGATCCGAGTGGCCCCATTCCTGGCACACACACGGTAAGTGCTGGGACGCTGTGGATGGTGGAGCTGGTGGGTGGACGTGGGGTCAGGTTATAGGGTGCCATGAGCCTACAGAATCCAGTTCTTTCCTGCGAGTCCTAGAGAGACCTGGGAGCCCCGGGAGGTGAGCCAGAAATGGCTGCCAGGGTCAGGCCCCGAGTGTCATCGGTACTTTGGGTCCTTCAGGCGGAGGCAAAGATGAGATGAGTGTGGACAGAGCAGAGTTGCCCCCAGGAGAGAACAGGGCCCTGGAACTGACCAAGACGGGGCAGGGCCCCCATGGTTTCCCCACACCTTGCTCCCAAAACACAGAGCCCGGGTCTGAGCAGACCATCTCTTCCTCTAGGTACCACACCCTTGTCCAACCATCCATCCATCCATTCATTTATTCAACAGCTATTTCCAGAACTCCAGCTACGTGTTCCAGGCTCTGAGGATATGTTTATAAGACAGAAAGGATCCATAATCTCATGGAACTCAGTTTGTGGTGGGGAGGGGGGTCATTAAACACCAAGGACAGGGGACAGAAAGAGGGACATGGCCAAGGGGCTGAGAAGATGGAAGCTTTGAGCGGCTTCTGAGCATGGTAGGGGTTGGGGGGCAGAGGCCTAGATGCAGGGCTGTGAGGCATGAGCTCAGCAGGAGCAGAGGACAGAGGATCTGCTCTGCTTTTGACCTTGGGTGGCCTCAGCCTGCAGCCACGTGAAGCCAGGTTTCGGTTCCCAGCCAGACAGTGGCAGTGAGCGCTAAGTCCTAGTCACTAGACCAGTGGCCCGTGACAAGGCCCTTGCTCTTCGGCTTTGCAGAGAAGAATTCCCACAAAGACGGAAAGTAGTGGAGCAAGTTAAATGTTTATGTGTATGTGTAAATAGACATGTGGGTGGACTCGGAGAGAGTCGCACCCCGCGTGGTAGCTTGAATCACTTCTTTGGGGCATCTCTTCCTGGTTTCCTTTGGCCAGTTGTCTTGCTTTGCCTGATTCCAAGGTCGTATTTGGTTTAAGTCAGGATCCGCCCATGTGTGCACACGCATCTCTCAGCCAAGATGGATTCTGGTGAAGAGGCAAGGGTAGGTTGACATCACTTACTGTGAGGTGACGCTCCCACCCTTTTGACCTCCAAGGAGCCTTTCTGGGCAAGTGTAGTCAGAAGGTCACCTTGACCTTGACAATGAGGAATACGTGGTCTCTTATCTGAGCAGGACTCAGCTCCTCCTCCTCTCCATCTTGGAGTGTCTGTCCACAGGGGATGAACTCCAGCTGCCCAGCCTCGGGCCCATCCATCTCCTGCCTCACTTTTCACCCAGAGCTCGGCTGGGAAAGGGAGGTGGCATGCAGGCCAGGAGGGAGTGTCTAACTGAAGATCGCGTGAGTGCATGAAAATGTGCGTGCAGGGCTGTGTATGGACGATCGTGGGAAGGGGTGGGTGGACGTGTGAATGGGAGGGTGTGTATGTGTGCAAGAATGTGTTTAAGGGCATGTGTGTGATAAAGAGTGTAGACGGTATGTGTATGAGTGTGTGTGAGTACGTGTAGTGAGGAAGCCCCTGTGAGGGTGTGTGTGTGGGCAGTTGTGGTGGGGGGATACACATGTGTATTGAATGGTATGTATATGGTTCTGTGGGGGTGTGTAATGAATGAGCTTGCCTGTGTGTGGTACATACGCAGGCACACGTGAGGGTGTGTGAGAACCAGCAAGTGAGAGGGTATGTGTGGGTGGAGTGGGATGTGTATCTGTGTGCATGGGTCTATACTTGCAAGTGTGTGTCTGTGTATTTTCATCAAATTCTGGATTCTAAGAGCCAGAGAGTCTTGACTCCCCTTCAGTCCAACCCCCACCTGCCCAATCCAATAACAAGCCACCTTATGCGTGCACAGCACCCTACAGCTTGCACTTTTCCTATTTATTCATTGTTCCCTGCGCCACCCCCAGCAGCCCTGGGAACATGGCTTCAACCCATTCAACAGATGTGGCAACTGAGGCCCCCAGGCCAAGAGGGAGGTGGGGACAGTGCCTTCATGTCCCAGGACTTTGTTTCTGGCCAGATTCCAGCTCTGACTGCTCCTCCCTGTATCTCTTCCAGCTCAAGCACTTACCCACGTAACAAGATGCCTATTCAAAGCCCACACACATCCATTACACTATTTCTTTTCTCCTTTGATTCTATTACTTTCTTTTTTTATCCTAGTTCTCCTCTGGTTCCACTTCCCTTCCACTTCATTAGGCATGAATGAGTCTGTAACTTTGACACATTCCTCACCCACACCCACTCCTGCCAAATGTCTTTTTTAAAAAATCACTTTAGAATTAACAGGAAAAATTCTTATAAAAATGTTTAAATCAAAGTGGAGCTCATTATTCAAGAAAATTTAGGGGGGGAAATGGGTTTGCAAATGCTCACCAGGATTCCCCTGGAACAATGCATTATACAGAGATATTCACTGCTTACAAAGAAAAACAAACGATCTCAAATAAAGACCAAATATTTTGGAAGACTCAGACACCAAAGCAGAGAAAACAAATTCAGTCTTAAGGAAGCCAGTTGTGCAATTGGCCAGCAATCACTATGGATTCAGGAAACAAGCTGCCTTCTGCCCACTGGATCTGCCTATTAGCTAATGCCCTCAAAGGATCTTCCTACTTAGCCTTGGGGCCCCCCGGGTACCCTCAAGAAGATAGAAGTGGTGACTCTCTTACATTCAGAGGAACGGAGGGTCAGTGCTGAGCTCCGGGACTCCAGTGGTGTGGTCTGAGCTTAGCACAGCCCAGCCTTGGGCAACCCCGCTCTGGGGGGTCAATGCTGTGTCCCCACGAGGTTCCTCTTCCAGTGGGGCTGTGACCTGACCCTCTGGTCTCCCAACTGGGACCTCAGCAGCCAACAAGACAGCCCCAAGGAGCCTGTGTGAGCTGGACGCAGCCAAGGGCGGGAGTTGGGAGGGAAATCTCTCAGGACAGTGCCAAGTTAGCATTGGGGGGGGACAGAGGGTCGAGGCAATGAAGGTCCTCTCCTCCTCTGTCTCCCTCCCTCCCTGGCTCTGTGAGCATCTCTCTGGCTCTGCCTCGTCATTGCCACTCTAGTGGTAGTAACAGTAGCCTTTTGCGTCGCTGTCACTGCCTTCTTCCGTGTCCCTTCCCTGGCTTTCCTCCCACCTGCTCTGTGAAGTGGGCGAGACTGGGACGATCCTTTGTCCTCCTTCATATACTGAGAACCAAAGGCTCAGAGAGGTTAGGTAGCTTGTCCAAGGTCACATGGACCTGGTCCAGAATGTTCTTCCCCGTGTCATCATGGAGCTTCCCATGTCTCCTTCCCAGGTGTTTCTCCACTCTGGCTGGCACCATTACCTCATTTCCTCCTGTATTCTCTTGACCAGGTTGTGAGATGCAAAGACCGCTATGTCAGGAGAGGATGTTTTTACACCATTGGGTGTCGCTTCCATCAGTCCCGTGAGCCAGCAACGATGCTGGTATTAGTCGTGGTTGCTACCCATCGGGCACTGATTGGTGTTTTACGTGCTGGTTTGAGCCATTGGCACCCCCTATCCTTACCTGCCACGGATGGAAACTGGCACAGACCAGCTGAAAACAATTAAATCGAACTATTTGGATTCAGTGAAGAGCCTGTCCACGGGGACTGGCAGGATTGGAATTTAATTCTAAGTGAGCAACAGTTTTTGAGCAGTGAGTGTAGCCTGCAAGATGATAGCATAAAAAAAAAAAAAAAAAGAATGAAATAATGCCACTTGTAGCAACATGGACAGACCTAGAGATTATTATACTAAGAAGTAAGTCAGACAGAGAAAGACAAATACCCTTTATCACTTGTGTGTGGAATCCAGGGAAATGATACAAATTATCCTATTTACCAAACAGAAACAGACTCACAGATATAGGGAACAAATTTTTGGTTAGCAACAGGGAAAGGGGTTCAGTTCAGTTCAGTCGCTCAGTTGTGTCCGACTCTTGGCGACCCCATGAATCACAGCACGCCAGGCCTCCCTGTCCATCACCAACTCCTGGAGTTCACTCAGACTCACGTCCATTGAGTCAGTGATGCCATCCAGCCATCTTATCCTCTGTCTTCCCCTTCTCCTCCTGCCCCCAATCCCTCCCAGCATCAGAGTCTTTTCCAATGAGTCAACTCTTCGCATGAGGTGGCCAAAGTACTGGAGCTTCAGCTTTAGCATCGTTCCTTCCAAAGAAATCCCAGGGCTGATCTCCTTCAGAATGGACTGGTTGGATCTCCTTGCAGTCCAAGGGTCTCTCAAGAGTCTTCTCCAACACCACAGTTCAAAGGCGCTCAGCCTTCTTCACAGTCCAACTCTCACATCCATACATGACCACAGGAAAAACCATAGCCTTGACTAGACGGACCTTAGTCGGCAAAGTGATGTCTCTGCTTTTGAATATACTATCTAGGTTGGTCAATACTTTTCTTCCAAGGAGTAAGCGTCTTTTAATTTCATGGCTGCAATCACCATCTACAGTGATTTTGGAGCCCCCCAAAATAAAGGCTGACACTGTTTCCACTGTTTCCCCATCTATTTCCCATGAAGTGATGGGACTGGATGCCATGATCTTCGTTTCCTGAATGTTGAGGTTTAGGCCAACTTTTTCATTCTCCTCTTTCACTTTCATCAAGAGGCTTTTTAGTTCCTCTTCACTTTCTACCATAGGGGTGGTGTCATCTGCATATCTGAGGTTATTGATATTTCTCCCGAGGGATAAGTTAGGGTTTGGGATCAACAGGTACACGCCACCGTCTGTAAAATAGTTGGCCATGTTTGGCAGAAACCAACACAATGCTGTAAAGCAATTATCCTTCAATTAAAAATAAATTTTAAAAAACCAACACAACATTGTAAAGCAACTGCACTCCAATAAAAAATTAATTAAAAAATAATAGTTAACCAACAAGGATCTACTATATAGCACAGAGACCAATATCTTATACTAACCTATAGTGGGAAAGACACACAGATTTATATATCTGACTCACTTTTCTGTACACCAGAAACTAATACATCATTGTAAATCAACTATACTTCAATAGAGAATAAATAAA
This sequence comes from Redunca redunca, assembly GCA_006410935.1. Lineage (NCBI taxonomy): Eukaryota > Metazoa > Chordata > Mammalia > Artiodactyla > Bovidae > Redunca > Redunca redunca. The sequence goes on along the minus strand of SJYQ01091795.1, from coordinate 190,586 downwards.
TAAATGGAAAGGGAAAACTTTAAGAAATTCAAAAGATGGCATATAGATCCATGTCTTTCAAACATGGCACACTTTTCAAGGGCACATTCTCACAGACAATGTTGTCATAAAATATTTTGATTATGATGCTGCTTAATTGTGTACCCATAGAACAGCAGGTATGAGTTCTTCATGCTTATATTCCTACAAAACCAAAGCAAATCCACAAATTGAACACCATCCCAATTACAGAGCAAATCAAATTTGAGCTCAAAACGTGTAAGTGATGGCTTGAATGAAGTTCTGTTTGCAGCATAAGTATAATACATGATGCATGGACCACAAGGCTCTCTGGGGTCCCCCAGGTTCTGCCCACCAGGCCCTGTGAGAACTTGATTTTCCCTCCCTCTCTCCTCCTCCCACTGCTCAGAGCCCTCTGTCTGTATAACATGGTGTTCCAGTCTTTGGCCTTCTCCAGGCATGGGGAGGATCATTTCTGTATCGTGCCGGTGGCTTCTCATTCCTGTGCAGTAATTAAAGCAAGACAGCTCAGCCCAGCTGCCATCATCACAGAACAGTCACTGGAGTCATGTGGCAGCTCCTAGCGATGAGCCAGTCATCAGCAGATCCAGGAAAGGCTGATGGTTGTGTCCTACACATCAGTGATAACACTTCTAAATGATCAGAGTATCCTATGAACCCCCATGGGGACCCCAATACTTTGGCCGATAATTTGTCCAATACTTTGGCCACCTGATGCAAAAATCCAACTCATTGGAAAAGACCCTGATCCTGGGAAAGATTGAGGGCAGGAGGAGAAGGGGACAACAGAGGGTGAGATGGTTGGAGGACATCACCGACTCAATGGACACGAGTCTGAGCAAACTCCGGGAGACAGTTAGGTCAGGGAAGCCTGGCATGCTGCGGTTCATGGGGTCGCAGAGTTGGACACGACTGAGTGGTTGAACAACAAGGGGACCCCAATTTCAGAAATGTTCAGGTACATCTAGTGGTATGAAGAAACGTGCATTCCAGTTAGGGGGCCCAGTTAGGAGGTTATGGTTAAGATTCTATGGTGGGAGGGCTCCAAAAGCTAAAATGAGACAGAATGTCTGAGTGGTGGGCTGAAGGCAGATTAGGCAGAGTTTGGGCTTGACAGTAACACTCAGAGAACTGGCATGGGGATCCTGGAGCGTCCCAGAGCCATGAGGTGCCAGGAGAGAGGAATTAGCAGGAAGCCGGGCAGGAAAAGAGGCTCAGCTTTTCCCAGGCACGCTGGGATCCTGGGCTTGGCTTCCCTTGACTTGTCCCATCCTCAGCTTCTTGGTCGGTTAACTGAGACCTTCTACCATACTTGGCGGTACAGACAGCAAGCCAGGGGATAAGGTGATCGTGGTGTGAATTCTAGCTCTATGACTTCCCAGCTATGGGACCTCAGAAAAGCCCTTGCACATGTCTGCAGCTGTGTTTCCTTGGCTCTGAAAGGGAAATTGAATTAGAAACCTTCTTACGGTTATTGTCAAGGTCAAACAGAAAGGTATAGAACCTTGTGAGCTCAGAAATTGCAGCTTCTGCTGCCGCTGTTCCTGTAATCGTACCTCTATGTCATCAGCACATCCCTTCCACCAGCACCCTCTACCCTCTGCTCCATCATCCTGAGTCCCAGCTCCCCTCAACAGGTGCATCCTCCACCCCCAGTTTATCAAATGCCTGCACCCCTAGCTGCTCTCCTGTCTCTAAAGAAGCTTTTCAACCTATCTCATGCCACACACTCTTTGGCCCTCTCACAAAACCCACAGACCCCTCGGCAGAAGAGTGGTTTTCAATGCATAAAAAATAACACACAGGATTGTGAAGGAACCAATTTTGTTGAGTTGTAGTTACCAAAAATGTATTTTTATAAAAAAACAAATAGAGAATACGTGTGTTTCTTTATCTATGCGTTAACTAAATGAGTAGCTGTGAGCCTAACACACTGTGAATTTGAAGAAGTGATGAGCATAAATATTTGGGGATATTTGTCAACAGTTATAAGGTAATATGAAAATACCTACTATCTTCTATCAGTGATAAAGTCACAAGTCTGATAATACTGATGTGGCTTTTCCCCTGTATTTGTAAGGAAAGCAAATGCTAAATTTCAGCTCGAGGTTAATAACATAAAGATGTAATTATTTGTTCCCATCCAAGTTCACAGCCCCTCTTAATTGTATCCAGAGACCCTTTGCTCCAAAGCCAGTAGTGTTAACTGCCTGCACCATGCACGCAGCATTTGCCACTGACTCTTTTAAGCCAAGATTTCTCTCCATTTGAGTGTTCAAAATCTCTTATCTAAGAACATTCACATGGTAAAAAATAAACAGGAGACAAAGCCTTACACTGGGAAGTAGCTCCCTGCCCCACCCCTTCCTACCCTTAGTCAGCTTCCCAACGGTTCCCGTTCTTATGTCTTCTAGCAGTTTCTTCTGGGGTTATCTCCAGATCTCTCAATGCCATGCATATACTTGATGTTTATTGATTTCTGGACCTTAGACCTGATCTATCAGCATGTCCTGCCCTGTCCTCCTAATATAAGTCTATCACTATTTTCAGTCCCACATTGGTTACCTTGGCAACTTCAAGAAATGCCTTCCACTTTCATTTCTTATTTCATCAGCCACAAACAGGGTATTTTGACTCCATGACCATTTCAGATGAGACGTGGATGTTCTATCTTCCTTCCTTTTTCTTCTCCCTCTTTTTCTTGCCTAATCGATGTGGATCACTGATTCATTCTATACACGGGTCCTATCTACCTAATATGGTTCTAAGCCTCTGGAAGACAGGGTCCTGATGTGGTTTCTCATGGATCCAGCACAGTGCTTGGCACACAGTAGGTGGCAGTGAGTCTGTATCCTGTGTTCTGTGCCTTGGCTGTAGTAGGTACCCCTAACCTGGCAGCAGGCCCCCAAACACCACCATGGCCAGGGGAGGAAATGGAATGTCTCTACTGACTTGAGCAAAGGACATCATTGCCCGCAATTAAGCTCTATAGAGATTCTTTCTTGGACTTGGGGTCTGAATTTCCCGTTAGAGCTTCAAGGAAGCTTCTTCAGGGAGTATATTAATGACTGAGTGATAATGAACCATTACCCCCCCTCCTGCCAGGATCACTGGATTTTCAGCCAGGCATAAAATGATTCTGGGAAAAGAGACGGCAACTTTCAGAAGAAAGAAGCCTTTCTCATATCATTCTGAGTTTGATGACTTGCTTCCCATGTGCCATTCCTGTTCAAAAAGGGAATCCATTTCCTGTGAGAGGGAAGTTTCTAAAGCCACTCCCTTCACTCAAGCCTCTTTACAACCATCCACGGCTTCTCAGTTTCTTGGGACAAAGTCCAGGCTCAGCTCAAGGCCCTGGACTCCTGCCAACTCTCTCATTCCTCCCAGCTTCACTTCCCATATCCATCCAGGCAGGACAGAACTTACTGTTCCCCCAGCTCAGCACATTTCCTCTTGCCCTCGCCTCTGCACCTGCTGCTCCTGCTGCCTGGACAGCCCATCTCCCCACAGAGCATCCCCTACTGGTCCTTCCTGCCTCAGTGTAGACGTTGCCTCTGGCAGGAACTCTTGCTGGACTCTCCTAGGCCTTGTGTCCTCCCTTAGACTCTCATACACACTCCACCATAATCCATATCATGCCAAATGGAAAACACCTGTTTACTTGTTGTCTGTCTCTCTTGAATGTAAATTCCTTGAAAGTGGGATCCAAAGGTTATTCAGTGATAGGTTACAACAATGTCTAGCACAATGCCTAGAAGCTGGAAAGTGTTCAATAAATACATTAATGATGGGTGTATAGGTTGATAGATGTACTAATAGATGTATGAGTGGATGGATGGATAGATGGATGAATGGGTAGATAAATGGACAGACAGATGAATGCTTAGATGGGTATTTGAATGGATGGATAGATCGATAGATGAGTGTTTGAATGGATATTTGGATGCATGGATGGATAACTGGAAGGATGGTATGGATACACAGGTGGGCGAAAATGTTTGCAGTTAGAAGAATGGAAGGTAGATGACTTTTTAATCCCTGCGGCAGGCTACAGGCCATGAGGTCGCAAAAGAGTCAGACACAGCCTAGCGGCTAAATAACAACAACAACAAAAAGAAGTGTATAATAAGAAATATCAACAGGCTTCATGTTTCTTTCATCCTCAAATTCATTCCATTGTTGATGGAGCTATCAAAACATGTGCCATAAGATGGTTTAATTTGTCCTATTGCACATAGCCTCAAGGTTAGGTTCATGTCCCAACTTTCCCCAGCTCTCCCCAGTAACCTAGAAGGGATATTTCAGTCAAAAATTTCTCTGAACCTTCCTGAAAACTGTACTTTTATGAAGTGCCTCTGGGGCTCTGAATGTTCAATGTTAACCATCAGTGGTGTAAGCAGGACTTTCTTTCAGTTTATTGTTCAGCAGCAAACATTTCCTGTTGCTGTATTATGCTCCAGCAACTATGGTAGGTGCTAGGGACATGGAAATAAACAATCATTGCCTCCCTGGAGCTTAAAATGTGGGGAAAGTAGTGGATGTGAATGTGCAAGCCGTGGATAATAACACAGTAACAACAGCAATGGCTGTTGCTAACGTTTATTGAGTTCATGCTCAGAGGAAAATAGATGGAGATGGAGAAAGAAGAGAGGGTGGGCTTGATGGGAGAAAGTACAAGAAAAATAGAATACCCTGTCATGTGAGGCAGGTACTATTTAGTTTCACTGTATAAACATAGAAAATGAGGCTCAGAGGGATGAGGTGAGTCACTCAATCACAGAGCTGATCAGTGGCAGAATCAGCATTCTCCCTGCCTCCAGGGGCCGACTGATTGGAAAAGACTCTGATGCTGGGAAAGATTGAGGGCAGGAGAAGAAGGAGATGACAGATGATGAGATGGTTGGATGGCATCACCGACTGAATGGACATGAGTTTGAGCAAACTCTGGGACATGGCGAAGGCCAGGGAAGCCTGGTGTGCTGCAGTCCATGGGGTCGCAAAGACTCAGATGTGACTGAGCGACTGAAAAATCAACAGCCAGGACCCAGGCTTTTAACAACTGCCTGACTGGGGTCTGTGGCCCACAGCAGAGCATGAGAGAAGGCCCACGATGGGGTAAGCCAGGCACTGGGGGAGTGCTTGGAGAGGGAAGTGCTCTCGTCCTTCCTGGAGGGGACGTGGAGTCTCCATGGACCTGAGCGTCATTGTCCTGTGGGCTCTGGTGCCTCCATGCCTGGTGAGGTCTATGGGGTCAAGCTTGAGCTGAGGCTCTGACCAAGGGCACTTCCTGGCTGGGGTACCTTGTTGGGTTTACCCAAGGCACCACAGTACTAAGGACAGGACTCACCTTGGGATCAGAGTATCCTGAGCTGAAATCCCAGGCCAGTGCCAGCCAGTCATGGGACAAGCAAGTGGCCAAGTCCAGTGTCTGGCTGTCAGATTGAGCTCCCCAAGCCTCTGTTTCCTCATCTGGAAAATGGGAATGATGGTACATACTTTGCCCAATTGTTAGTATAGGGATAATGTGTTTCAACTTGGCACCCAGGCTCAGTAAGCAATGGGTCCCTTTTGCCAGCCCTTGGGCACAAACAACCTACTCAGAGCATGCTCAGAGATGATCCTTTTGTAGACAGAGAACTGCCTGGAAAATCTGACAACATCCAGAACCTCCCTCTGAAGAAAACTTCACATACACTCTGTACTGCGTGTGTCATTTCAGGAGGTTTGTACACCACCCTGGGCCCAGGGCCAGACCTCCTGGTCTTGGGGCCGAGGAATAAGCCATGCAGGTGCTCACATCAGCATTTTAGTGATCTCAGATTTTGGAAACCCAAGGAACCATAGATGATTCAGTTTGAAAAATCTCTCTATGAACAAACAAAAAAAATGCCCTAAAGCACCCATGAATTGATTTTTAAGAAAAAAGAAACCACCACCACCACCATTGTTTGGACATTTCCCAAGTTCTGAGCATGGCATGAAGCCTCTTACATGGATTCACATTGTTTTGTCCAGACAAAGCAATCCCACGTATAATAAGCCCTGGTTTGGAGGTGAAGACACTAAGGCTCAGAGAGGTGAGGTTAATCTCCTAGGATCATTCAGTAAGCCGCAGAGCTAAGATTTGAACCTGAGTCCCTTTAACCTATGCTTCTGGCATGAGAGGAAGTTATTACACACAGCCCACAGATAAATGCAGTAAGATGGGGCCTTTGTTGGGCCAGAGCTCACGAGGGTAGATCGGCAGCAGAGCAGATACATCAGGACTCCCTGGTAAGATCCTGGAGGAGGCTGCGATGCGCTCTGCTCCCAGCCTTGGGGCACACTGGGCATGCGGCTGCGTGCTGAGCCCGTCTCTCCCAAAGTCCCCCGAGATTTCCAGGGCAGGATGCCCCCAGGTGGCGGGATGTGGGCTGCTCTCCTCAGTGGCACAGGACAGCGGGATGGCCCCATTCATGGCAGCACATGGGCGTTCTTGCCTCTCATCGAATGCTCAGTCCCATTCCTAGCACTCTGAGACTGTCTAATAATAGGAGCAACAGTGGCAGTTGTAGGAAACTGGTCGCCTAGAGGCTGTGTCTCCTGGCTGGGACGCAGTAGCGGGTTCTGCCCCACCGTGACTCTGATAGGCAGGGAAGTACCGGGCTGCTGATGGCTCAGTGGAGACATCTCCCCATGCATAGGGCCACAGGAGCCACTCACGTAGGTGACTTCCATCCCCGGGCCCCTCCTGGGGGCCTGGCCACTATCCACAGGGTGTTCGTCCAACCGACCAGCTCATGCCAACTAGACCCCTCGTCAGCCTTTGTCTCCCTCCGTCATCTCCACCCACAGAATGTGTGAGATGTCACCAAAGCAGAAAGGAGGGAAGAGGCAGCCTGGAAATGTTCCAAGTCCAACCCTTGCTCAGGCCCAGAAGTGCTGGGGGACAGCGGGTGTATGTGATTGACATTGCTGGGCGCCTGCTTCTGAAATGCAAGGGGACCGTGGCAATCCACTCTGCAGTTGGCCTGCAGCGTATTCACCACTCTTGATATGAGATGTGTTCATTTGCGAGGGCCGCCGTAACAAATTCCCACACCCTGGGTGGCTTTGGTGATAGAAATGTATCATCTCACAGTCCTGGAGACTACAAGTCCAAGACCAAGGTTGGGGGACACCTTCCAAGGGGTGTAGATGAGAACATGCCATGTGCCTCGCTTAGCTCGGGCTGCCTCAGGGTTCCCCGACCTGTCAGTGACATGGACTGGTCTGCATACCATCTTCCCTTGGTGCCTTCACGTGGAGTTCTTCTTATAGAACAGTAGTCACACTGAATTCCCGCTCCCCTCCAGTAGGACCTCATCTAACTATTTAATACGTCTGCGATGACTTGTTTCCAAATAAAGTCACATTCTGCAGTGCTGGGGTTAGGATATCAGTATATGAATTGGAAGTGGCAGGGTTAGGGGAGCCTAATTCAACCTTAATGAGAGGGGACTTCGTAGCGACTCAGGACCATGTTAGGATGGCTTGGAATCTGTGGTCCCTTTGATAACTGAGTGGCTCAGCAGTAAAGAATCCACCTGCCAACGCAGGAGACTCGGGTTCCATCCCTGGGCGGGGAAGATCCCCTGGAGTAGGAGATGGCAGCCCACTCCAGTATTCTTGCCTGGAGAATCCCATGGACACAGAAGCCTGGTGGGCTACCGTCCATAGGGTCACAAACAGTCAGATACAACGGAAACAACTGACCATGCAAGCTCACAAAAAGAAATGTCTGTATGCTGGGCTCCCAGCCTCTCGTGACAATTTGTGGGTGACTTTGACTGAGGTTGACCCCAAAGGGATGTCATGAAGTTTGAGCAGGACTTTGCAGTGCGGTTTTCCTGCATGAGGAAGAAGACAAGAGATGGAACCGCTCCCAACTAGAGTTAGGTCAGGTGTTGTTCTCGGGTGGCAGGTGGCATCCCCATGGCCAGTCTTAAAGGGACACACCTGGAGCTTTGAGAGAGCCATGCCTGGGCTGGAGTCTGGCATGGGGCTCATCCTCTCTCTGAACCTGTGGTCACGGTCAGCTCCATCCCAGTGCCTGGCATGGTGGTGGTGGGGCGGGGGGCGGGGTGGGGAGGATGGATAATTACTTAACGTGGGACAGGAAAGACTAAAGAGAAGTAAAGACAGACAGACAAGGGACACTTCCCCAGGGGCTGCTACTGCTAAGTCGCTTCAGTCATGTCTGACCCTGTGCAGCGCCATAGACGGCAGCCCACTAGGCTTCTCCGTCCCTGGGATTCTCCAGGCAAGAACACCAGAGTGGGTTGCCATTTCCTTCTCCACCCCAGGGGCTTCACCTGCTAAAAGTCGCCAGCAGCACCACCACCCCCCAATTCAGTGACAAGGAATGAAGAGGCTTTTGGCTCAGATCTGAAGGGGGCTCTGGGCAGTGGTCCATTCACTGGCCAGTCTCCTCCCATCCTGACTGCTGACACCAGAAGTGTGCACACCTCTGGGGGTGCCCCCCAGGTGGGAGGGCATGCATCCCATGCCCCAGCCCCAAGCCCTGATCTCAGCAGGACCCACAGGGGTTGTGCTAGGTCTCCCTTACCTGCTCCTGAACCAGGAGCAGTTCTACCTGAGAAATCGAATCATCCCAAGGTCCCAGCCGCAGTGCTACGGGAGCCTGCTGTCCAGCAGTGGTACCAGATTCTTCAGGAAACAGCAAGTCTCTCGGTGCTGTTTTCCCAAATGTATTTGCTCACTTTGTGTCTCTGTGTCACATTTTGGTAGTTCTTGCAATATTTCATTCTGTTCCGATTATCTGTTTGTTACCATGGTCTGTGATCAGTGATTTTTGTCACTGTGGTTCACTGAAGGCCCCTGGCCTTGGAGGAATTTGCTGTGTGGCCTTGAGCAACATGCTTAAGCTCTCTGAGCCTTGGTTTCCCCAGTCATAAAGTACACATAATTGCCCACCCCCCAGGAATAACAACAGCTTCTAATCATTTGGCTATGTGAGAATTCAATGAGAAAATGCTTATAATGAATGGTGCCCAACAGAGTCAAGACCCAACACAGAGTAGCTGCAATTATTTCATTTATCAATTGATAATTCTCGAATGACCCAGCACCTTGTTTTTCTTCAGTCGCTCAGTCATGTCCGACTCTTTGTGACTCCATGGACTACAGCATGCCAGCCTTCCCTGTCTTCACTGTTTCCTGGAATTTGCTCAGACTCACGTCCATTGAGTCAGTGATGCCATCCAACCATCTCATCGTCTGTCGCCCCTTTCTCCTCCTACCTTCAGTCTTTCTCAGCATCAGGGTCTTTCCCAATGAGTCAGCTCCTCGCATCAGGTGGCCAAATTATTGGAGTTTCAGCTTCAACATCAGTGCTTCCAATGAACACCCAGGACTGATCTCCTTTAGGATGGGCTGATTGGATCTCCTTGCAGTCCAAGGGACTCTCAAGAGTCTTCTCCAACACCACAGTTCAAAAGCATCAATTCTTCTGCACTCAGCTTTCTTTATAGTCCAACTCTCACATCCATACATCACTACTGGAAAAACCATAGCCTTGACTAGACGGACCTCTGTTGACAAAGTAATATCTCTGCTTTTTAATATGCTGTGTAGTTTGGTCATAACTTTCCTTCCAAGGAGTAAACATCTTTTAATCTCATGGCTGCAATCACCATCTGCAGTGATTTTGGAGCCCCCAAAAATAAAGTCTGACCCTGTTTCCACTGTTTCCCCATCTATTTCCCATGAAGTGATGGGACCGGATGCCATGATCTTCATTTTCTGAATGTTGAGCTTTACGTCAACTTTTTCACTCTCCTCTTTTACTTTAATCAAGAGGCTATTTAGTTCTTCTTCACTTTCTCCCATAAGGCTTGTGTCATCTGCATATCTGAGGTTATTGCTATTTCTCCCAGCAATCTTGATTCCAGCTTGTGCTTCCTCCAGCCCAGCTTTTCTCATGATGTACTCTGCATAGAAGTTAAATAAGCAGGGTGACAATATACAGCCTTGATGTACTCCTTTTCCTATTTGGAACCGGTCTGTTGTTCCAAGTCCAGTTCTAACTGTTGCTTTCTGATTTGCATATAGGTTTCTCAAGAGGCAGGTCAGGTGGTCTGGTATTCCCATCTCTCTCAGAATTTTCCACAGTTTATTGTGATCCACACAGTCAAAGGCTTTGGCATAGTCAATAAAGCAGAAATAGATATTTTTCTGAAACTCTCTTGCTTTTTGATGATCCAGCTGCTGTTGCTGCTGCTAAGTCAATTCAGTCGTGTCGGACTCTGTGCGACCCCATAGACGGCAGCCCACCAGGCTCCCCCGTCCCTGGGATTCTCCAGGCAAGAACACTGGAGTGGGTTTCCATTTCCTTCTCCAAAGCATGAAAGGGAAAAGTGAAAGTGAAGTCACTCAGTCATGTCTGACTCTTCCAGACCCCATGGACTGCAGCCTACCAGGCTCCTCCATCCATGGGATTTCCAGGCAAGAGTACTGGAGTAGGTTGCCATTGACTTCTCTGCAATGATCCAGCAGATGTTGGCAATTTGATCTCTGGTTCCTCTGCCTTTGCTAAAACCAGCTTGAACATCTGTAAGTTCACGGTTCATGGGTCTTTTTCAATGAGTCTGTTCTTCGCATCAGTCCTTCCAATGAATATTCAGGGTTGATTTCCTTTAGGATGGACTGGTTTGATTTCCTTGCCATCCAAGGGACCCTCGACAATCTTTTCCAGCACTACAATTCAAAAGCATCAATTCTTTGATGTTCAAGCCTTCTTTACGGTCCAGCTCTCACATCTGACCCAGCACTTACCTCATGCCAAGTTCTGGGGGCTGAGTGAGCAAGACACTGTCCCTACCCTCCAGGGTATCACAAACAAGTTGGGGAGGTGGACATATACGTAAGAGAGAAGGCAGCCGTGCCTGGTGCCTCTTGCAGGTGTGGGCCAGGGCCAGGGGGCATTTGGGGGAAGAGGAAGAAGCTGTGGTATAGATGGGCAGTGAGAACAGTCCTTGGGATCCCCAGTCACAGCTGCCAGCCCCAGAACACAGAGCAGAGTAACCTGATCGGGGCTAGAAATCTCTCCTTGGTTCGAAGAGACCAAGGGAGGGTGTGTGTCCGTGTGTGTGTGTGTGTGTTTGTGTGTGTGTGTACTATGGCAGGGGAGGTTGCCTAAACAGCCCAGATCACAAGGCTCAAGGTTTGTGACAGCCACAGGGTCACGGGATCCATGCAGGAGGTGCCACCTGAGATGGGAATGGCATCTCTGGCCTTCCTGGCCCTGGCCATCGGGGAAAGGGCAGGAGTGAAAATAGCCCCGGACCGTCAGGAGCTGCAGGCTAGGGAGGACTTCGGGAGGGCACCTGCCCTGCCTCTGACCTTGTCACCTCTAGAGAAACTCTAGCCCAGACACATTGCTTATAATAGTAAAAAAAAAACTGGAAACAGCCTGAATAACAGGTGGGAGGAAAGTATGTGAGTCTAATGCAGTCTCTTTGAGAATACAGCCATGTATTTTATTCCTTTTAACATTTTTATCAGAGTCTATCGCTTTACAGTGCTGTGCTCGTTTGTCCTCTGCAGCAAACTGGACCAGCCATCTATATACACATGTCCCCCTCTATCTTGGATCCCCCTCCCATTTAGGTCGCCACAGAGCAGAGTTCCCTCTGCTGGATAGGAGGTTCTCATTTGTTATCTATTGTTTTTAACGTTTATTTACTCGTATTATTTATTTTGGCTGTGCTGGGTCTTCGTTGCAGCATGAAGCCTTCTCTAGTTGCAGGGTGTGGGCTCTCTCATTGTGGCACTCAGGCTTAATTGCCCCTCAGCATGTGGGATCTTAGTTCGCAGACCAGGAATCAAACCTGCATCGGATTCTTTGCCACTGGACTACCAGGGAAGTCCCTAGTTATCTGTTTCACACACAGTATCAATAGTGTGTATATGGTCAATCCCAATCTCCCACTTCATCCCATCACCCTTTTCCCCCTCAGCATCCATACAGTTGTTCTCTATGCTGAATACAGCTAGGTTAAAAAACTAGTCTAGAAAAGAAAAGCATTCACATGACAAGACCTCAGACACATCTGCAGAGTGAGAAAAATTTATGGAATAAGGTACAAAAGGTGATAATATTCCCATATATTTAAATATGTGTGCATATACAAAATTACACTATATGTTTACTTTATCGATTATATATACTTGTTTCCATCAGTATAGAGCAAATTTGGAAAGACACGGGAAACTCACAGGATAGAATTCCTCTGGGAACAGGACTGTTCAGGATATGTGATACCTAGAGTGGGTCACTTTCTTAGAAAGATACTGTTTCTTTAATAATTTTATTTATTTGTCTGGGGCTCTGCTGCATGGAATTTTCTCTAGTGGAAGTCCATGGGCTTCTCATTGCGGTGCCTTCTCCTGTTGCTGAGCATGGCCTCTAGGTACGTGAGCTTCGTAGTCGTGGCTTCCAGGCTCTGGAGCACAGGCTCAGTATTTGTGGCACACTGACTTAGCTGTTCCGTGGTGTATGGGATCTTCCTAAACCAGGGATGGAACCCATGTCTCCTGCATCTGTAAGCAGCTTCTTTACCACTGAGCCACCAGGGAAGCCCCAAGAGTCGGTCATTTTCCTAACACTACCCACCTCTACAGGGCAAATACTTTCTGTAATAGCAAGCATTATTTTCAGGGCATGTTCTTGGGTTTTTAAACCAAAAATGTTTAAAGAAATACATTTCAATGTATTCAAATTCAGTAAAATAGGTCATGAATAAACTAAACACTTGTGCTTGGCAAAAAAAACCCAGAAATTTTACATCTAACAATTTGTACTCCATTTCACTGTTTTACATTTTAAACGCAAATTAATTTCAAACACTGCTCCACGCCGTGGCAAAGAATAGCAAAACTGCCTATAATCACTGTTTGGTTTGACTTTTTGGTTTAAACATAGGAATATATATTCTCTCAGAAGCTGGAGACACAAATTGAGCCCAAAGTGACTTTGAACAATTCCGAGCTGTTGGGAATGTTTGAACTTTTGAAACAATTATGTATAGCTGAGTGTGCCTGTGTCAGGGGCCAGTGTGTAATTGAGGGGTTCTCTGATTTAGCTTCCATAGGATACTATCATCATTAAAGCATGAGTAATAAAAATGGGCTAATTTGAAGCTTATTATAAACCTTAACAGCAACGCAGCAATGGCTTAGAACCTAAAACACTTTCTGTGGAGGAGTATTTGATCACCGACTAGAATCAGTGAATACATAGTTCGTGGTGATAACAAAAAGCAGAACAGCTTAGCTTCACTGTAAACTTTTCTACAAACAACTCAGCTCATTATTTTATACTTATAGGGTGGTCCACCCCCTCAGCCTAACACTTGGTATCCCATTGCTAGGGAAGGCTGGTAGGGACCAGGGTCAGGGCTGGGGGTGTCAAAGGAGACTTCAACTCTACCCATAATATTCTGCTTTTTCGAGCATGGGCTCTGAAGTCAGATTGCTGGGTTTGAATCCTGACCCCAAGATTGTATGATCCTGGGCAAGTTACTTAATCTCTCTGGTCTTGTTTTCCTCATCTGGAGCATGGAGCCAGTAATACCTGTTTCACAGAGGAGCAGTGAGAATGTCATAAAATTCATAGACTTACCATCTGGCCTATGGCACATGCTCAGTAAATGTTAGCCATGTTTCTAGAGGACCATGTGTTCACACAGTAATAATGTAAGTTTTAAAGTATGTGGCTAAATATATTCTTATCATACGATCCAGCAATCATACTCTTGATACTTACTCAAATGATTTGAAATCTTAGGTCCAAACAAAAGCCCACAGACAGATTTTATAGCAGCTATATTCATAATTGCCAAAATTTGGAAGCAACTAAAATGTCTTTCAGTAGGTGAGTAAACCAACTGAGGTACATCCAATGGAATATTATTCAGCGCTAAAGAGCAGTGAGCTCTCAGGCCATGGAAAGATCAGGAGGAAACTGAAATGCATGTTACTAAGTGATAGAATGGAGAAGGCAATGGCACCCCACTGCAGTACTCTTGCCTGGAAAATCCCATGGGCAGAGGAGCCCGGTAGGCTGCAGTCCACAGGATCTCCAAGAGTCGGACACGACTGAGCGACTTCACTTTCACTTTTCCCTTTCATGCATTGGAGAAGGAAACGGCAACCCACTCCAGTGTTCTTGCCTGGAGAATCCCAGGGATGGGGGAGCCTGGTGGGCTGCCATCTATGGGGTCGCACAGAGTCAGACAAGACTGAAGTGACTTAGCAGCAGCGGCAGCAATGCTAGAAGCCAGTCTGAAAAGGCTCCACACTGTCTGATTACAATTATATGACATCCAGGAAAAGATTTAAAATTCAGAGACAGTAAAAAGATCAGTGGCTTCCAGAGATTAGGGAGGAGGGTAGGACGATTAGGTGGAGCACAGAGGATTTTGGGGGCTGTGGAACTACTCTGTGTGATACCGTAATGATGGATTCGTGTCATTATATTGCTGTTCAGTCTCTACGTCCTGTCTGACTCTCTGCAACCCCATGAACTGCAGCCCAGCAGATTTCCCTGTCCTTCACTATCACCCTGAGTTTGCTCAAACTCATGTCCATGGAGTCTGTGATGCCATCCAACCATCTCATCCTCTGTCACTCCCTTCCCCTCCTGCCCTCTATCCAGCATCGGGGTCTTTTCCAGTGAGTTGGCTCTCTGTATCAGGTGACTTCAGCTTCAGCATCGGTCCTTCCAGTGAATATTCAGGGTTGATTTCCTTTAGGAATGACTGGTTCGATCTCCTTGCTGTCCAAGGAACTCTTAAGAGTCGTCTCTAGCATCACAATTCAAAAGCATCAGTTCTTCAGTGCTCAGCCTTCTTTATGGTCCAACTCTTACATTGTCATTATACATTTGTCCAAATCCATTGAATGTCAAACCATGGACTCTGGGTGATAATGAGGCGTCCATGTAGGCTCATCAGTTTGACAAATATCCCACTCTGAAGAGGGAGGTCAGTGGTGGAAGAGGCTGTGTGTTGGGGGAGGAGGGGTTGGCAGGAGGCATATGGGAACTCTGTACTTCCCGTTCAGAGTAAACGTAAAATAAAACCTTAAAGCATGTGTCTAGAAAAAAGGACAGAATACCAAAATGTTAACTAAGATTAATGCTTGGTGGTCGGATTATGCAGGGTAGTTATTGTATTTTATTCTTTGTATTTTTAAAAATTTATGACCTGCCTCACCTCAAGACTGAAAGGCTGGGAGAGAGTCTCTCTGAGGCCTCAGTGGCTAAAACAATGTCAGCCCTCAGTGCACCCTTCCTCTTTGGGTCTGAAGCTTCCAGCCATGCTCAGGACAGCTCTGACCTGGCCTATGGAACTCTTCGGTGTAACCAGGAGGCAGCTTTTCTCTTTGAGTAGACTTTCTTTGTTGGAGTTGGACAACACAGGGAGAAGCCCACCGGCTGAGAGGTTAGAGGGGTCTCAGGGCACGTTGGCAGAGGGATGGGGAGAAGCCTCTAGGTTGGGAAGGTCTCAGGATGGAGATATAGGGATGGAGACTGGGCAGGAGCCTGCCTGGAGTGCTGACCTTGGTGCCTATCCATCTGCCTTTCCCTGCCTTTGTCCATCCAGCCCTGCATTCATCCACCCATCTACCCACCTTTCTATCTGCCTGACTGCCAGTTCCTCCTCTCAAGCATCCACTTCATTCATTCATTTATTCCACAAGTATTTATTGAGTACCTACTATGTGCCGAGTACTATGCTAGGCCTGGGACATTGGAACAGACACAGTCCCCGCACTCCCAAGGCTGACATTCTAGTAGGGGACACGGCAATAACAAGTAAACAAACAGCCAAATATATAATCACTAGCTGGGCCAAGACTCTGGGGAAGATAACCAGGCTGCTGCCTGTCTGTCCATCTGGCTGGCCGTCCATCTGCCAGTGCTCCAGCCTGTCCTTACGCTTCTCCTTCAGTCCTGCTAACAGCCTGGGCCAGGGGTCCTGCTTCAGCAGAAGCTTCTTTCCAGAACCTTCCTTCACCCTTGCCTCAACTGGTGCAACCTGTTAAAGGGTAGAGATTTCTAGGGTAGAGATTTCTAGTATCCTTCTGTGGATACCCGATGCAGGACCTGGAATCCTGTTCTGACAGCAGACGAGACGGTGTGTTCCGCCCAGGGTGAGTGAGCTGTCTTGGCCCCCGCTACACCCACCACCCCAGCTGCAGCCCCAAAGCCTCCCATGCAGCTGCAACATCACGGGCACAGCTGGGCCTGGGAGACAGGGCCCCGGGGACGCACCTGGGCTGATTCTCACAACCCGGAACCCTGGGGGCAGGGCTCGCAGAGGCCCCAGGTCAGGCTTGGTCAGCACCAGGCTGCCAGGAGCCTATGGAGAGCCAGGCCAGAGGTGTCCCCAGGACCCGCCGGCTCTGAAGAGGAGGAGACAGAAGCGGAGGCGGAGAGGGGGAGACTCGAAGGGTCTCAGCGGCCTCAGCAGGTACAAGGCCCAGGCAGCGAGGAGCCCAGCCAGCCAGCCTGGTATGGGAGGCTTTCTGCCAAGACCCCGCGCGGCCCCCAGGGAGGCCCCGCCTGGGTACCAGCCACCCTTACAATCCCAGGCAGCGTCCGGATTTGGTGAAGGAAATGGCCCATTGTGGCTGGAGGGGCCAGGGCAGGCTTGAGTGGGCAGGAAAGAATGAGAAAGGCGTTCCTAGCCGTGGCCACAGCAGGGCGTTTGACAAGGATCTGGAGCACCCTCATTTCCTGAGGCTCCTGGTATATGGAAAAAGGAGGAGATTTCAAAGCAGGGTTTAAAAATTCTCCACTATATGTTTAATGATTGCAGTGAACTAATACAGCTGTATTTAACAGCCACCAAGCACACTGGCCGGATGAAAATGACAGGATTTTTTTAAATATGAATCCATAGTGTCCCATGAGCAGAAATTAAAAGTTACTTGACGAATGTCATCTACCTGAGATCCTATGGCTGTGTCTTGGTGACTGTATGAATGAGCACACTTGGAGACCATGGTAGGTGACTGAGTCTGGGGCTCTTACTCGCCGAAGAATAAAACCTGTGGGTGGGTCATTAGGGAGACATGTGGGATTCTGGTGGGGTGCCCAGGAGATGTGTTGGATGAGGCAGGGCAGTGTGGGAGGATGGAGGAAGCATCTCACTGAGCCTGGGGAAACTAGGGGAACTTCCTGGAGGAGGTGGCTCTAACCTGGGACCTGAATGATGATTAAGCATGAACCAGGTGAGGAAGCGTGGAAAGGAGGTACCAGGAGGAAAGAACAGCAGAAACTGGTCAGATGAGGCTAGAGCTGTTGGTATGAGAACTGAGGATGGAGAGGCGGGCAGGCAGGTACAGACAGGGAAGCCCTCTCTAGCATATTCAGAAATTGGAACTTTAATTCCTACAGTCAGTTTAGCCAAACTTTCTTTATTTGTGAATATAGTCAATGTGGTTTTTAAAACATCTATGTTCCTTGTAGACAAATGGGGAAGTATGGGAAAGCAAAATGATCTGAACTGTTTGTCATTAGGAGTGTGAAAGTACACAGGTGTTGGCATGGGGTGGCTCTTTCCCTCCCTCCAAAATAATAACATTAAAAATCATAGCCACCATTAATTGAGAGCATCAGAACTACATATATAGCAGATAATATATATATATTTCTATTTAGTATTTAATATAGTATGGAGAAGGCAATGGCACCCCACTCCAGTACTCTTGCTTGGAAAATCCCATGGATGGAGGAGCCTGGAAGGCTGCAGATATGTTACTTTATATATATATAGTTAAGTTGTCTATTGCCGCATGAAGTCACTGCAGACTTAGTGGCTTGTAAGAACACACAGCTGTGATCTCTGTTTTTGTGGGTCAGTAATCCCAGCAAAGCTTTGCTGAGTCCTCTGCTTCAGTGTGTCTCTTGCGACAGAAATCAGGCTTTTAGCCAGGGTTTGGGTCTCATCCGAAGGTTCACCTGGGGAAGGACATATTTCCAGGCTCCTGTGTTTGTTGAAAGTAGTGAGTTTCTTGAGGGTTGGTGGACTGCGTGCCTGTGGGATTCTCCAGCATGGCTATTGACTTCATCAAAGCGTGTAAGCTGAAAAGGCAATAGAATCTGCTGTCTGGTTGGAAGTCACACTCTTCTTTTTTTTTTTTTTAAATTGAAATATAGTTGTTTTACCATGTTGTGTTAGTTTCTACTGTAGAGCAAGGTGAATCAGCTATACGTATACGTATGTCCCCTATTTTCTGAGTTTCTTTCCCATTTAGGTCACCACAGTGCACTGACTGGGCTTCCCTGCTAGCTCAGCTGGTAAAGAATCTGCCTGCAATGCAGGAGACCCCAGTTTGATTCCTAGGTCAGGAAGATTCCCTGGAGTAAGGGATAGGCTACCCACTCCAGTATTCATGGGCTTCCCTGGTGGCTCAGATGGTAAAGAATCTGCCTGCAATGCAGGAGAGCCCAGGTTGGTCCCTGGGTTGGGAAGAGCCCCTGGAGGAGGGCATGGAAACCTTCTCCAGTGTTCTTGCCTGGAAAATCCCATGGACAGAGGAGCCTAGTAGGCTATAGACCATGCGGTTGCAAAGAGTTGGGTACAACTGAGCGACTCAGCACAGCCCGGCACAGCGCAGAGCACTGAGTACGGTGCCCTGAGCTATACAGTTCTCATTAGTTATCTGGGAAGTCACACTCTTGTGTAAACAAGTCACAGGACTGACATCTCATCACCTTTTCTGTATTCTGTTAGTTGAAAGCACATCACAGGTCATGGATTACACAAGGGGGTGGACACCTGGTGATGGGAACCATCGAAGGCCATGCGAAAGTCTGTCCACCACAGGTTCCCATAATGGTTTCAAGAGGTCTTTCTCCATATCCCCACTTTATAAAAGCGGAGACTGAGGCTCAGAGGAATAGGAGAGGAAGCGGCCAGGGCGGCTTCCCATGTACATCTAAATCTTATTCTTTATCAACAGGCTCTGAAATTTTATTTAATGTCTGACAGCTCAGTGCCTACAATACACAAAGGACAATGCTAGGCACTAGGATATACATCGGAGAAGGTGATGGCACCCCACTCCAGTACTCTTGCCTGGCAAATCCCACGGACAGAGGAGCCTGGTGGGCTGCAGTCCGTGGGGTCACTAGGAGTCGGGCACGATTGAGCGACTTCCCTTTCACTTTTCACTTTCATACATTGGAGAAGGAAATGGCAACCCGCTCCAGTGTTCTTGCCTGGAGAATCCCAGGGACTGGGGAGCCTGGTGGGCTGCCGTCTAAGGGTTCGCACAGAGTTGGACACAACTGAAGCGACTTAGCAGCAGCAGTATAGACAGAAATAATTAAATCGAGGTGCCTGTGTTCAAGGAGCCTCCAGCATGTTGTTCTTGTTGTTCAGCTGCTGAGTCGTGTCTGACTCTTTGGGACCCCATGGACTGCAGCACGCCAGGCTTCCCTGTCCTTCACTATCTTTCAGCGTTTGCTCAAACTCATGTCCACTGAGTCAGTGATGCCATCCAACCATCTCATCCTATGCCATCCCTTTCTCCTCCCACCTTCAATCTTTCCCAGCATCAGGGTCTTTTCCAATGAGTCAGTTTTTCACATCAGGTGGCCAAAGTATTGGAGTTTCAGCTTTAGCATCAGTCCTTCCAGGGAATATTCAGGACTGATTTCCTTTAAGATTGACTGGTTTGATCTCCTTGTAGTCCAAGCGACTCGCAAGAGTCTTTTCCAACACCACGGTTTCAAAACATCAATTCTTTGGCACTCAGCCTTCTTTATGGTACAACTCTCACATCTGTACATGAATACTGGAAAAATCATAGCTTTGACTATATGGACCTTTGTCAGCAAAGTGATATCTTTACTTTTTAATATGCTATCTAGGTTTGTCATAGCTTTCCTTCCAAGGAGCAAGAGTCTTTTAATTTCATGACTACTGTCACTATCCACAGTGATTTGGAGCCCAAGAAAATAAAATCTGTCACTGTTTCCCCTTCTGTTTGCCATGAAGTGATGGGACTGGATGCCGTGATCTTAGTTGTTTTTTTTTTTTTTTTCCCTTTTATTTATTTATTTATTTATTTTTACATGTTTCAATGCCATTCTCCCATCTCATCCCACCCTCTCCCTCTCTCTCTCTCCCAGAGTCCAAAAGTTCACTCTATAGATCTGAGTCTCTTTTGTTGTCTCGCATACAGGGTCATCATCCCCATCTTTCTAAATTCCATATATATGCGTTAGTATACTGTATTGGTGTTTTTCTTTCTGGCTTGCTTCACTCTGTATAATCGGCTCCAGTTCCTTTAAGCCAGCTTTTTCACTCTTCTCTTACACTGTTATCAAGAGGCTCTTTCATTCCTCTTTACTTTCTGCCATTAGAGTGATATCATCTGCGTATCTGAGGTTGGTGATATTTCTCCTGGCAATCTTTATTCCAGCTTCTGATTCATCCAACCTGACATTTCGCATGATGTACTCTGTATATAAGTTAAATAAACAGGGTGATAGTGTATGGCCTTGTTGTACTCCTTTCCCAATTTGGAACCAATCTGTTGTTCCATGTCCAATTCTAACTTTTGCTTCTTGACCTGCATACAGGTTTCTCAGGAGACAAGTAAGGTGGTCTAGTATTCCCATCTCTTTAAGAATTTTCCACAGTTTGCTGTGATCCACATAGTCAAAGGCTTTTGTATAGACCATAAAACAGAAGTATGTGTTTTGCTGGAATTCTCTTACTTTCTCTATGATCCAACAAATGTTGGCATTTGATCTCTGGTTCCTCTGTCCTTTCTAAACCCAGCTTGTACGTCAGCAAGTTCTCAGTTCACGTACTACGGAAGCCCAGCTTGAAGGATTTAGAGAATAACCCTACTAGCATTAAAAATGAGCACAACTGTATATTAGTATGAATATTCTTTGGCACTGCCCTTCTTTGGGATTGAAATGAAAACTGACCTTCTCCAGTCCTGTGGCCTCCAGCATATTAGAGAGCAAAGATAGGCATTAAAATAAGTTTCACTTCAAATAAATGAGTGATTAGTAGAGATATGCCCAAGCAGATGATCTTATAGGGAAGGGAATAATTCATTGAATTGAGGGCAGGGAGGAGATCAAGGAAGTCTTCCTGGAAGAGGCAGCATTTGAGTGACATTCAGAGCCTTGTAACATAAGCTGTGGCTTCAAAAGCATGAGATGGTTTGCTCTGCCTGGGTGGGCACTGGCATTCTTTCATTCACCCTTTCCCTCCTTCACACATGCAGCATACATTTTGAGCACCTGCTGTGTGCCAGGCCCTCAGTAAGGTGCCCTTAGACGTCATATGCTGTCAAGCCCCTGTAGCAGCCTTGTTGAACAAGAAGTATGCAGGGTGTGTGTACTGTGTGCAGAGGGCGGCACTGAGCAGAGAACACCCCGCTCCAACCTGCATGGAGCTTGCACACTTGACGGTCAGACAAGGCAGGGGCTCCTTCGGAGACCACCCCCAGCCAGAGGTGACATGGGGGTTGTACCAGCTATTAAAAAAATAATAATGTTTACAAAGTGTGCGCCACTGTCTTCTCAGCATCCATACCTCTGACTGCCTCCTCTTCGCACCTGCTCCATAACTCTGACTCAGGACTGTTTCTGAATGTCTGGGGGCTTCAGCTCTTGAGGGAAGGATTCTGACTGTCTGGCTGGATTTGGAGCGCCAGCCTCCATCACAAGTCGCAGGCTTGGACATGGGGTCAGGCAGCAGGCACAGTATCTGGCACCCTGTTCAGTAAAAGACAGCTGCGTCTGCACATTCCTCTTCTTCTCATCTAGTCCTTTCCCTGATTGTCTGCAGCAGGCGTGCTTCCAAGCTCCGTGTCCCATGCACGTTCACCAAGACTCCTTCACTGTGCACACAGCTACTCTCCATGCACGTTAGCTCCCAACAGCCAGATCCTGCTTTGCCTGGGAGAGAACCTGAGGGCCCGGGAATTGACATCCTCCGCAGGTGACCCCTACCCAGTGATTGAGGAGGGCAGCACCCTCGTGTCCTAATAGGGCCAACTCCAGGGTGTTAGCAAATCCTCTCTTGGTCACCTTCCCTTCCTGGCTCCTCCTTCCCACTCTCCCCTACCACTCTTCTTTTTTTTCTTGTCTTTTAATATTTATTTGTTTTGCTGTGCTGAGTCTTCATTGTGGCAGGCAGTGTCTTTTAGCTGTGGCTTGGCATGTGAACTCTTAGCTGCATCATGTGGGATCTAGTTCCTTGACCAGGGATGGAACCTGGGCCCCTGCATTGGAAGCTCAGAATCTTAGCCACTGGACCAGTGGAAACCCTCTTCAACCACTTTTCATGGAGACATTTCCCATAAATCACTGCCACCCGAAGGCTCATCTCAGGGTCTGACACTGGGGAACCCAACCAAAGACAGTATCTCTTTCCATCTCGGCCTCCCAGGGGCCCCTCCCTCCCATCCTCACCCTCCCTATCGCCCCTCCCCTCTCTGCCTTCCCCTCCCGGACAACCCCCTCAGGCACCTCCACCACCAACTTGGAAGCAGATGGCATCATCTGGGCAGGAGAGCTCCCTCCACAGTGACTGATGGTTCTTGATTGGGCAGTCGGTATTTTTAGCATCCTCTCTCTACTTTCTGCTGTCCTCCAGGATGGAGGAAGTTCAGCCCTGTTCTTTGGGCATCAGAGGGTGGCTATGCCAGTGTGTTTTCAGTTGGAGACAATTTTGTCCCCTGAGGGACGCTTGGCAGCGTCAGGAGACATCTCTAGCTGTCACAACTGGCATCTAGTGGGTAGGGGCCAGGGCTACTGCTAAGCGTGTTGCAGTGCACAGGACAGCCCTCCACAGCACCACCACCGCAAAGAATGATCCCAAAGGTCAACAGTGCTGAGGTCAAGAAACCCACAGCTGTGTGTTTCTCTACTTCTTTTAACTTTTTTTAAATTTAAATTTATTTATTTTTAATTGCAGGATAATTGCTCTACAATACTGTGTTGGTTTCTGCCATATATCAACATTTTAACTTTTTTTTAACCTCATCTTTCCTTAAAAAAAAACAAAACACTGTTTATTTATTTGACTGCTGCCAGGTCTTAGTTGTGGCATCTGGCGTCTTTTAGTTGCAGCATGTAAACCCTTAGTTGCAGCATGCAGGTTCTAGTTCCCTGACCAGGGATTGAACCCAGGATCCCTGCATTGGGCCCGCAGAGTGAAGTCCTTCTTCTAACTCTCTGTTACAGTATCAGGATATCACACCCTCCTCTTGTAAATATCAATACAAGAAGAGCAGCCAAGATGCTACGTGTCCTGCTGCCTGGAACCTATAATCAGAGAAAGGCCCAGGAGGGATATCACCTAACACAACGTTGATGCTTAACTCGGTGCTAAGCCTGTAGCAAGCTGGTTAAAGCATTAGCAATCTTTTGATGTTTTTAAAAACTCCCCATTTTACGAATTGAAAAAAATGAGGCTCTGAGAGGCAGAGTGACTTTTGAGTATCACAGTTGAACCTGGCCTTGTCTCCAAAGCCCATCCACTTAAACACTGCTAGATCATATCAGTGATACAATAAAATGGTTGCTTTTTATTGGGATTGCTACTTTATGGGGAACACCTCCATATGTTCAGTGCACAGGAGGCATCTGGGTTCCCAACTTCGGAAGTCCCCAAGGGGACAGATCAGAAGACTGCATGGATGGAGGCCCTGGCCTCATGAGGGAGTGAGGTCCTAACTCCATAGATGCGCAAGTCTGACAGATGTCGGGCCAAAACAAACTCTCTCTCCTTGTAATTTATCAGTGAGCTTTGGCTGTGTAACAAACCACCCCAAAAGCAAATGCCTTTTTTTTAATTTTTAATCAGAGGATAATTGCTTTACAATGTTGTGTTGACATCTGCCATGTAACAGCATGAATCAGCCATAAGTATATATATGTCCCCTCCCTTTTGACCCTCCCTCCCACCCCCTACCCCATCTTACCCCTCTAGGTTGTCACAGTACTGGGTTGAGCTCCCTGTATCATACAGCAACTTCCCATTAGCTATCTATTTTACATATGGTAATGTATCTGTTTCGATGCTACTCTCTCAGTCCATCCCACCCTTTCCTTCCCCTCCCCTGCTGTGTCCACAAGTTCATTCTCTACATAAAGTCACTATAGAAGTTCACCATCTTGTCGGTCAGCAGTTTGAATCTGTGGTCAGCTCCCAAGTTGGCTGGGGGTGGGCAGATCTAGAAGACCTTTAGCTGAATGACTCGCCTCTGTTCCACCTGGTCACTCAACCTCTAGTGACTAGTCTGAGCTCATGTATGTGGCAGTGGCAGGATTTTCAGTGTGTGAGAGGAGATATGCGGACTCTTGGTGCCTCTGCTGGTAACTGGCTATTGTCACTTCTACTGCATTCTATTGGTCAAAGCAAGTCACATGACCAGCCCAGACCCACAGGGTGGGGAAGTAGATTCCACCCAAAGTATATTATCACCATGCAGTCTCCTCTGATGGTGTTTTCCTTTCAGGCCAAGGTACCTATTGATGTAGTCGTCATGGTTGGTGGCATCAGCCCTTAATCTGGTTCCACAAAGCTGTCAATTACTTGGATGTGGCCTTGGTCAGTTACTTAATTTCTCTGGGCAAAAATGTACTCGTCCTGCCTGCTTCACAGGTTATCACAAAACTCAAATAACATAGTGGAGGGAGAAGGGGCTCTTATCCTATTACCTGTCCTTGAAACAGAAGGAGGCCCAGCTGCTCACATCAGGCACGTGCCTCTCTCCCTGTGAGCCACGTCTCCTGCAATTTATCAGGAGCCAAAGCCTGACAAGCTCCTGGTGGATTCTCCATCAATCCTGCTGTCTCTTTTCCCAAGGAAAACTCAAGTGGTTTCACCGGAAACTCTTAGGCTCTTTTTCACTCAAGTTCAACTATTAAGCCTTGACTAAGAGCTCCTTTCATGATTTCATTATTTGGTCTAAGAGCAAACATGGTGATTCTGTGACCTAGACTGGTCTCACTTAACCCCCCTCACCCAGTAGAGACTCTCCACCACTCAGTAAATACAGCCTGCATGCTCTGAGACGTCTTATAGGCTGCAGGTTCTGAGATGGCAGGGAAGAGCTGTGTCCTCCTAGATGGGGCCAGGTCTGTGGAGGAATATCAGGCTGGCTCAGTGGATGGCCACTGTCCTGCAAGGGAGCCCAGGGATCAGCCAGCCTCCCACAATCCTGGGGAACCTGAGACCAGAGGTGCAGAAAGAAGAACATGATTGTCCCATTTGGGGTAAGGGACCTCTGAGCTGTGGGACGAATGAACACTGTCATTTAGTTATTATGACCGGTTGATCCCTGTTATCGAATGCTGACTTTGTGACATGTCCCCTGCTCAAGGCCAGGGACTATTCCTGTGTCATTCACTGTCATACCCCCATACCTGGCGTCAGGCCCTGTCTAAGAGATCCAGGACCGTGTGGAGTGATCTCATTTAATCCTCCAACCACCCACCCAAGCAGGTACCATTACTACCACCCGTATTTTGCAGATGAGAAAACTGGGGCCCCGGGCATAGAAAGAATTCATCTACATCACACAGGTGCGAGGTGGTGGAGTCAAGACTCAGACTGGTTCTTTTTAGATCTGAAGTGCATACGCCCAGGACAACACAGCGACCCCTTCAACTCTGCTGGCTCCAAAGAATCTAGACCTGTGGGCAGGACACGGGAGGGGTACAAACAAAATCAGGCAAAACAGACAGAGCCCCTGGGGGTTCTTTCTGCAGAAGGGCCCAAGCCACCATCCTCTCTACCCACTGCCAGTCAAGTGCACCCTGCCCTTCTCTCCCCATACCAGTGTGGCATGTCACCAAAAGAACCAATTTGACCCTTTTGTACTGATTTCATACTTTTTACACCCTCGCTTGTACCAGTCACTGTTCCGTGCACTCCCCCTGCAATAGTTTTCCAGCCTCAACACTAGGAAGATTCCGCAATCTTCCAAAGTGATCCAAATGTGAGGGTATCCCTGGGATGCAAAGCCAAGATTTCCTCACTACCACCACCACCATCATCATCATTATCATCGCAGTTACCATTCTGACTTCTCACCATATGCCAAAAACACAGGTTAAGTATTTTATGTGCTCAAATCCTCACATCAGCTCCCTGAGGTGGGGCTCCTTATGACTCCATTGTACAGAAGGAGAAACCGAGTCACAGAGAAGTGAAGTCACTTCCCCAAGACCACACACGTAGTAAATGGCACAACCAGGATTCAAACCCCCAGGCTGGCTAAGACTGGAAGCCATGATCTTACTCACTGGGCTCCATCACTCCTCCTGTGGGCACTGACCTGTTAACGATGCACATTACATGAGATTGAGGGAATAGATTAATGCATGAATGTGTGAATAAAAGAGGCCGCTTCCAGGGACGCCGCCCCCTCATCCCAGGGACCAGAGGCAAGAAGAGGGAAGGGGGCCTCTGTTTAAGTCTTAGTTTGAGAGCAGCTGGTTTCAAAGGTAGAGAATGGGGCAGGGCTGCTGGGAAATCCCGGGGAAATGTTCGCTGCGAAAGCATCATCCTCTTATTAAGCCCCTGGAGAGGGGCCTCTGCTGGCCAGTGCTCTGGGGTGCCGAACTCTTTCCTGGCTGGACAGGGAAGAGCAGGGGACTTTGGAGGTAGGTCATCATCCCTTGCCGGCAGAAAGGTCACCACATGCTATGTTAGTGAGAACTTGTCAGTGACTCCTCAGTCCCCTGAGGAGGGCATGATTCCACTTCTACCAGTAGAGTTGCCCAGAGCTTGGCGGAAGCAAGCCACCCACGCAAGGCATGGCGTGTCCATCAGGCCTTACAAGCAGTCACTGCATAGCCAGGGCCCTCTGGAAAAAAAGCACAGTTAGAAAAACAAGGGACCAAACGGATATTTAAGATACCTCTTCTTTCCCCATTCCTTACAACAGAAGAGAACACTGCTTTCTCCTGGGTGTAAGTTGTATTATATGATATTTGTCATTCTCTTTCTAACTTACTTCACTTAGTGTGGTAATCTCTAGATCCATCCATGTTGCTTAAAATGGCTTTATTTCATTCTTTTTATGGCT
Organism: Redunca redunca; assembly: GCA_006410935.1. NCBI lineage: Eukaryota > Metazoa > Chordata > Mammalia > Artiodactyla > Bovidae > Redunca > Redunca redunca. Next base: position 163,442 of record SJYQ01091795.1, on the reverse strand, counting down.
AAGTAGTATTCTGTGGGGCTTCCCTGATGGCTCATGGTAAAGAATCTGCCTGCAATGCAGGAGACATGGGTTTGATCCCTGTGTCGGAAAGATCCCCTGGAAGAGGAAATGCCAATCTACTCCAGTATTCATGCCTGAAAAATCCCATGGACAGAGGAGCCTGGTGGCTACATGGGGTCAGAAAGAGTCAGACATGACTGAGCAAGTAAGCATGCGTACAAGTATTCCATTGTATAAATGTGCCACGTCTTCTTTATCCGTTCCTCTGCTGATGGACATTTACATTGCTTCCATGTCTGGGCTGTTGTGAATAGTGCTGCTATGAGCATTGGGATACATGTATCTTTTTGAATTATAGTTTTGTCCAGTTACATGCCCAGATCTTCCTGGTGGCTCAGATGGTAAAGTGTCTGCCTGCAATGTGGGATACCCGGGTTCGATTCCTGGGTCAGGAAGATCCTCTGGAGAAGGAAAGGGCAATCCACTCCAGCACTCTCACCTGGAAAATCCCATGGATGGAGGAGCCTGATAGGCTACAGTCCATGGGGTCGCAAAGAGTCAGACACGACTGAGCAACTTCACTTTTTCACTTTACATGCCCAGGAGTGGGATTGCTGCATCATATGGCAACTCTATTTTTAGTTTCTGAGGAACTTCATGCTGTTTTCCATAGTGGCTGGACCAATTTACATTCCCATCATTGTGAAGGAGGGTTCCCTTTTCTCGGCACCCTCTCCAGCATCTATAGTTTGTAGACTTTTTAAATGATGGCCATTCTGACTGGTGTGAGGTGGTGCCTCACTGTCGTTTTGATTTGTATTTCTCTAATATCCGTTGCAGCTTTTAATTCAGCAGTTATGTTTTCATCTCTTTGGTCTTCCTTAATCTCAGATATGCCTCTTTCATGAATACGTCCTGTAGTTTCTTAGGGCTTCCCTGTGGCTCAGAGGTTAAAGCGTCTCCCTCCAATACACGTAGACCCGGGTTCGATCCCTGGGTCAGGAAGATCCCCTGGAGAAGGAAATGGTAACCCACTCCAGTATTCTTACCTGGAGAATCCCATGGATGGAGCAGCCTGGTAGACTACAGTCCATGGGGTCGCAAAGAGTCGGACATGACTGAGCGACTTCACTTCCTGTAGTTTCTTAGGGGTAGCATCCATCAGAGTTGTGCCAAGAATATGAGCTAAAAATTTAACCAAGTTTTTTTCTGATTTCTTTTAATCCTTCCCTCCCATAAGGATGCGTCATCTTATTCTCTTGGATGCACCACCGTTTTTTAGGTTTTTCCTCTGCTTCCTTCCTAAGGGAGCTCTCTGCTGATAGTGTTGAATCGAGTTTTAGGGTACTGAGTTGAGTTTTTCTAAGGTTATGCATCCTTTTGGTCCTTTCAGTCACAGTGGGAGTGAGAAGGAGTAAAACTGAAGTTGTTACAGAGGAACATTTCTGGTTTGGAATTCTAGGGGCCTAGGAGAGCAGAGTGGAGATTTGCACCATACAGCGATGGCACCCCACTCCAGTGTTCTTGCCTGGAGAATCTCATGGATGGAGAAGCCTGGTGGGCTGCCGTCTATGGGGTTGCACAGAGTCGGACACGACTGAAGCGACTTAGCAGCAGCAGCAGCCAGCTTCATGAGGAAGCACAGCTTTGGGTCAAATGGTGTCTCGTCTCCGACAGTTGTGGAATAGCTAAGCGTCAGTGCCAGCCAGTCATGGCGATGCTAGCAGCTAACCGGCTTCCCCTTGGGGCTCCCCACAACACGGCGGCCCATACTACACCCTCCCAGAGGCACCAGCCAGAGCTAAGTGAACTCCTTGGGACTTCCCCGGAGGTTCAGCGGTTAAGGCTCTGTGCTCCCGGTGCGAGGGGCATCAGTCCGATCCCTGGTTGGGGAACTGGCATCCCATATGCTGTGTGGCATGATCAAAAAAGGTTTTAAAAATCCAATAAGTGAACAGCTTGTTACTCCCCATTCCTGACAGTGGTATGCTCTGGGGTCTCTTCTCCTGACTTGACAGTGACTTATTCTTTTTTCAAAAAAAATTTATTGGGATATAGTTGATTTACAATGCTGTGTTAGTTTCAGGTATACAGCAAAGTGAATCAGTTATGTATACATCCACTCTTTTTAGATACTTTTCCCATATAGGCCATTACAGAGTATTGAATAGATGTCCCTATGCTATACAGTAGGTCCTTGTTGATTAACTATGTTATACATAGTATGCATGTGTGTGTGTGTGTTTCCCTGTGCTATACAGCAGATCCTTACTAGTAGTGATATTCTTTCACACATGACCTTCCATGGATCTGTTCAGACCTTCCTCCAATCTAATCTCATCTCCATGCTATTTTGCACAATTATCTGAAGTCTGGGGCATTTCGAATGCCAACCTTCCCTAGTTTCTAAGGCTTTTCTCTAGCTTTTATATTCCACGGGTAATTTCAACAGATGTCCCAGAGAGAAACACAGGAGAGACACGGCTGCAAAAGTCATCCTCTAGCCCAGAAGTCTTTTCACCATTCCCTGGGGCCATAGGAAGCTGGCATCTAATTAAATAGAGATCAGCTCTCACCTGTTAACACACTCCTTGTATTTTATTACGCAATCCAGAAACCTTCTTCTGAAATCTAAATTGCACCCAACACTAAGTGTGCCGTTGATGCGTAGTCATGACCTAAGTGCTGAAACCAAGGTACTTTCGGGTTTTGAGAAAAGGGGAAAGGAGTTGCACGAGGATCCTAAAGCCTTGGAAGAGCTTTTGTTTGTGAAAGAGAGGAGGTCTGGGGCCAATTTCTACCTCAGAAGCAGCTTCCTTCTTCCCCAAGTACCTTGAAGTCAATGCTGAGTCCACTTCAGCTAGGTGAACAGCCCAGGCTTTGGAAAAATCATAGATTACAAGGCCAGCCAACACCGATCTCCTTCCAGGCTCAGATACGTGTTCCCGGCAGCTCTGTCGAGTACATGCATTGAATATCCCATTCTACAGATGTGGAAACTGAGGTTCAGAAGGGTCCAGCGGTATGTGGCAGAGCTTAGATTTGAATCCACATTCTATCTTCTTTAACTCTCAGAGTAGACTGATGAGGTGGGCATCATTATTTCCCCTTGAAGGTAAAACAGCTGAGACCCCAGAAAGTAAAATTGAGAGGCAGGTTCCCCGCCTCCTTGCTCAGATACAATGGAGCCCAGACTCCACCCAGGCAGGGGTGTAGGGACCTGCTGGGAGCTCTAGATGGAAGTGTGAATCGATGGGAGAGCTTGGGGACATGGCAGGGGAAAGGTGATGGTTGAAGCTTCTGGAGAGTGTAAGAACCCAGGACAGAGAAAAGAGGAGGGACTGAGAAAAACCCTGAACAAAGAAACATGTGCAGGACAACACAGGAAGAGGCAGGCAGAGAGCCCGAGGAGGGGCAGGACAGGGCAGCAAGTGAAAACTAAAGGAGATTCTCCCAGAGGATGGGGTCCTCAAAGGCCAGAGCTTCCCCTGGCAGAGTCTTGGCATAGAGCAACTTATTCCCTGTGGAGGGGGAGCAGGATCACCCCCAGGGCTTATGAAACTCAGATGCCCAGGCCCTGAGTCAGTAGGTCTGGGACAGGGCGGGAAAGTTGTTTAGTCACTCAGTCATGTCCAACTCTTTTGCAACCCCATAGACTATAGCCCACCTATAGACTCCTCCATCCATGGGATTTCCCAGGCAAGAATACTGGAGTGGGTTGCCATTTCCTTCTCCAGTGGGTCTTCCTAACCCAGGGATCGAACCCAGATCTCCTGCGTTGGCAGGTAGGTTCTTTACTGAGCCACCTGGAAACCCTACCCCCAGAGGGCAGAAATTTGCATTTCTACCAACTTTCCACTTGATGTCCACTCACCGGTCTGCATTCCAGAGGGCCAGCTTTTGTACGAGGAGGAAACATTAGCAAGGCTGGGGTTCAAGGTGCTCAGCCGGATCCCTGAGCTTTTCTTCTCTGCTCCCCTCACTCAGCCCTTTCTGCAAACTGCCCCAGACCCTCCATTTCTCTGTGGCTCAGGTATAAGTACACCCAGTAGAGCACACTCACCTTAAAGGAGCACACTTGATGGGTATTTACATGGTTGTACACTGTGTGTCCACCACCTGGTCAAGCTGCAGAACATTCCCATGTGCCTGGCTGTCTCTCTCCCATGCCCTGTACTCAGGAACCTGCCCTAAGAGGTATTCTAGGAAGGAATGGTTCTCTTGAGCTTCCCAAGATGCAGTCACACAGTATGCATCTCTTTGTGCCAGAGGCCCCTTCTTGATAGCTGACCGATGTATTTTTTGTTCGTCACTCACCCTGAACCCTTGGTCCAGAAACCACAAGTGACTGCATCCATGAATGTTTCCTTGTGCCTGTCTCCTGTGTAAGACACATTTTCCTCTGGAGACTTCTTTGCAGTTCTCAAAAAGTTCTTCCTTCCTTCTCAGTAAGGAAGGCATTTTGCAGGTGATAAAACTGAGATTCAGAGGGGTTAAGACATTTGTCCCAAATCCCACAACCTGTAAGAAGCAGCCTCAGGTAGTTTGAATCCAGAACCCGCCTTTAACCCTAAGCCCATCCTACCTCCCTCCCAACAGAAACTTATAACCCAGCAGACAAGCATAACAGTGTTTTTTGACTGATTTACTGAAACAAACCCCCTCCCCTCAAAGCAACTGTTCTGTTGATCTTTGGAGCTGCTGCATTAGAAAAAGCCTAGGCTCACTTCCCAGGGCTCAAAGCCAGGCCAGCTTTACTCATAGGGTGAACAATGGAATCATGTCACCAGTGGTCTGGCCTCAGCCTGACTCACACCTGAGCTGGCCAGTTTGGGAGGCTGCGTCCTGGGGCCTGGAGGTTGGGCTCGGTGAGACATGTCTCCAGGGGCCACCAAAGGCCACAGCTGATGGCACTCTCTTGAAGCAACCTGGCACCTCTCAGGTTCCCCAGCTGAGATCCATGTGTGGCATTTAAACTAGCCAGAAGCTCAAGACTGCTCTCTTAAACTGCTGAAGGGGACTTCGAGACAGCTGAACAGCCAATAGCCTTTGTGCTAGCAGAATAGACACAAAAGATGTCAAAAAAAAAAAAAAGATAGTTTTCTTTTTCTCCTCTAGTTTTTCAACACTGATTAAAAAGAGAGAGAGAGAGAGGAAGAGTGGGGAAATGGGCCTGCTTATAAATGAGGAGTGGCGTGAAGGTAATGATGACTCATATTTTAAATTGGTGTTTGACAAGAACAAGAAAGAGCTGAAACCAGGACAATTAGGAATAATGAACGGCTTAAAACACAGCAAAGCGCAGGTGAGGGAAGGATCCCAGAAGGCCGTGCCTGGAAATGACTAAGAGCGTCTTCGGGACCAGACTGGGGGTGGGTATCCCATAGGGGAGCCACCAGAATGATTCTAAACAGTTGATGCTGATGAGTGGGGCTCAGAAAGTCCAGTCAGACCACCAGCCTTGAATCTGCCCACTCCTGGCAAAGTCCAGCTTCTCCAGGCTGCTCCAAGCCCCTGACGTCTCTCCCTGGAGCCTTAAATGACCACCTTGCTGGTGCCCTTCCTTCCTGTCTCTGCCTCTTCCCAAGTGCATTCATCTCAGGGGCCAGAGGAGTTCTGTCTAGAGTCAAGGTGACTGCCATTCCCTTGTTCCAGATCCTTCTGTAGCTTCTCAGAGAAAATTTCAATGCCTCACCTTGATCTGCACATTCTAATCTAAACAATGAGCTGAATCTGCCTGTCCTGCCTCATCTCAAGCCATGTGCGCCCTCACCCTGTCCCCATCAGGATTCTGGCATCCTCAAACCTGCCACATCCGTTCCAACCTCAGGACCTTTGCACATGCTCTCTCCTTTGTCTGGAATACTCCCATCTTCACATGAAAGGCAGGAGGACTCATTCAGGTTTAAGCTTCAAGTCAGAATAATGTTCCAAAATACCTAGCTGAAGGAAATCCCCTGTCATTCTCTTTCACTGCACCCTATGGCATTTCTTCTTAGCCCTTATCATGGCTTATAACAATAGCTTTTGTGCACTTGCTTGCTTTTATGTTGTCTAGTTCCTCCTTTGGACTAAAAAGGCAGGACTATGGATGTTTTATTTATCAGTGTACAACCCAGAATCTAATTCAATGAATTACACCTAATAAACGAGACAATAACAATCCCTTACAGTGACTCCAGTTCTGGCTTCAGGCACAGTTGGGTCTAGGTGATTGCTGGTGTCAGGAATCTTCCTCTGTTTACTCAGAACTGCTCTCCTCTATGCTGTCTTCATTCTCAGACAGGGTCTCCTTGGAGCAAGTTTCAGCAGCTCTAGTGAGAAAGAGGTTCTCTTTTCTAATCACTTCAGCCATGTTCAAGCGTTTATTCAGCCATTTATTCACTGGACAAGTCTTAACTGAGTGAGTCCTTAAGTGTGTTTTGGCACTGTTCTAAGAATTGAAGGATCATCAGTAACCAGAGTCGTTGTGCTTTGGGGCACGTGTCAGCGGGGGAGACAAACAATCAACAAGTCAGGATAATGAGCTTCCTAAACCAGTGAAAACTGGGAGGGAGTTGGAGAGTAATGGGCAGGGGGTAGACAGGGGAGAATTCAGCTGATGTGTAGGACCTCTGACTGCCCTGGCTGGAGGCTCCTGTTCCTCACCAATCTCATGACCATGAGAGCAAGGGGAGAATTGTCCCAAAAGAAAACAATGAGATGTTCCCAGAACAGGGTGGGATAGAGACAGTCAGGCAGATCCAAGTGGTGTGTCCTCCTCAGACCATGCAGGGAGTAGACTCAAGGACTCGGGACCCAGGATCACAGACCTACACCAGGTCCCATGGTGTGTACCCTCTCCATGCCAGGTGTCATGGAGGAGATTCTGGGTACCAGTGGGGAGAAGTCATTTCTGGCCTCATGACTTCTCGCCTTCAGGGTGGGACAGTGGCATGTTGTCATCAAGCAAGGGACCTCGGAGCACCTGAGCATGTCAATATCTGACTCATATCGAAGTAGATTCCAGGAGGCCCCTGAGAAACTTTCACAAGCATGAGGGAAGGATGGTAGCATCACAGATGCGTGAGGCTCTGCCCCATCATCCACCCAGTTTCAGCCACATCATGCCTGACGCCGTGAGCGCCTGACGGGTGGGGGTTGGCAGTCCTGATGATCACCAGCTGTTGCAATGCATTCCTTCTCTGCTCAGTGTTTCTCTGGCCTTAAGGTCAGGTGCGCCCATGAGAGTGCACTGCCTCATCTGTTTTGTGGGTCTCAGAAGAGTGAGAGTTGAGATTTGCAATTTAGTGGGACTGAGGTGGTATTGACTCCTGAAAGGGCAGGTCCCAGAAACAGTTGTGTTCAGGCAAGAGGCCAAGCTTCAGGTTGGGTTTGTCTTCAGCAATCTTGGAAGAGTTTTCAGGTTTCCTCCATATTACTGGAAAGTTATCTGAGGTCCTGAGATTGGTGTCCAAGGGATTAGACATGTTGCTTTGTCCTCAAGAATACTGGGAAAGGAGTGACACCTGGTTTCATCTCAAATGCCATCTCAGAGGGCTTGGTAATGGCTGCCTGGACCGCTCTGTTGAGCACAGATACAGGATCAGGAGGAAGGTGTGCTGTGAGCCACTAGTAATGTCTGCCAGGGACACAGGAAGAGTGGGTTGTGTATACATTCCAGATATTTACCACAGCTGATCAAATGGACAACACTGTGCTTCCTAGAGAAAAATGCCCCACTAGAAATAGATGCAGAGTGGTAACAGGGATTGTCTCAAGGTCACATGCCACAATAAAGAGCAGAATCTGAGATCAAACCACTCCTGGCTCCACCACGGGTCTGCTGTGTGACCTTGGGCAAGTCACCTACCTCTCTGAGCCTGTTTCTTCTTTTCATTATTGTAGCAATGCCATCACTGCTATCACACAGGGTTTTAAAGGATTAAATGGAATCATATATGTGGAACGATTGAGTGAGCCCTATTTCCCTTCTTCCCATCCTCTCCCCACCTGCAGCCATCCATCCTGAGGAGGTAGGAAGTCAGACAAGAGAGGAAGGACACCCTGGCATAACTGGTGAGGGCATGTGCAGAGGAGCTGACCTGGGAATGAACTGAAACTGGAGTAATTGGGGAGCAATAGAAAGTTGAAAGAAAAAAAAAAACCCAAAGCTTGTCCCACTGCGCCCTGGAGAGGTTGTGGGGAGTGGTGGTTTAGAGCCAGACCACACAGTTAAGCCCAGCTCTTCCTCAAACATCACCTCTTGTTGGAAGTGTGTAACGTCACCTCTCATGTCTCAGTATGCTCATCTGTAGAATGGGAATGCCAAGAGCCCCTTCCCCCAGGTGGACATGTCCATTACATAAGATCTAAGGCAAGTCCTGACACAGTGCCTGGCAAATACTATTAAGATGGGTGTTATTAGCTGACAAGCATTTGCTTCCTCTGGATCCTGGAAGCCCGTCACTAGGCTTCTTTCTTATGTATGCATTTTTGTCTATTTATTTGTATGGCTGCGCCAGGTCTTGGTTGTGGCCACAGCATCTTCAGACTTCTCTGCATCATGCACAATCTTCAGGTGCAGTGTGTGGGGTCTACAGGGATGAAACCTGGACCCCCTGCTTTGGGAGCATGGAGTCTTAGCCACTGGCCCACCAGGGAAGTCCCTCTAGGCTTCTGTCTGTCACGTCATCACCACATGAAAATGGGGGACATTGAAGAAATCACCCCAGAGGAGAATTCCTCCAGCTCCGCCCAGGAGATGTACCCTTCCTGCTGTCTGGGATTGGAGGCCCTCAGAGGGCGCCGGATGACCACGCCACACGGAGGCTTCTGAATCCCATCCGGGCAGATGGCGTCCCCCGGGTCCTTCACTAATTATCCTACAGCAGAACCTTGCCACTTCCCACTCTAATGCCTCATAATCAGCCAAGAAACCTCGCAATCCACTATTTGGAAACTATTAGCCCAGTTCACGGCCTCTGCAGCATCCATTAACGTGGACGTGGACATAAATTATGGGGAAGCAGGGACAGACACAGGGGATGAGGTCACAGCAACCGTGAACCTCTGGCTCAGATGAGAGTCCCTGGGAAGGAGACTGGCAGTGGGGCTCCTTCACCCTTCAATCATACAGGTGGGGGCCACTTTCCACTAGGGGGGCCTCCAGAGACCCACAGTCAGAGGCCTGTGGCCAGGGCCTCTGAGTTCAGCTCCTGGTCATCCAGGGCTCAGACAGACCACCTCAGCCATCCCCCTGCCTCCACTCAGGCTGTCCCAGCACCCTCCTCAACCTAAGAGAAGGATGCTGCAAACCCAGTGATCTCTGGTTCCCTTGGGACCAGTCTCAGCTTTGGCGGACCCTTGGGAAAGACAACACAGATGACCTTCGCCAACCCTGGCACAGGCTAAGGATGTTTCTTGAACGAGAAAGGGCCCCCTGGGCCCAGGGTTAAATGCTTTTCTCAGAAGCATTTAACCGAGAGTGACTCAAGTTTGTCGAGAGGCAAATGTTCATTGACCAGGCCCACTCTGGCAAGTCCTAGTTTGGCCCCATATTGGCTGTGTGACTGTGCACACATCTCTTAAACACTCCCAGCCTCAGTTTTCACATCTGCAAACTGGGAATGTGAAATGTCAAGTGAACCAATGGGCTCAACACTGTGTACTTTGGTCTCGAGAGGTTGAGTTGGCAGTTGCTGGAGTAATAGTTAACAGAAAAATAGCAAATCCCTTAGAGGGCTTCAGAGCTTGCAGAACACTTTAAAAACCACAGTCCCAGGACTTCCTCGGCAGTCCAGTGGTTAAGACTCCACCTTCCAATGCAGGTTCAATTCCTAGTCAGGGATCTAAGGTCTCTCATGTTGCCAGGTACAGCCAAAATTTTTTTAAATAAAGAAAAAATAAAACCATAGTCCTCATGGACCCCCCCCCCCCCTCAACGGGTGAGGCAAGACAGAAGACCAGCAGTTATCTCCAGGCTCCTTTGCAGGGAGATCCACTTCCCAGCTGAGTCAGCGGGTCTCTGCAGTGTGGGTCTGGCTGCCTATTTCCAGGAGACATCAGCTCCTCACCACAGTGTAGGGCTCTCCATTGTCAGCTCCTGGCTTTCTCCCCAGCTTCCCCCAGGGCGAAGACTCCAAGAGAGAGAGCCAAGGTTAAATGCTTTTCAGGCATTGTCTCACTTAACCCTCTCTAAGGAAAGGACAGGAGAAGGAAGGAAGAGAGAAGCCTCTATCTTTTTGGAACCAAATCTAGAAAGTGACATCCATTGCTTTAGCTGGGTTCTCTTGGTTAGAAGCAATAACTAGGTCCCAGGCACACCTCATTGGGGGAGAGTTCAGAGGGATGCAAGGAAGATTACTGGGAGGCAGGGTCATCGGGGACACCATGGGGGCTTCCTACCCCAGAGAGACAGTTAGCATCCTCACTGAATGCCAGGTACTGGATTAAATGCTTTGCAGGCATCACCCATTTAATCCTCACTATTGCCCCCTAGGCTAAGTCTTACCCACCCCTTGGCAAGGGATGAGCAGAATGAATGATCATCCAACAGAGAAAGACAAACCACCCCTCAAAAGATGGGGGTGTTGATAAGAAAGGAAAATGCATACTAAAAGGAAAAAAAAAAGTCTTCCAAATACTGTTCAGTTCAGTTCAGTCACTCAGTCATGTCCGACTCTTTGAGACCCCGTGAATTGCCACACGCCAGGCCTCCCTGTCCATCACCAACTCCCGGAGTTCACTCAAACTCACGTCCATTGAGTCGGTGATGCCATCCAGCCATCTCATCCTCTGTCATCCCCTTCTCCTCCTGCCCCCAATCCCTCCCAGCATCAGAGGTTTTTCCAGTGAGTCAACTCTTTGCATGAGGTGGCCAAAGTACTGGAGTTTCAGCTTCAGCATCATTCCTTCCAAAGAAATCCTAGGGTTGATCTCCTTTAGAATGGACTGGTTGGATCTCCTTGCAGTCCAAGGGACTCTCAAGAGTCTTCTCCAACACCACAGTTCAAAAGCATCAATTCTTTGGCACTCAATTTTCTTCACAGTCCAACTCTCACATCCATACATGACCACAGGGAAAACCATAGCCTTGACTAGATGGACCTTTGTTGGCAAAGTAATGTCTCTGCTTTTCAATATGCCATCTAGGTTGGTCATAACTTTCCTTCCAAGGAGTAAGTGTCTTTTAATTTCATGGCTGAAATAACCATCTGCAATGATTTTGGATCCCAAAAAAATAAAGTCTGACACTGTTTCCCCATCTATTTCCCATGAAGTGATGGGACCAGATGCCATGATCTTCGTTTTCTGAATGTTAAGCTTTAAGCCAATTTTTTCACTCTCCTCTTTCACTTTCATCAAGAGGCTTTTTAGTTCCTCTTCACTTTCTGCCATAAGTGTGGTGTCATCTACATATCTGAGATTATTGATATTTTTCCTGGCCATCTTGATTCCAGCTTGTGTTTCTCATGATGTACTCTGCATAGAAGTTAAATAAGCAGGGTGACAATATACAGCCTTGACGTACTCCTTTTCCTATTTGGAACCAGTCTGTTGTTCCATGTCCAGTTCTAACTGTTGCTTCCTGACCTGCATATAGGTTTCTCAAGAGGCAGGTCAGATGGTCTGGTATTCCCATCTCTTTCAGAATTTTCCAGTTTATTGTGATCCACACGGTCAAAGGCTTTGGCATAGTCAATAAAGCAGAAATAGATGTTTTGCTGGAACTCTCTTCCTTTTTCCATGGTCCAGCGGATGTTGGCAATTTGATCTCTGGTTCCTCTACCTTTTCTAAAACCAGCTTGAACATCAGGGAGTTCACGGTTCACTTATTGCTGAAGCCTAGCTTGGAAAATTTCACTAGCGTGTGAGATGAGTGCAATTGTGTGGTAGTTTGAGCATTCTTTGGCATTGCCTTTCTTCGGGATTGGAATGAAAACTGACCTTTTCCAGTCCTGTAGCCACTTCTGAGTTTTCCAAATTTGTTGGCATATTGAGTGCAGCACTTTCACAGGGTCATCTTTCAGGATTTGAAATAGCTCCACTGGAATTCCATCACCTCCACTAGCTTTGTTCATAGTGATGCTTTCTAAGGCCCACTTGACTTCACATTCCAGGATGTCTGGCTCTAGGTGAGTGATCATACCATTGTGATTATCTTGGTCATGAAGATCTTTTTTGTATAGTTCTTTTGTGTATTCTTGCCACCTCTTCTTAATTAATGCTTCTGTTAGGTCCATACCATTTCTGTCCTTTATCGAGCCCATCTTTGCATGAAATGTTCCCTTGGTATCACTAATTTTCTTGAAGAGATCTTAGTCTTTCCCTTTCTGTTGTTTTGCTCTATTTCTTTGCATTGATCGCTGAGGAAGGCTTTCTTATCTCTTCTTGCTATTCTTTGGAACTCTGCATTCAGATGCTTATATCTTTCCTTTTCTCCTTTGCTTTTCACTTCTCTTCTTTTCATAGCTATTTGTAAGGCCTCCCCAGACAGCCGAATACTGTTACCATCCCTATTTTATGAGTGAGAAATTTGAGGCTCAGAGGAGTTAGGTAACTCTCCCAGAAACTGAGATGAGCCACTGGAATCTGAGCCGCGTTTCAATCACTGACCTCTCACTCCACAAAGGTCAGGCCACTGTCCTTTGGGACCAGCCACAGACCGTCTGGGCCATCCTGGACATGGAAGTTCACTATCTGATTAATGGGGTCAGGAAGCCAGCCTACTGGCTGGTCAAGGGAACTTTGCAAATGAACCGTAATTCGGTAATATGATTTCCTTGCCCGGGTCAGCAGAAGGAAACTCTTTAGCCTATCTGGCTTGGTTGCATTGGATACTTGAAAGTTACTGGAGAATTGTAGCCAGCTAGCCAGCCTTGTTTGCTCAGGTTAAAAGCAGGAGTGTAGAGCTGGTCCCATTGGTGAAGAAACTGCCTTGAACTTCAAAAGGTGGTAGAACCCAGGAGGCCAAGAGAATGATCTCATCCCTTCCTGACCCCATCAGGGCGGCAGGGCAGGCTTCCCGAGCTCAGACCCACAGGGACAGGGACACACGCCCCAGCCCAGACCTGGTTCCTTGCCCTACCTTGCCCACCATCTGACTGCAGGACTTTGAGCAAACCACAAACTCCTGGAAGCCCCAGCTGCCAGGCCTCAAAGAGGAAGTGATGGTAATCCAACCTTGCAGGACCGCTGAGAGGATGAGAAGGCATGAGACTGCAAAGCACCCCTCAGAGAGTGGGTGCCAAGCTAACACCATCTCTCCTCAGCCCACGGGATGTGCCAGGCAGAGGCGTGCTGCCCTCATGCTGGCATCCCTGTGCTGGGCTCAGACCTGGCTAATCAAGTAAACAGGGAAGAATGCAACTTCTGGACAGGACAAGGGTGCAAAAGATGCAACTTCAGGAGCTGGGACCTTTCTCAGATGTGTAATCGCTACAAAGTGGGTCATGGCCCTGTTTCTAAAGAAGGCTTTGATCAAAAGAGTCATCGATGGCAAGTGTGTGTGTTTCAACCACCTCAAAAGAAGAGCATGCCCCCGACACCTGGGAGGTAGCCAGGTACGAGCCTAGTGGGGAACGACCCTTGTTGCTTGTTGCACAGGGCTTCCCGAGACCCCCAAGGGACATGGGCTGGTCTGGGGTGTTTCCCATATGCCAGCTCTACCCTGGACCCTTCTGCATGAGCTGTGACAATTCTCAGCTTAGTAGAAAACCCTGAAATCATGCACATGCTCTGTGATCTTGGGAGAAAGCCCTCACCTCTCTGAGCATCAGGAAATGGGGCTCAGCATCAGAGGCATCCTCAGGACTTGCAGGTGACAGTGGGCCGCAGTGCCTGGTGCCCAGCAGAAACCTTCCATCACTGGGAAGCCCTGCTGTGGTTAAGAGCTGCGCCTCTTTAGAATGATTCTGTATGCCTCAGGACCCCTGGGTCCCCAGGGTGTGAGGCTGGTTGTATCTTCCCAGAAGTGGATTAAGACGGTGACATGCTGGCGGGCAGCTCACAGGAGGGAGGGGACCAACCAGGCCTTTCTGGTGGCTTAGCGAGTGCCAGGGGCAGATAAAGGACACCCTCCCCTTGCTGGTCGTGAATGTCCTAGGTTGCACCCAGGAATGCTGATGCTTTCCCTTCAGCTTGATGTAGGGGACCAAGATCCGCTTTATCGTAGCCTGGTGTCTACCAGGTTCCTAAGGAAAAGCAGGAGCAGGCGTGTGACAGAGAGATGGATGGTTCAGTGTCCATCAGAGCTCGTGGCACCCAAGGGATTGAAGCCGTGTGTGTGTGTGTGTGTATGTGAGAGAGAGAGAGAGAGAGAGAGAGAGAGAGATGTGGGGTGGTGTGTGAGGTACTGTATCTTCAGTGGTCAGGTCTTCTGGAACCAGCAGCAGGATATACAGTGTTGCCAGCAGACCCTTTTCATCCACGGGGAGGGCTGCCTGCCAAGTTTGGGGGCTGCTGGTTGCAGATGGTCAGATATTAAGTTCCACTCGGCCTCCCATCTGGTGGCGGCTCTGGCCAGCCGGGAGAATTCCCTAAGGGCCAGCTCTGGGCTCTGGCAAGCCACTCCAAGCCAACCCTCCAGTGACCCTCAGGGCTGCGCTCACCTAATCAGGAGGTCCCCCAACTCCGGCCAAGCATCCCCTCATCTCCTGCCAAGGCAGCCACCTCTACACACCCCTCCAAGTCTGCTCCCCCCAAGCCAGGGCAAAAAGAGCATGGGACTCGACATCATATTTACCCGGGGCCCCATCCTGACTCCTCCGGGCATGTGCCAGGACCTGAGTCTCCATTTCCTCCTCTGTTTTACCCATGTCCCATGGCCATCGGGTAGATGAAATAAGAGCTCACACAGGTGGAGCAGGGTCTCCGGACCTTGGCACAGTCGATGCATAGGTCCGGATAGCTGTTCGTGATAGGGGCTGCCCTGCGCTTTGTAGGGCATTAAGCATCGTCCTTGACCTCCACCTACTAGATGCCAGTAGCACCGCTCCCCCCGTCGTGGCAACAAAAATGCCTCCAGATGTTGCCTCGAGTCCCCTGGGGGTCCAGCTCAGCCCCGCTGAGAATTACTGGTGTGGAGCGCTCTGTGCTGTGACTGGCACATGGTCAAAACTTGATAGACCAGCAGCGATGTCTGAATTCAAAGCGGCTGCAGCCTAGAACAGCACAGGGCTGCGGTAAGCATGTGACAGGTGCTCCCTGTGCTCGTAGTTGTCTTGCCAAAGGCTCTTTCAGGGCCTTTGAAAGGAGGTTTTTGAAATCTGTGATTCAACAATCAAACATCACGTGTGTTCAGAGAGCGAAAGATGGATACATATGTAAGCCTGGTTCTTTTTTTTTTTTAATTTCATTTGAAGTACAGTTGATTTACAGTTCATTCATTTTCTTCTGTACAGCAAACTAATTCAGTTATACATATGTACACATTCTTTCTCATATTCTTTTCCATCGTGGTTTATTACAGAACACTGACGGGAGCTCCCTGTGCTCTACAGTAGGACCTAGTTGTGTATACATTCTATGTGTGACGGGTTGCATCTGCTAATCCCTGACTCCCAATCCATCCTCCCCCACGTCCTTGGCATCCACACGTCTGTTTTCTGTGTCTGTGAGTCTCTTTGTTTTGTAGATAGGTTCACTTGTGCCATATTTTAGATTCTGCATTTAAGTAATATCATATATTTGTCTTTCTCTGACTTTTCTTGGTGTGATCATCTCTAGGTCCATCCATGTAGCTGCAAATAGCATTATGTCATTCTTTGTGATGGCTGAGTCGTATTCCATTGTGTATACGTGCCACATCTTCTTTATCCATTCATCTGTCGATGGATATTTAGGCTGTTTCCACATCTTGGCTGTTGTAAATATTGCGGCTATGAACATTAGGGTGCATGTATCTTCTTGAATTATAGTTTTGTCTAGATCTATGCCAGGGAGTGGGATTGCTGGATCAAATGGCAACTCTTTTTAATTTCTTGAGGAACTTCCATACTGTTCTCCACAGTGGCTTCAGCAGATCACACTCTGGGCTTCCAGTTCTTAAGTAGGTGAGAGAAAAGGACCAGGGGAGAGGGGAGGTGTGTGTCCTTGTACCCCTAAAAGGTCGCTTCTCTTATGTTTCTGTTGTGTGGACAAGGAGATGGAGGTGTCCCAGCACCTTGCCTGTGGGCACCAGCAGCAGGCTGGAGGGATTTTCACAGGGTCCCAGAGGGGTTGTGTGAGGGGCGGGGTGACTGCCACTCTGCCTGGAACCCGGCTGTCCAGCCAGCAGGTGAGGAAATGGGGGCTGAGGGTTGTCCTGGATCTTGAGCCATAAGATTTCTTTTCTTTTTAATATATATATATATATTTTTTTTTATTGATGTATAGTTGACTTACAGTGTTTAAGGTACATAGCAAGGTGATTCAGTTGTGCACATACATTATTTTTAAAATTATTTTCTGTAATAAGTTATTACAAGATACTGACTACAGTTCCCTGTACTATACAATAAACCTTTGTTGCTGGAGGAAAGGAGGGGAGGAAGGCAGGTCCGGGCAGAGGGTCTAGCTTGAACAGGCCCCGTGGCTGGAAAAGTCTCAGCTTTCATTTCATAGGGTGTCTGACATCTGGGGGGAAATTATGCAAGAAGAGAAAGGCTGGCAGCCCACAACACCGGGGGTGAGGTGCTGGGGTTGCCCTTGTCAGTTCCCCAGTAGCCACATCCGATCTGCCCTCAACCTCGTTATCCCAGAAGTGTTAGGATCCCACTTAGAGGGTATCTGATGTGCTTGGGTGACCAATGGTCCCAGTGTGCCCAGGGCTAAGGGAGTTTCCAGTACGTGGAAGGTTCAGTGATAAAACTAGGGTAGTCCCAGGCAGACCAGCACCGTCGGCCACCCTGCCTGGGGCTCCCTTGGTTTGCTGGCCCTGCACCCCTGTCATCCAGGGCTTCCACAGACTAGTCAGTCCCCGCGGTGATTCAGACCCACTTCCCACCCACCTGCCTTCTAATCTGCACCCCAAAAGGGCAGGCTTGGGCCAGGCGGTCAAATGCTTGGCATGGCCCATCTGTCCAAGGCAGGAGACTCCTTGAGCAGCTGGGGAGACCCTGGAAGGAGAAGGAACCGGCTCAGGGCTGCCCAGAGAGTCTGCAGGAGAGCTGGGAGGGGAGGCCGGGCCTTGTGGTGAGCAGAATCATCTCCATGTCAGTCCCCAAAGCCGAGCAAGAACAAACACGGAGGTTTCTCCAGCTCTTCCTACACCCCACCCCACCCCAGCCCAGCACTGAACCCTTCAGTGACCTCATAGCACCGAATGCCCGTGCAGACCCCAACACGTAATACTGTCCTCCTCAAGACAATTTTACATGAGGGGGAAACTGAGGCACAGAGAAGTTTAATGGCTTGGCCAAGGGCACCCAGCTGGGTAATATTATATAAATAAAATTATAGTAGAGACAGTATTAAAACCCAGGAAGCTGGACACCACAGCCAGAGGAAGTAACCACTACACCACAGAGCCTCTTACCCAGCACCTGGGGGCAATGCTGCTGACGAGTCTGAATTTGAGACCCTTGCAAAGTACTGGGGTGTAACAGACACACACACCCCTTTCCAGGTCTTTTGTCCCATAGGACACTCCCTTGATACCAGAAGTGTCACTGACTTTGTGAAGTCTCTACCTGAGGACCCCCCAGAAGGGAACAATGCTTTCTTTTGACCCTGACTTGCTATTGGTGTGGGTTCCTGCTCTGTGGTCAGTTAGAGCTGTGGGGACAGGGGGCCCCTTCCGTAACCTCACACTCCCTACCCTGTGGAGGACCATTACCTCTTTATAATCCACAGGGCCCTGCAGGCTCGGGAGGCAGAGGGGAAAGGAGAGAGGGTATTCATTCAGAAGTCTTTCCTGCAACTCTGTTAGGCAACAGAAAGCCACTCAACCCTGAACATGACACAGAGACAGAGATGGCAGGCAGGGAGCCAAGAGTCCTGTGATCTATGATGGAAGGGGAGCCCAGGGAACTCAGGAAACCCAGAGGGGGCCATGTAACCCAGTGTCAGGAGATAGGAGAGGCCTCCTAGGGGCAGGGAGGTCCCAGCTGAGATGTGAAGGAGAAGTAGGGTTTAGCCAGGTAAAGAGGGAGTGGAAATGTCTTCAAGACGTAAAGAAGCACTTGTGCAAGGGCCCGGGGTGAGCCCCTGCTGACGACTGTGGGTCTCTGTGCTTGGCTGGAGTCTAGGTCATCGGGTGGGGGAGGGGAGAGCCAGGGGAGGAGGACCGGGCAGAAGATGCACTTGATGGGAGCTGGTAGTTCATTCTGTCTTGAGGGCAGTGGAAGGCCACTGATGAAGTTAGGGGGTGACAGGATGATGTCACTCTTCTTGCAGTAAGAAAAATGGATTGGGTGGTAGGGTGAAGCTTGTGTGGACACGGGACTCTGCATCCTCTTGATTCTCCGATTCTCTTCAATACTTATGACAGTAGAGGGGTGGGAGAGGAGGGAGGAAGGAAAGAACCAATCATTATACACTGCACCAGCACCCAAGAGGTGACCTCCTCAGAAGATCATTGAAATGTATCAGACCTGGGACTTCTCTAGTGGTCCAGTAGCTAAGACTCCACGCTTCCACCACAGGGGGCTCAGGTTCAATCCCTGGTCAGGGAACTAAGATCCCACAAACCACCACTAAGAACTAAGCCCCAGTGTAGGCAAGTACATACACTTACCTAATAAATAAATAAATGTAGCAGAACTAAAATGTGGGGTTGGGGGACCATTGCGCTACTAAGGGTTCCCACGCTCTGAAACATGCAAACCTGATTCTGTGGTTGCTTCTACTTTTATTTGCCCATCCCTTCCCATTCATTACTTTATCCAATAATATTTTCGAGCACCTTCTCAGTTCCGAGGATTCAGCAGCGAGCGAGACAAACAGCCCTCCTACTCGAGGTCTGATTTGCTCCCCATCACCATTATCTTGACTTTCTTTCTCACTTATTGAAAAACCTAAAAGGCTTACCTCACCAAAGTGAAGTGAAATGAAGCGAAAGTCAATCAGTCATGTCTGACTCTTTGTGACCCCATGGACTATACAGCCCATGGAATTCTCCAGGCCAGAATACTGGAGTGGTAGCCTTTCTCTTCTCTAGGGGATCTTCCCAACCCAGGGTTGAATCCAGGTCTCTCACACTGCAGGTGGATTCTTTACCAGCTGAACCACAAGGGAAGCCCAAGATACTGGAGTGAGTAGCCTATCCCTTCTCCAGCGGATCTTCCCAACCCAGGAACTGAACTGGGGTCTCCTGCATTGCAGGCAGATTCTTTACCAACTGAGCTATCAGGGAAGAGGGGTTTAAACACACACACACACACACACACACACACACACACACACACACGAATTACAGTTCACAATTTATAGAGCTGAGTTGATGAACTTACACTGGTTCAATAGCAATTCCAAAATGATTACATATTTCCCCACCACCCCCCCCCCATGGGTAATTACTTAGGAAAGAGGCACACGTCCACCCCACAAGTCCCTGAGGGCTGCAAGCTGGTTTCAAGACATCATATGCACAAGCACATGTTCTTTGTTTGGCCCACAAACACTGTTTAAATGTAATTAGTTGCCAGCATTTTAAATTCAGATTTCATATAAAATCTGTATTTGAAGCATCTCTTGAGAAGTCAGAAGGCCCAGTGATACTGGACTTGCATTCCACATGGCAACAATCTGCTGGAACCCCATTGCATTCATCCCTTTAGAGAGAACCTGTATTCCCCAATTCTTCAAGTTCCCACATGACTGGTTTCTTTGAGTCCTACTGGCAGGCTCCTGTAGGTCCAATCAGCCCTCCACGTCCAGTTCTGCAGATTCACCCAATTGCCAATCCCAGTGCTTTGCAATCACCAGTTCTGCATTTTCAGTCCTTGGTTCCTGGAGTTCAAGAATCCAAAACCCACAGATGCAGACCCCGCAGTTACTAGAGGTCAACTGTGCTTCCCCGTTGTATATAAGGGACTTGAACATCCATGGATTCTGGGATCTCTGGTGCGGGGGNGTGGGGGGGGGGGGGGGGGGGGGGGGGGGGGGGGGGGGTGGCAGTGTCCTGGAACCAATCCCCCATGGATGCTGAGGGGTGACTATAACTGTTTTGCTTCCCTGGGGTTAGAGGCCATTGGGTGAAAATACCAGCTCTGCCAAGAATGTCTTCCAAACCGTCTCCCCAGCCTGCCCAGAAGACCTTCCCTACGCAGCAGCCACTGTCAAACCTGGGGAACAAAAGACCTGGGGGAGACAAGTGGCCTCATCTGGAGGCAGGGGAAGCCCGGCCTTGCTCTTTCACACTCTGTCTTCATACCCCAGCCCATCAGGTGAAGTTGCTTGAGGACATAAAAGGCAGAGATACAAGTGATTTCATTGCATCAAAGAGGAGTGTTTTACCCAACACAGCAGAAAGGCAGTTTCAAGCGTCATCAGAATTACCTTCATTCAGCCTTTGAATAGCTAGATTCTCAACTTTTTCTGAGCTCAAAGGGACTCTTCTTCAGTGAGCAGAGGAGTGCAGAGCAGAGAGTGGGTGGTTGTTCAGCTTGCTGTTGGGGTGGGGATAGAGGTCATTAACTACTTTGGGATGATTTGCGCTCATCGACTTCCAAATGCTGAGTAGAAGCGAAGAAGACATGACTCACATTCCAATTCAGAGAACATTTATCAAGGACCTACTATGTACTTCAAACGCTGTCTACAAAACAACAAATCCCAAACTACATCACTGGCTCAGACCTCTTCTGAATTCTTACATCTAACTTTTTACTTAACATCTCCATTCAAATGTCTCCCAAACATTGCAAACATCGTGTTCTAAACGAAACTCTTCACTCCTACAAAGAAATAAAAAGAAGGAAGAAAGAAGGCAGAAAAAAATCTCTCTTCCACCTTTCTCATCTTCCCCAGCTCAGGAAACATTAACTTCCACTGCACAATTGCTCAAGCTAAAACATAGAAGTTATTCTTGACCTCCTTCTTGCTCATCCAATCCATCACCAAGTCCTGCTGGTTCTTTCTCCTAACTGGTCTGCCCATTGCTTAGTCTAACTGTAACAGTTCGACCCTACAATCTCAGTGGCTCTGAGAAATGTGTACATAGGTCAAATAAAGTCCACTTAGGGGTCCAGATGGTGATTCAGGGACCCAAGGGGCTCCCATCTTATGCCTCCTCCATCTTGTAGGGCTTTTTGCTTCCAACCAATGGACAGGAAAAGAGAAGGTGGAAAAGACGCACCTGCTCTTAACTGCTTCAGTTTAGAAGTGAGGCCATCACTTCTGCTCTCATTTCATTGGTGAGAACAAGTCACATGACCTCATCCAGCCACAAAGGGCACTGGGAAGTGTAGTCTCTGGCAAGAGAGCTGCTTCCCAGCCACAACAATACACCATGGAAGTGGATCTGTGGTGGCCAGCAGGCCATCTCTGCCTCAGCTCATTTCCTCCACCTTCACTGCCCCTTCCGCAGCCTAAGCCACCATCCTGTCTCATTTGGGCAACTGCAACAGTCCCCTTCTGGTCTCCCTGACTCCATCCTGGCCCATCTCTAATCTGTTCTTCATACAACAGCCAGAGTGGTCCTTCAAGCCATAAATCAGACCACCCATGTCTTCTCATGCTCAGAATAAAATGCAGACCCATCACTGAGGGAGGCAAAGCTCTGATTAACCTGATCTCTGATACCTCTTCTTCCTCATCGTCTGTTCCCCCGTCACTCCCAGCTCCTCCAACAGCCACCTCTGCCCTGATGTGTCTGTTATCTTAGTTCAACCTCCATCTGGCCTTCCTCATCCTCCAAGACTCAGCTCACACACTAGCCATTTCCTCAAAGAAGACTTTTCAGTCCCATTCAGGTCCCCCATGGAAGGACGTCCACAGGGAACGACTGGATATTTGGTCGTATGGCTCTTTATCTATATGCCTTTCTCCACGCAGGCTGGGAGCTGCTGGAGGGTAAGAGCAGTATCTGTGCTCTCTACTGGGGTCCCCAGCACCCAGCACATTGCCAGGCACATAGCAGGGGCTCTATACATTTTCAAATATTTAATTTTATTTACTTATTTGATTGCACCAGGTGTTAGTTGCATCACATGGGATCTTTGATCTTCATTGTGGCATACAGGTTCTTTTGATTCTGGCATGTGCAATCTAGCTGCCTGACCAGGGATCAAAGCTGGGCCCTCTGCATTGAGAGAGCAGAGTCTTAGCCACTGGACCACCAGGGAAGTCCCTCAATACATATTTGTTGAGTGAGTCAGTGAATGAGTGGATGAATACCATGATGTCATTGACTCTCCAGCAAAGCCCGATGCAGGAAGTTCTATTATCATTCCCATTTTACAGATGAGAAGATGTGGCTCAGAGACAGGAAGTGGTTTTTATCAAGGTCACACAGCAAGGAAATGGTGAACTTACAGCTCGGAGCTTGTTCTAGCTGGAGCTCTTCTTAGCATTCCCATTTTAGGGGTACTTTAGGAGATTTCTCTTTGTCTTCTCCAAGGCCTTCCACCCCCTACCCTACCCCCCATGCACCCGGGACCCTGGGAGACCCTCCACAGCTTCTAACAAGCAGGCACAGATGGTGGCAGATGTCTCCCCTGAAAAAGTCAGGGCCCTGGCGAGAAAAGGATACCCATATAAACTATGTAGTTGGAGGGGAGATTTGTGGAGGCTTTGTTTACAAGGAGAAACCAGGTCAAGGAGAACCAGAAAGAGGCGGGGCAAGACCCACAACTAGCTGCTGTTCAGTTGCTAAGTCCTGTACGACGCTTTGAAACCCCATGGACTGCAGCACGCCCAGTTTCCCTGTCCTTCACCATCTCCTGGAGTTTGCTCAAACTCATGTCCATGGAGTCTGTAATGCCATCCCACCATTTCATCCTCTGTTGCCCCCTTCTCCTGCCCTCAATCTTTCCCAACATCGGGGTCTTTCCTAATTAGTCAGCTCTCCACATCAGGTGGCCAAAGTATTGGAGCTTCAGCATCAGTCCTTCCAATGAATATTCAGAGATGATTTCCTTTAGGATTGATTGGTTTGAACTAGGGGGAGCCTAGAACTAGAGAGAGCCTCAGAGAGCAAGAGGAAGGGGCCGTTAGCAGGACCTGGGGAGTGAACTGTGTGTGAAAGACTGCCTTTAACAGAGGGGCACAGCCACTGCACCTCTAGCCCTCAGGGAGGGACCCAGGAGGGTCAAACCCAGCCTCTGGTCCTCCCACCCACACTGTTGTGTGATGCTTTCCATTGGCTGAATCCCCCTGCAAGCTGGATGCAAGGGACTAAGCTGATTGGTTCAGCCTCCAAGGGCGCCATGCAGAGTACAGAAGAGTCCAAGTGGACCTGGGGAAACTACAGCCAGCTCACAGCTCTTTAAGGCTGAAAGAGGAGAGGTGGCCCCACCCATCAGGGTTTCTTTGGTTTCAGCCACCATCTACTGACTCTGACCAAACAAGGAATGCACTGGAGGAATCCAAGGCAGCTCTAAGATGCTGCTGCTGCTGCTAAGTCGCTTCAGTCATGTCCGACTCTGTGCGACCCCACAGACGGCAGCCCAGCAGGCTCCCCCGTCCCTGGGATTCTCCAGGCAAGAACACTGGAGTGGGTTGCCATTTCCTTCTCCAATGCATGAAAGTGGAAAATGAAAGTGAAGTCACTCAGATTTTGAGAAAAGGCTAAACAGCTATGCCTCATGGGCTCCAGGACTGTATGTGAAAGGGGGCACTCCCCAGTGAAAACTGGGCCCACAAAAACAAGAGATGTCCTCACAAGACTCACTCCTACCAAAAGGGCAATACAGCCAAGTCAGTGGAGAGGCTAATACCTCATCAGACCTCAGAAGAATCAGTGGTGCTCAATCACCATTTGCGGGATGGAAGAATTAATGAACCAAGGAATGCTAGAGAATCTGGGCTTTAAGCACTCGAGGGCACTGGAGGCTTTGACATAGTCACATTTGCATTTTGGAAAGGTGACTCTGATTTGTGCGGGGAGACTGGATCACAGCAGGCAGGAAGCCTCTTGAGGCTGATGGAGTGTCCCAGGTGAGGAAGATGGCAGTTCAGACTAGAGTGTGGTCAGAGAGAAGGAAAGAGAGGGTCACGTCAAGCAATTTGGGGCTTGGGGGCACAGTCAGAGCCTTGGAGACTATACATAGATGACCACTGATCAAGCTGCTCAAGGTGGTCCACAGTACCCTCAGAGGGCCTGGGTGAGAGGCTGCCACCCTGGGTGTGGGCGGCAGCACGTGCTAACAACCTCATCAGATGCTGTGTTCACCCCTAATCATTCATCACCTCTCTGGACTCCACAAGCTAATCTAAGAATCAACACAAATAGCCTTTATCCTGCTGGGATGGTAGAGTCCAACCACTGACCCCAGAGATCTCCATGGGGCCCAGGGAGATGGGCACAGGATAACCTCGACACCTGAAGGAGGAGTAGGGAATCCCCAGAATCACCCCAAAGATGTCCACACCACCCACACAGCCCTTCTGGGGGAGTGCCAGTCAGCCTAGCATTAAACCACAGCTCTGGAAATGTGTCCACCCGGCTAAACCCTGAAGCACACAAAATAAGGCAAGGGGTTAATTCTACCTTTTGGCAAAGTTCTACCTCCCAGAGGTTCCTGAATGTGCCCTCACTTTCAAGCATTGGATGTTACTGGAACGAGTTTCTCTCCCTCCTTACCTCCCACCATTCCTGTATCAACTTCAACCTTCTCCATACCTCAACTCAGAAATTACACCCACAGGCATAGGAGTTCCTTTACCCCAGGCTGGGTAGGCACACCTCCTCTATGCTCCCATTAGCAGCCACCCTCGTGTCCCTTAACAGACTGCATTGTCATTGCGTGACCTTGAGCGAGTTACTTAACCTCCTCTCATCCTCTATTTCCTCCCCTGGAAAATGGGGTTATGATAGTAGCCACCTAACAGGTCTTTGAGCTTTCCTGGTGGCTTAGACAGTAAAGAATCCACCTGCCAATGCAGGAGACTTGCGTTCAATCCCTGAGTCAGAAAGATCCCCTGGAGAAGGAAATGGCAACCCACTCCAGTTTTCCTGCCTGGGAAGTGCCTTGGACAGAGGAACCTGACAGGCTGTAGTCCATGGGGTCACCAAGATTCGGACACGACTTAGTGAATAAACATCAGCAGCAAACGGGGTCTGTGCAAGCCTGCAAGTCTCCAACGGGTGTGGCCCTTATGATCCTCTTATCGATGTGCCCAGGGCCAAGGAAGCAGGCAGTGAGGACTCACTGCTGCTGGTTTTAGCCACTTCATGGTCATGAGACTTCCTGCAGAAACAGTTCCAGAACCTGCTCTTCCAGTGCCATGCGGTTTCCCAAGACCTCAGACAGCCCCTCATTGATTCTGGCCACACTCCTACTCGTATTGATCAAACATCAAGGCTGCCTTCCTCTCGGGGGTGTTAATTGGCCCAAGTACTTGTCTGTGTTGGGGACCTAACAGATTTCTGAATGAAGTCATTGAAATCTTTCCTGTGGCATCAACTCAGAGAGGGGTCAGGGGGGTTTGAAGTGCTTGGAACAGTTTTCTGGGTTGAAGATGCTCTTCTCATTGTGGTGTTACTCACTGACCGCAAAAGCTAAGGCTTGTACTTCCTGTGTTCAGCAACCTTTACTGAGCACCAGCGGTCTGCACGTCCTCCAAGACGCTCTCCCTGCCCCAGCTCCCTCGTTGTCTCCTCCTCGCCCTGCTGTCTCTGCCATTGTATGCATCACAGAATGACGTTACAGTCTTTGTCTACGCGTGGGCTTTTGTTTGCCTTCACTCGTTTGTGCTAAGTCACTTCAATCATGTCCGGCTCCTGGTGATCCTATGGATTGTAGCCCCCTGGCTCTTCTGGCCATAGGATTCTCTATGCAAGAATACTGGAGTGGATTGCCATCTCCTTCTCCACTTTACGTGTTTGCATTCGGTCAACTCTGTGAGGGCTAGGAACGCGTCTCTTTTGCTCACTGCTGGCTGTGTCCCCACAACTGAGAACATACTCTGGGCGCTCCCTGAATTTTTATCAGATAAGTGAATGCCAAGCCCTGGTCTAGGCAATTTGCAGGGGAGTAGGAAATGAACAAGAAGATGTGGATTCTGGCCTCAAAATGCTTATTCATTGGGTCATCAGGGAAAGACTGGAGAAAAATAATTGTGATTCTTGGACGTGTTCTAAGAAAGAGGCCTTAACATTCTGGGACTTCATATACTGAAAGCAGTTCAATCTTTACAGGCTTCTTTATCCTGTTTCTCTGCTGGCCTGATGGTAGGCAGTGTGCTGACAGCAGGGACCCTGTCTGGTTAATCTAGGTATAGGATGGCACCTGGCAGGCACACAGTAGGAGTTCAATCAATGTCTTAGTTTCGTTTGAGTTTTTGTGTCCCAGAAGCAGAACCTGAGGTGCTGGAGTACAAGGAAATTTCTTCAGGAGGTAATCCCAGGAAACATCCAGAGGAGAGAGTGTAGGTGGAATGGGAAAGGGCAGGAGCCAGGAAAGGGGGTGCTATCTAGTAAGTTACCACTGTAGGCAACTACAGCTGAGCCTTGTGGGGGTGCCCGGGAGCCAGTGTAGACCATACGTCTCAAAGTAACCCTCCTTGGGCGTCAAGGGAGCTGAAGTCCTCCAACTCCTACCGGGTATTGGTCAGTGGCACCCCAGGGGGTGGGGGATGTTAATTTCCCATTATTTCCTCTATGAAAGCATTGCAGGGACTGACAGCTGGAATTTGGGATGTGAGCACACAGGGGAGTGAATGGTGGACCCCAAGGTAATCTGGCTGGGGCACTGACAGCAGGTGCTTCAGTCAGTATTTACTGAGAGAATGAATCAATGAGAGGCATTTGGCAATAGGGCATTATCTGAAGGCCTACAAGCTACCCAAGTGCCGTGTTTGTTAACATGATTTTCAAAGTTTTGAAAGGCAAGTAATTACTGGGGCTCAGAGATGTTAGGTAACTTGCCCAAGGTCATACAGCCAGCAAGAGACAGAGACAGGATTTGGCCCAGTCTCATTTGGCTTCCCTTATAGCTCAGTGGATAAAGAATCTGCCTGCAGTGCAGGAGTCAGTTCAGTTCAGTCGCTCAGTCTTGTCCGACTCTTTGTGACCCCATGAATCACAGCACGCCAGGCCTCCCTGTCCATCACCAACTCCCGGAGTTCACTCAGACTCACGTCCATCGAGTCAGTGATGCTATCCAGCCATCTCATCCTCGGTCGTCCCCTTCTCCTCCTGCCCCCAATCCCTCTCAGCATCAGAGTCTTTTCCAATGAGTCAACTCTTCGCATGAGGTGGCCAAAGTACTGGAGTTTCAGCTTTAGCATCATTCCTTCCAAAAAATTCCAGGGCTGATCTCCTTCAGAATGGATTGGTTGGATCTCCTTGCAGTCCAAGGGACTCTCAAGAGTCTTCTCCAACACCATAGTTCAAAACCGTCAATTCTTTGGCACTCAGCCTTCTTCACAGTCCAACTCTCACATCCATACATGACCACAGGAAAAACCATAGCCTTGACCAGACGGACCTTGGTCAGCAAAGTAATGTCTCTGCTTTTGAATATGCCATCTAGGTTGGTCATAACTTTCCTTCCAAGGAGTAACTGTCTTTTAATTTCATGGCTGCTATCACCATCTGCAATGATTTTGGAGCCCAAAAAAATAAAGTCTGACACTGTTTCCACTGTTTCCCCATCTATTTCCCATGAAGTGATGGGACTGGATGCCATGATCTTTGTCTTCTGAATGTTGAGCTTTAAGCCAACTTTCTCACTCTCCACTTTCACTTTCATCAACATGCTTTTTAGTTCCTCTTCACCTTCTGCCATAAGGGTGGTGTCATCTGCATATCTGAGGTTATTGATATTTCTCCCGGCAATCTTGATTCCAGCTTGTGTTTCTTCCAGTCCAGCGTTTCTCATGATGTACTCTGCATATCAGTTAAATAAGCAGGGTGACAATATACAGCCTTGACATACTGCTTTTCCTATTTGGAACCAGTCTGTTGTTCCATGTCCAGTTCTAACTGCTGCTTCCTGACCTGCATACAGATTTCTCAAGAGGCAGGTCAGATGGTCTGGTATTCCCATCTCTCTCAGAATTTTCCACAGTTTATTGTGATCCACACAGTCAAAGGCTTTGGCATAGTCAATAAAGCAGAAATAGATGTTTTTCTGGAACTCTCTTGCTTTTTCCATGATCCAACGGATGTTGGCAATTTGATCTCTGGTTCCTCTGCCTTTTCTAAAACCAGCTTGAACATCTGGAAGTTCATGGTTC
>SJYQ01091795.1:54806-134835 GCA_006410935.1 Redunca redunca | reverse complement strand
ATTTCTTTTCCATGGGGATGGTCTTGATCCCTGTCTCCTGTACAATGTCATGAACCTCTGTCCATAGTTCATCAGGCACTCTATCTATCAGATCTAGGCCCTTAAATCTATTTCTCACTTCCACTGTATAATCATAAGGGATTTGATTTAGGTCATACCTGAATGATCTAGTGGTTTTCCCTACTTTCTTCAATTTGAGTCTGAATTTGGTAATAAGGAGTTCATGATCTGAGCCACAGTCAGCTCCTGGTCTTGTTTTTGTTGACTGTATAGAGCTTCTCCATCTTTGGCTGCAAAGAATATAATCAATCTGATTTCGGTGTTGACCATCTGGTGATGTCCATGTATAGAGTCTTCTCTTGTGTTGTTGGAAGAGGGTGTTTGCTATGACCAGTGCATTTTCTTGGCAAAACTCTATTAGTCTTTGCCCTGCTTCATTCCGCATCCCAAGCCCAAATTTCGAAGTCAAGAAATACCTGGAGTAACAGGCAAATTTGGCCTTGGAATGCAGTGCAGTAGACCCAGGTTCAATTCCTGGGTTGGGAAGATCCCCTGGAGAAGGAAATGGCAACCCACTCCAGTATTCTGGCCTGGAGAATCCCATGCACGGAGGAGCCTGGCAGGCTACTGTTGATGGGGTTGCAAGAGTTGGACATGACTGAACGACTAAACCACCACCACCTGGCTCCAGGGCCCGCACACCTTTTCATAACGTCAGCTGGTGGGATACAACCGTGATGTGGATACCCTGGGCTAGAAAGTTCAGGAAGGGCCCAGATTTTCTCACTCATCCTCTTTGTCTCTCTGTCTTCTCTTTGGTTCCAAGGCTGAGTCAGCCCAACCTTGTCCCCAAACCCAGTCAACAGACCCCCTTGCCCTGAGGTCACTCCAACTTTCTAAAGCTTCCCCTTCACCTTTTTAATCCCCTTAAGATTATGGGGGTTGGAGTCCAGCAAACCTAGGTTCAAATTCTGGGGTTGCCACTGCTTAGCTGCGTGTCCTTGAGCAAGTAATTCTACCTCTTGGTGCCTCAGTTTCCCCAGTAACATCCAATTTGCCAGGTGGCTGTGAAGATGAAGGAGGGTTAGCCTGGCCCATAGGAAGTGCTCTGGAAATGGTAACCATGGTGATCTTGAAGAAGTGATGTTTAGCTTATTTGTCAGTTGCTATCCTGTCTTTCTAAGCCCTGAACTACTGCTTCTTCCCATTTCTTTCTCAATATCAGCAACCATCATGTAATTGTCAATTGCACAGACCCTGGAGCCAGTCTTGCTGGGTTCAAATCCTGGCTTTGCCACTTACCAAGTAGGTGAGAGGTAACATATTGAAATGCTGAAATGTAGTAAGTGCTAAGTGATACTGAGTGTACGAATGGATGCATGAGTGGGTGGATAGATGGGTGGGTAGGTGATGAGTAGGAGGATGAAAAATCATAAGGCTGTGCTTTTTCAACTCTATTTCCAGAAGTCTTAAGTGTTTGAGGACTCCTAGGAGGATAGGCAGGCAGGGGTCTTGCCTTACCCCATGATTCCTAAGTAGCTTCTCTTTCACCTATTATATCTTGACTTCTGAATATGATTTCATTTGGAACTTTTTTTTTTTTAATATTGCTAAGTTTCAAAACAAGTTTGAAAGTCATTAGTGTAGAAAGGTGATTCTCAAGCTTAAAAACGCATCAGAATTTCTGGAGGCTTGTAAAAACCCAAAGTGCCAGACTGCCACCCCCACCCCACAAACTCCCAGAGCTGCTGAGTCAGTGAGTCTGAGATGGGTCCAGAAAATCTGCATTTCTAGCTCCCAGGGGATGCTCACACTGCTGGTCTGAGGACAAGCCTTTGAGAACCACTGTAACAGAGAATTTCTCCTGATTCCTCCATGCAATTAGATAAATCTAGCTATTGAGTTGGAGAAGTAAATGGCAACCCACTCCAGTGTTCTTGCCTGGAGAATCCCAGAGACAGGGGAGCCTGGTGGGCTGCCGTCTATGGGGTCACACAGAGTCGGACATGACTGAAGCAACTTAGCAGCAGCAGCAGCTATTGAGTGCCTAGAATGTGCCAGCAAATTGCTAGGCATATTGGAGAACATCAAAAATGGATTCCGATACAGCCCAAATCCCTCAAAGAGCTTCCGATCTCAAAACAGAGACAAGAACCCCACACAATATAATATATATAATATAATAATAGTTTCAAAAGGAGGGGGAACTACAATTAATTGAACTTGTACTGAGTGCTTGCTAAGGACTTCACAAGCACAATCTCATCTAATCAGCACAATCCTATCAGGTAGGAACTATCGTTGTCCCCATTTTTAACAGTGGAGAAAGCCAAGGCTCAAAAAGGGTAATTAACCTGCCTAAGGTCACACAGCCAGCAAGTAGCAAAACCCAAGACTGACTCTGAAGCTTTGAAACCACACCATAAACTTGCAGACTCTTCCCTTCCCCACAATTAGAGAGGAGTATAAGACGTTTGCTTGAGTGTCAGTTTGAATAAATCAAATGCCAAAACACATGACGCTAATGAAACTCTGGGCTGTCAGGCTGGGGAGAAGGAAGTGGGTTCTCTCATTATGGCTTTAAAAGAGTGAAGCCAGCAGGATCCCTTTCTGGGGTTCGGGGAGGTATAGTCGGCATGGTGCCAGCTCACCAGCAGGCTGGCTTGTCACCACTGATGGGTTGGGTGTTTGTCTGATTTCCCCCACTGGACTGAGTGTTCCAGGAGCCAGAAATCCTGCCTAGATAGGAGGGGAGTCTCAGTTGGCCCAGCCCATGGCCCACCAAAAAAGAGGGGGCAATCATGAATGCCTATGAAATGGACAATGGAAGATGCCACAGAAAGCTTCCGGACCTGTTGCTCTCATTTGTTTTTCAAATGAAAGCTAAAGGAGGAAGCTAGATGCATAGTCAGAACAGAAGCAGGTCAACTCAGGAATGGCTGAAGAGTCCCCAGCACCCTTGCCCCTCCACTTGCATAACTGCCAGCGCCCAAAACACTGCTGCCGAGCCCCAGGGAGGTCCCAGAACACAGCAGGGAGCTCTGCTCCAGCCCAAGCCCCTTAATTTATAGAGGGGAAACTGAGACCCAGAAAGGGGAGGCACCTTGGCCAAGGTCACACACCATGACCCCACTTTGGGTAGCTTTCTGGAATACCGAGCTGGAATTGCACCTGCCCTCTCTCTACCACCTCCCCGTTGCCCTCTCCCAGGAACTGGTCTCAGAATTTTCCTCAGTTCTTAGAAATAAGCCCAGGGGTGTCATCCTGTCCGTGCCTGTCTGCAGTATGGTGCGGAGGAGGAGAATTACGAGAGGGCCACTTTGATGGGGGAGGGGGTGTCACGGCTGCTAAGATGCTGTGTCACTGAACTCCAAGTGCCTGCAGGCTGAGGATGAGGCCCCACCCAGCTCAGTGGGGTGGGCTGACGGGGACAGAGTAGACAACTTGGGGGCAGAAGGCCACCTGCTTTAGCTTCCTCCAAGAGTTTGCTTAAAAAAAATACCACCTCTTGAGACTTACAGATTCATACGCTGCGGAGGCAGAATCCAGGCAGCGGTAGCCCTCATCTCACGCAATTTTTGTGTTACCTGACAGGTTAAGGAAGTGCCTTGAAGCCAGTGCCTTCAAGGTGCACATACTTTGGCCCCTCACACCCCAGTGACAGACCGTCAGATGCTCCAGGTTCACAGGGTTCTGAGAGTTGGGATGTATTGAATTGGAATGGGGAAGCACAGGTGTGTGTGTGGTGGTGGGGGACTATATTTGGGTTGCAGGGGATATGAACACCAAACTTAGGGTCCCTTCCCATTTTTCAGGTGGTCTCCTCTGGCGGAGACTTCCCCTCACCCCTCCCCTACACACTAATGCCCCTACACTCGTATCCTTTTCCATGCCTCCTCTGTGGACAGACGCTGCAAGACAGGGTGGCCACCAGGAGATACAAACAGCCCAGAGGTGGCCCAGCACTCTCATCCCACTCAAGTCAGCCCCGCAGAGCAGGGACCCAGGCCCCTGGTCCCCAAAGCTGAGTAAACAGAAGCCAGGACCTACCTGGCAGGTCTTGGAGAGAACAGGAAAGCTACAGCGAAGGTTTAGCGCCATCTGTCGGTCATTTGGGGAACTGCCTCTCTGCCAAATAGGCTGCGTGGGGCAAAGGGTGTCGGGCAAACTTCCCCGCTAGGTTTCTCAGCAATGATATCTCCTTTTTCTGCCCATTAAAGCGCCCCAATATATCATTTGATTCAGTTCCAGTTAACCTTTTTCCAGTTCTCAGCCTTCTTTTAAAAAACCACTTAATACTATGAATCCTCTACCCCAGAAAAATACACTTCTGCTTGATTTTGCATATGATTCCAGGGAGCTGACTATCCTTGGATTAAGATCACCTCTGAGACCCAGAGATTCCAAGGGGTTTGCCCAAACTCACACAGCCCGCTAGTGGCAAAGCCGTCTGAGAGTCAGACTAGTGCGTCTTATGCTCAGGCTGCCTCTTTAAGCCTTAAAGGGCTCCTCCTCCTTTCTTCCCTGTCAGAATCCTGCGAATGTCTGCAGGGTATCTGACCACAGCAGCCATCCCAGGGACTGTGACACCCTCACACTTTCCGGGGGTTCCAGGCTCCTAGACAATTCTGTTTCCTGTACCCTGGCTCTGCTGGCCTGTCATCCCTGGACCCTCCAGGACTACACTCTCAGGGATCCCAGCCCTCTCAGGGACCCTGAGTTGAGAGCCACGGCAGGGATCTGATGGGCCACTAACTGGCTCTTGCCCTTGGATGAGCTGCCAGACCTCCCTGGACCTTGACTTCCCTGTGTAAAAAACCAGGGTTGAGGACAGTCCTCTCCAAGGTTGCCGCAATGCCGGGGCCTCTCACTCTAACTTTTCAAGACTGACCGCGGGGCACAATCCTTCACAAGCACATCTGAGCAACTTCCCCAGCCAAGACCGCAGCAGCAGGACTGAAAGCTGAATTCTTTTCCAGAATCAGGGGCCCTGGGTGGATTGGTATGCAGCTGATGGCTAATAAGGGGCTGTTACATTGCTGGACCCCCGCAAGCTCTTCAATCATTTATTCAACCAAACATTTTTTGGGGTTTGGGGCTGAAGAAGAGGTTCTCCTATTTGAGTATGGATCAGGACCACCTAGAGAGTTAGGGCAAATTACAGAGCACCCAGCCTGCATCTGAGTATCTGGTCAGGCAGGTCTGGGACGGGACCCAAGGACTAGCCTTTCAAACACATTCCCAGGAGATGCTGAATCCTCTGGTCCGGGGAACATGTTTTGAGAAGCACTGGCTTCCGGTGACAAATGAGACAGACCTGCCGTGGCTTTGTGGGGCTGTAACAGTCCAGCTGTGAACCAGCAAACATTCTAAAGTGTGTTGTGATATGAGAGGAGAGGGACAGGGTCTTCTCCAAAGAGGGGCTGTTTATGCTAAGACCAGAAGGCTAAGTAGAACTGACCCAGCAAAGCAGCAGGGGAGTGGGGAGGTTTTGTTAAATATTTACTGAGTAGGTGCCGGGACTCCTCTCTCATTTCTCATCTATTCCTCCCAGTTAATGGGAGGAAGTCAGGATTAGCCCTATTTTACAGATGGGGAAGCTGAAGCTCAGGCAAAGGACGGGTCCAGGTTCAAGAGCAAGAAAGGAGCCCAAGCTTGTAATGAGGACACCTGTTAGCTGCCACATCCTCTCTGCTGCTTCTGCCCTGCAGCCCCCAGGCTCCCCTCCCCTGGGAGAGCTGCCACTCTGACACAGCTGCAGGGCTCTGCCAGCCAGCCGCGCTCTGCCCACTCCCCCGTCCCCCCTCCGCCCCAGCCCTTCAAGTGTTTTCACTGCTGGTGAATTCAGCAGATGCCTTTCGATCGCAGCCTATTAAATTAGACCCTCTCTGCAGCCAAAAGAAGATAATTATGTTTTCATTAGCCCTGGATAATGTATTACCCCCTTGGTGGCAGCACACTGGCCAACTCCTCCTTCCCTCTCCTCCCCTTGGCCACCCCAGAGCCCTCTGCTCCCCCAGGCTCACCTCTAAGCTGCTGGGGTGGCGACTGGTTAGGGTCCAGAGGGGCAGAGAGCAGGTAAAGGGGACGACCCTCTCTTCAGCCGAGAGAAGCCTTTTACCCACCTGCCGAGCACACAGGGGTGGAGGGTGTGGGCCCGAGAGAAGATCCAAGAATAATCGTTATCATGGTGACCATTTATGGAGAGCTTGCTCTGGGCTGACCCCTGGGTAGGTCTCAGCTGTTGAGCACTACAGTGCTCTGGGTGGGGTTGTGGGTGAGGGGAAAGAAGCGTTATCAACATCTCCCCTGACACCAAGGAGGTCCTGAGGAATCAGTTTAGAGGGAAAGCCCCAAGCAGCCTAGGAAAAGGAAAGACTTCCCGGGGTACCACACCTGAGGACCGTCTGGGGGGCAGTCCCTCTGCACAGTTCGAGGGCCACCATGTGGCTTAAAAGCACCAGTTTTTTAAGCCCTCTGGCACAAGCAAGAAGGGCCTCCAAACGCCAGACACTCCCCTGCCACCCGGAAAAACAGCAACATCTTCACTCCCTCTTTCTCCACAAGGCGGCGGTGGGGAGGCAGGAAGAGCCTCACTCTGAGGTCAGTACGGACCAGTGCTAATAGCTGCTTTTACCACCAGCTAACTGGAGTGAGTCACTTTGCCTCTCAGAGCCTCTGTTTTCCCCTCTGTACAATGGGAATAAGAGAAAGTAATCACCCCTTACAATTTCTGTGATCATTCAGTGAGACACACCTAGAGAAGGCTTGGCTCAAGACTGGCAAAATAAGACCTACTCGATACAAGACAGTCATTATCCTTTCTGCCACAATTAATACTGTTACTAGTCCCCTTATCCCTACAGAAACAACCAGAGTAAGGGAGAAGGGGAAGATCTCTTTCTTTCTCTCTTCCTTTCCTCTCTCTCACTACCTCTCTCTCCTCTCTCTCCCTCTCTCTCTCTCTCTCACATACACACACATACATACACACTCACAAAACCCATGGTGGTAACGGGCTCCCTCCCTAGACTTGGAAGCCCACCTTCCCAAATCTCCTCTCGGGACCTGCGTCCCTGTGCTCTGCTTTCAGACACCTGCTGGTAAGGACAGCGGGCGATGGGGGCGCGGGGGTCTGTCCCCCTCCCCCTGAACCCAGGCTAACTCTGCCTTCTGTAAGCACAGCCAGCCTTGGCCTGAACCCCACCATCTTGTGGCTGCCTGTCTCCTACCAACCACCCTTTTCCCCTAGTCAGAGCAGCTGGTGATCCAGAAGAGAAGGTGCCCCCCTCACCTGGGGTCTCCCCCAGCCCCACCCCCACATGGACAGGCATGCACATGGTAGCTGTTTTGAACAGGTGAAGGGCCAGCCCAGTGGAAGAGCAGCTTCTCTTCCTCTGGCTTTCTGATTTTACCCAGTTGCCATGGTAATTGAGGGGAGCAGTATTCCGAGTCTGACTCTGATAGCACTGAAGCCCAGCACTTAACTTTGAAATGGTTCAGGCAGGGGAAGCTGGGCCCAGGCTGAATGCTTCCCTGGGACACCCTATCCAGCCTTTATACTCCTGTTCTGATTCTCATCATGGTTATTATTACTTGGGGCTACTATTTACTGAGCATTTACTATATGCCAGGCTCTATGCCAAGAGCTTCCCCAGCCAGCATCACCTCGATGTCGGCATCTTTACAATGACCCCGGGGCCGTTTCACCACTGGGAAAACAGGCTCTGGACTTAGCGCCACATGGCACAGTCCGGAGATGGCAGAGCCCTGGGGCTGAGAGGGAATTTCTCGTGTGTTCCTTCCAGTGTGTTGAAAACCAACAGAAGGCTACACAGCCACCTCTCTGCCAGCTTTTTCACTCTTTCCTCCCCTCCTCATCCCCACACCCCTCTTCCTGTCCCCCGAAGTCACACCCCCTTCTCCTGGTGCTTGATGTGAAAAACGATTCGAAAAGCATTTATTAATGACAAACTGGGGGATTCCTTTTTGCCTCTTCAAGCCATCTAGAGCCAGGTGCTGTGTGTGTGTGTGTATTCTCTCTTTCCCTGGTTTTCTCCCATTTTCCCAAGAGTGTGTGAGCAGCAGCAACAGTGAAATGCAAAATTCTTTGCAATCTGCCCGGGAAAAGACAGCTTTTGAGCCGGGTTTATATGGTTACCCATATGTTAGGGCCCCTAAGAAAGGAAGGAAAGCTTGCTTCTCTGCCTCCTCCCCTCCTCCCAGCCCAGCCCTGGGCGTCTCCAGCCCGCAGGTTCACCTGCAGCTTTTCCAGGCCACAGGTGAGCAAGCCTGCGCCCCCCCATCCTACCCCTCGCCAGCTGTCAGGACTAAGCGCTACTCAGGGGAGGAAGACCAGAGCAAGGCACCATTTCCTCCACCGGCCCCCTCTCTTCCTGTCTGCCTACCCAAGAGCCAGAGCCAGAATTCGGGCTGGGGTGTCTTTCGGCCCTGTCTAGAGTGAAAGGCAGCGCATCCCACTGTCCCATTGAGGAACGTTACCCCAAGGCTGATGGAGAGGCAGAAATAACCATCTCTGCTTTCCACAGGGCCCTCTCTGCCCAAAGAGAGCTGCCCTGTGGCTACTACACTGAGCCCCCTCCAGGCTCCCAGAAATTGTCATGGGGTGTGTGTGTGTGTGTGTGTGTGTGTGTGTGTGTGTGTGTGTGTGTGTTTCCTGATAGAAAAAAAGATGGAAATTAGGTTATATAAAAGATGTATGTTTTGGAGCCCAGAGCGGCTCTTTTAATGAGGGTTGCGACGTCTCCCTCCCCACACCCATAAACCAGCCGGGTTGGACGTCACCGCTAATTTGTTTCAGCGATGATAGGATAAAGGAGGGACATTAAGAAATAAATTCCCCCTCACGACCCTCGCTGAGCTCACGGCTCTGCCCCTACATATTTATGCCGCGTTTCCGGCCTCTGGGTGAGGAGCTACTTAGCCCCGGGGCTGCTCCGAGGGGCAGCCAGGCGGCGAGCGGCTGCCGGCGGACGGGGTGAGCCAGGGGCGCGCGCGCGGGGCGCCCAGGCACGGCGCCGGGGAAGCCCACAGCCTCCGTCCCGAACTTGGGTTCGCAAGGGGCGGAGGGAGGGGAGGGGACTTGGGGAGGGGTTGGGGCTCGGGAAGAGGGGGCGGGAAGGGATCGGAAAGGCTGCGGGGAAGGCGGAGGGATGCGCGCGGCTCCTACCCAGAGGTGAGCGGGTACGACTGGCGCCTTACAGCCGCGCGGGGCGTCGGACCGGGAGGGTTTGGAACCGGGAGCGCGGTGGCTGCAGGAGCCCGGGAGAAGGAGGAGGAGAAAGAGGAGGAGAAGGGAGACGGAGGAGGAGGAAGGAGGCGGGCAGCTCGCGGACCGGCGGGCTGGCGGGTGCGCAGCGCAAAGAGGCAGCCTCGGCACTGCCCGACTCGGCAGCAGGTGAGTTCTCGGCCCAGGCGTCCCGCGTCCCCTCGGTGTCCCCTTGGGCTCCCAGCCCCCAGTGCTCACGGGCAGGCATGGGGGGCTTTCTTGCGTCCCAACTTGGTCCCGGTGGCCTCGATCTCCTCCCCAGCCGACAGCCCCAGGCCGGCGGGCTCAGGTCCCAGCGATCGTCGCGCCCGCTGCGCTCTCGCTCCAACTTTGCGGGGACCAGCGTCCCCGTTCTGCTGCACGCTCGGCTCGGAGCTGCGCGCCTGCGGTAATGGCGGCCCCTTTGGCAAGGCGCGCTACCCCCCGCGGGCAGCCGGAGGCTGGGGGACGCCAGTCCCCGGGGATCGTTGCACCTGCCCAATCCCAACTTTCAGCTCTCCCCCGCGCCAGGCTCGGCAGAGGCACGGCCACCGCCAGCCCGGTAATGGCGGACTCTTCGGCATCGCTCGCCACCCTCGGTGGGGGGCCCCGAGGCCGGGAGGGTTGTGCTCTGGGTTGGGGAACGTTGTTGCTCCCGCCTGGCTCCCAACTTCGCGGCGCTCCCAGTAACGGCGGGGCTGCCTACACCTCTTACTTCTAGCGTCCGGGCGGGATTGGGGTGCAAAAGCTCTGGCTCCCGGAACCTGGGAAAGTTGTGCCTCCTGCTCCAGAGCTCCCAGACGGGCGAGGGGCGCACTCTGCAGGGATTCGGGCCGGGCCTTGTACCACCAAGAGTGGTCGTTTTTACTGCCGGGTAGCCAAAGGCCAGAGCTGGGTCCCTGTGAGATCCAACTTCTACAGCCACCCGAGGGGTCCTTGTCCGGACAGGCTTCTCGGAGCTGTGCTCTAGGGACCTCCATCTCCTGGGCGTTGAGGCAGAGGCGCTCTCTCGGACAGCATTGCCTGGGGCGGCACCCAGAAAGGAGAAGCGCTCGGCCCAGGGGTCACTAGAGCGAGGGCAGGCATCTTTGGAGTGACATACCTAGGTTCTAATCCTAGATTTACTTTTTACTTACCCCATGGTTTTAAGTTAGTCCCTTTACTTCTCTAAGCCTCAGTGCTCTTGTCTGTAAAATGGGAAAACTGTACCTTTCTCATGAGACTGTCTTGAGAACCTTAAAAAAATCACATAGCCCAGCTCAAACCCTGACTTTGGACCCCAGAAGAGCACACAAACGACCAGGGGAGACAGTGTCCATGCAGAGGTGTGTGCAGGGCTAGGAAGACACCCAGAACACATTGTCTGGTCTCTGGTGGTCCAGAACCTTGGAAGAGAGAAGGAAGGAGCTGATCTCTCAGGCCCCAGAGGAATGAGGGAAAGCTTCTCTCTTCTTCTACATTTCTCCAATTGGGATTGGGGCAAACAGGTTGCATTCACAAAGGTGCAAGGGAGCATCGATTTTCCCCCGATTGTTATTTTGAATTTAAGATAAAACAGGGAAGGAGCCTCTTGTGCCCTCGCTGGCAGCGGACTGGTGTCCATTCTCCTCTGCCCTCAGGATCTTAGCAGACAGATTTGAGAAGGCTTGGCATGTATCCGGAGGGAGTCGTTCCACCCCACCATTTCCACCACCATCACCTCAGTCCTTTCCACCAATCCAATTTCTAGGAGCCCCTGAAAGGGTTCACAGCTCTGGGTCGTCTTGAAGGTGCTGTTACATACAATGTTTACCACCCCACCCCACCCTCCGCCCAGGCATACTCTTAAAACCTCCCCCAGGTCACTAGCACAGTGATCTGACCCATTTGGCAGCTTTGGAAACTGAGGCAGGGCAAGCCAAGAGACCCACCCCTAGCCATCTACCTGGTAAGTGGCACAACTGGAAACCTCAGTGGCATTTTTTAGTTACTTAATTTGGGGGGTTTTGCCCACATCTGGGCACACAAGCAGTCTGTGTTCCTGCCTTAGCACCCACAGCTTCATTTCCTGATATGTCTGCACAGCCAGAGGCTACCCCAATAGTCAGAGACCTGACTGCACCCCCAGAAATTGTGAGTACCCCGCAAAATCCCAGCCATGTATGGAGAGGAGCAGGCCGCATAGTAGAGAGATCTGGTAAGGACCCCTGCTTGAGGCCAGGCTTAGCTCACTCCGTTGGTTGTGTGACCTCTGGCCGAACACGTAACCTGATAATGGGCTTCAGTTCCATTATCTATAAAATGAGAACAATAACTTCCACAAGGGCTTGTTCTGAGGGTTTTGTGAAAAGGTATGTGACAAGTGTTCTGGGAACAATGGTTTTATGCCGAGATTGGTGATAATAGAAGAACCCAAGAGGGAAGTCTGTGGCACCGTTTGGGGCCCGTAGTGTTGATATTTTTTCTAGATCAGCCTGCTGTTTGCTTGTTCTTCCTGCCTCTTCTCATTTTCCCCAAATGGCCAAAGCCAGCTCCACCCCGCCACCTCCTCGACCCTTCCCATACCCCAAAGGCTCTGTCTTCCCTGGGGTAGGACCTCACCAGAAAGAATGAGAGGCTAAAAATTGTGTGGTGGGGTAGGCTGCTCTCTGAGGGTCTCCGCAGCTGAGCCACAGGGAGCTGTCCAAGGTACCACTCAGGCAGTTATCCAAAAACTTTCCCACCCACTGGTGGGGGTTTGCTGATTTCCTAGCACACAAGGAGACTTGGGGGGGGGCAGTTCATCCACGTGTTGTGAGCCCACCTGGGTCTAGCTGTGCTCCCTTCTTCAGTGTATGTTCTGAGGTGTCTTCATGACAAGACGGCTTATGTTGCCTGTCACTCAGGTTCCTGGGTCTGTACATGCCATGGTGAGCCTTGGAATGTGGTTGAGAGCTGCCGGCAACAATCATGACCCTTAGAACTGGAGCTTTTTCCTATTAGGAACCAGAACGCTCAGAAGTTGAATCTGGCATCATTCTGGGAGTAATTTTCATCTGGCCAGGCATTCTTCCCACCGCTGGTCAGTGTGGGCTTACATAGTTACCAACATGAAGGCGGCAACAACCATAAACATGACCATTTTCCTCATTCTAATACAGGATAGCATTTGGGCATGTCTAATCCGGTAGATGCCAAAGCTCAGCCCAGTGGACCATCAATGTCAGAATCCACCAAGGAACTGAGCAAAAGCAGAGATGCCAGGTCCCACCCCAGAGCTCCTTAATCAGTATCCCCAGGGGAGACATGCGGTTTCTGTATTCTTAACAAGACTTCTCCATGAGGTTCCAGTGCCCTCGGCTCTTGTCCAGTACCCTTGTTTTAAAGATGAAGAATCCAAAGCCCAGAGAAGATACATGACTTGCTGAAAGTTACACAGCACAGAACTGACAAAGCTAGGATAGGACCTCATTGTCTTGGCTCTTTGCCCAGTGCTTGTTTATGATAACGCCACATTCACTTCACTGTAAAGAAGCCCTACAGATTCAGTACTGAAAGGAAGTGTAATCCTGTCTCTTTCCCGATTGTCATCGTAGGTCGGATAAACTGTTCAGGAAAGACTGAGCGTGAGCCCGGCCACCTTGACCTTGTTGTGCACAAAGCCCCGAGTCCTCGTCTAATGTTGGGCATTAGCCCCTTCGGTTGATCCATCTGTCCTTTCAAAGAGGAAATTCCTTTTTTAAAGCGAGCTAGTGGGTATGACTTTAGGAACCAGGTAATCACAGGAGCTAATAAACCTTGTCTACCTATTATCTACCTACCATTGATTTCACCAAAGCCATTGATTTGGGCTCATTTCAGCAGCCAAGTTAGCCCCCACCCCAGCTTTGCAAGTCCTGCATCCCTTTATGCCACTTACATGCCTGTTCCTAGGGACGGAGAATGGTGAGCAGGGTCCTGCAATGCTGGAAAATTGAGTCCATGTGAATCTACCAAATGAAAAGGATCTCTCAACAGAAAACGCCCCTCAGTCCCCAGTGCAAGTGTAGCTGACAGGGTGCAGCGGACGTGGATCTTGGCATAGCTGTGTTTAGCAATGATCAGCCAGAGATGAGCAGCAGTTCTGTGTGGTTCTGCGGCACACGTCAGCACATTTGTCAAATGTGTAATGATGAGTGCTAAATGGCAGACCCAGAGTCCGGCCCCAAGGGCAGGTGCTTGGATTAAGGTGGTGCGAGCCCTGCTCTAACACAGCCTGCAGTCTGGTTGGGTAGTGGGCACCAGACCAGCCCTATACCAAGCTCAAAGTTTTGACAAGAGTGGTGAAATATTGCTGCAGCGCTCAGGACAGGTGACTGGAGGTATCAGGGAAGGCTTCACAAAGGAGGTGACCTCAGAACTGGTAGCTGTCTGATGTGTAGCACCCACTCAGTGGGAGGGTCTCTGATACGAAACTGGGTCAAGTGCAGCCAGGTCGAAAGGCAGAGGAAAATCAAATGAGGATGTCATCTGGGAAAGCGTCTGATTCCAGGCTCAGGTACTTGTGGATTCTGTGACTCGGGGTGAGTGAGTTAACCTCTCTGAACCTCAGGCCTGTCATCAGTAAATAGAGGTTATAACGACTGCATGGGGTTGTTGGAAGGATTCAGGGAGGTGGTGTAAATGCAATTCTTGAAAGGGGACAGAGAACATCAGAGCTGAGTTAATGATCAAAGAAAAGAAATGCAAGAAAAGAGAGACCTTTTAGTTAGCTAGCTGATGTGGGCCCTGCCCTTCCCCTCCCTCAGCCCCAGTTTTCTCATCTGTGAAATGAAGGAGCTGGAATTCAAGGGCAACTCCATTCAGAAACGTGCAAATACCTTCTAACTGGCTGGCACACGGTTTGCATTTTGCTTTGGTTTGGTCATTTTTCTCGCCTTTGGGTCACAGACCCCTATCATTAAATACTGTATTACTTGCCTGCTTTGAGATGTTTCCATGTATGAACCCTGGACTAACTTCCTCCCAAGATCTTTTCCACCTTACATTCTGTGCCTCACCCGAGAAAAACATTCTTGTCCATCAGTGGGATTTGTGATTTCTGCTGACAGTTCCTTAAAAAAGAATGGTTCTGTTTGGATTGAAAGCAGATGCCCTTTGCAGAGGCATAGTCTCCATTTGCAGCCTGGGAAGTGTCTTCTTTTTCCCCACCTCTTGTTTGTATGTTCATTAGATCACCTCTTCTCAAATGGGATCCCTGGAAAACATAAACCTTTTCTTTGGCCACGCAAGATGCTTCTGCATGGGCTAAAGGCACCTGAAAGAAATTCCCCTGATTTTCAAGGGTGTCCTAGTAAGTGCTGCTGCTGGGAACTGTACCCACCAGCATTAATACTCAGGACTCTTCTTTATTTCAAGCCCGACAGCTAACTTGCCCCCATGGGGGATTGAAGATGTGAGTCTGTCTGGGACCCAGCTGCAGGTAGGAATGAGGAAAGGAGCTTGTGAACTCAGACAGCTTACCTGACTTCAAATAGTGTTGAGCAGACACTGTTTCTCACTTAAAGGATTTCTTGTCATGAACAAGGGTCGGGGCAGCAGCTCCTTCATCTGAGAAGCAAACTCTGAGCTCCCAGCTCCGAGCCAGAACCTATAGGACAGGCTGGGGCAAAAAGAAGTGGAAGACACCATCTGTACCCCCAAGCAGTTCTTGAAGCCCAAGAAAGGGATCCACTTGCCAGTAACTGGAATGCAACAGGGC
Source organism: Redunca redunca (assembly GCA_006410935.1). Classification (NCBI taxonomy): domain Eukaryota; kingdom Metazoa; phylum Chordata; class Mammalia; order Artiodactyla; family Bovidae; genus Redunca; species Redunca redunca. Next base: position 119,869 of record SJYQ01091795.1, on the reverse strand, counting down.
AGGCGATACAAGCAATCCTTCCTATTTGGTCATGAAAATAGCCGCGTGGATTTCATTGTGCTGTATTTCATTCCAGGAATTTTAAGCATAAAAATGTAACCCACAGGGATAAATCAAAATGGTATTCGATAGCCACTGACATATTTTGGGCAGGCTTTTCTCTTTGATTTCTGAAGAAGTCTCTTTGAAATATTCAATAAGGCAAATGAAAACCAATTCTATTCATGTACCAGAATTCAGGTAATGGAAAGAGTCAATAATATGTCCGTGCTGGTTTATTAAGATAAGTCTTAGCTGCAAAGACCTTCATTTGTCATCTCTCTCCTAATATCATGGTCATCACTGAACTGAAATCCCTTGATTTCTCATAATGTGTGTTCTAAAAGGATGAGACTGATTGAATTTGGAGGCTTGCTATTTTGTTTTTTGATTATTTTTTTTAACAAATATGCACACCTTTTACTTACAGATAAAGGTTGTTTCCTTAACTACTGCCTTCAATGTCCAGGGTTTCTTGGGGGTATCTTCTTCAAGACTTGCCTTCAGAAATTACAATATTTCTTTCTGAATCTCCCTACCAGTGCTACCTCAATGGGCTTTTAAGAGTTCACTTGCTTTTCAGAAATAGCAGGAAGGAATTGGGAGCCACATTTTGTTAAAAGCAGAGGTTGCAATGAATGAAGTCAGGTGATGATTTCGTTAGCAGGGGGCCTTTTTTTAAAATAATGTCGTGTAATCACACTGGGTTTCTTGTCCAGTTCTAAACTGGCATCTAAGTCAAGCATCATGTCCTGTGCATTTCACCCTGAAACTGTGATGATGGCACCCAGCCATGAAGCCAAAATTCTTCCCGTTTAAGAAACCTCCGACAGCCTGTCTCTGTGCAGTAGGTTGCCTCTTCTCTCCTGAGCAGTAGCTATTGGACTTACTACTTTGGTTGCCATTATTTAAAACATGACTTTACTGAATATTTGGTGAAATTTGCAAGTATCTTTAGGTGTAATGATGGTGCTGTGAGTTTTGTCTAGGATGTGCACGCTTAAGAATTTAGAGCTGAGGCATCGTGACGTCTGCAAATTATGTTCAAATGGTTCAGTGCAAAGATAATAGAGAGAGATGGGAGATAACTGCTATAGATACATGGGTAGGAAGAGAGGTGGATGGGTGGATGAATGGATGGATAGATAGGTAGGTAGGCAGAGTCAAAGAGATGATGGATGAACGGATGGGTGGATCGATAGGTAGATGATAGATACAATAGGCAGGGCAAATATGGCAAATGCTAATAACTGTTGAATATAGTTGGAAAGCTTATAGATATTATTGCATTATCCTTTAAATTTTTCTGTATTTAAATATTTCAAAATAAAAAGTTGGGTGGAAAGAATAGCTTTAGTTAGACTTTGTTCTGTATTAAAATTACCCAAGTTTCTTAAGAGAATAATATTCAGCCTCCCCATCTCCAACCCTTCTCCCCAAACACACCCATTAATACATATGCACGCACACACGTACACACACGTGCATGCATGCACACACACACACTCATAAGCACCTCTATTCCTGGAAGAAAATAATCCTGCAGTTTAGCAGAATGTCACTGTTTTTCCATGGCAGCCTTTCTTTACATTTTTCCCTCAGCATTTTAATTAGAGCTGTGAGTCACTGTGCCTTATGAAGGCTGGTGACAATGTCATTTACGGCTGTTTAGCATCCCAGTCGAGCCCTCTTCCACGGTGCTCATTACATCAGGGGCAGTGAGCAGGCGACAGTTCCTCTGTCAGCCGGAGCAGGCTCTGGGCCTCTTGAGGAGTTGAGAAATAAGCTTGAGGTTTGTCCCTGAAATATCTTCCAAAGTTGCCTTTTCCACCACAGGCTTTACAGCCAGGAAATGCCTGAATGTGTGTGTGCTCCAAAGGGTGATTCAAAACTGCAGCTTTGACATCCTTCTCAGTGTCAGCAAGCTTTTCTCCCAGGCACTGGGGTCTAGCTGGCCATGTCAACTCTTGAATGTATCAGAGGCCTCTGGACATGAGGTGAGGCGGAGGAGGCAAGATTTTGACCAAGCTGGATTGGAGTCCATCCCCTGCCCTTCACCCTGTAACCTTGGGCAAGTTTGTTTAATCTCTCTTGAAATGCCCTTTTGCTCTTCTGTTCAGTTCAGTTCATTTCAGTCACTCAATCGTGTCTGACTCTTTGCGACCCCATGGACTGCAGCACACCAGGCCTCCCTGTCCATCACCAACTCCTGGAGCCTACTCAAACTCATGTCCATCAAGTCAGTGATGCCATCCAACCATCTCATTCTCTGTCAGCCCCTTCTCCTCCTGCCTTCAATCTTTCCCAGCATCAGGGTCTTTTCAAATGAGTCAGTTGTTTGTATCAGGTGGTCAAAGTATTGGAGTTTCAGCTTCAGCATCAGTCTTTCCAATGAATATTCAGAACTGATTTCCTTTAGGATGGACTGGTTGGATCTCCTTGCAGTCCAAGGGACTCTCAAGAGTCTTCTCCAACACCACAGTTCAAAAGCATCAATTCTTCGGCGCTCAGCTTTCTTTATAGTCCAACTCTCACATCTATACATGACTACTGGAAAAACCATAGCCTTGACTAGATGGACCTTTGTTGGCAAAGTAATGTCTCTGCTTTTGAATATGCTGTGTAGGTTGTTCATAGCTTTTCTTCCAAGGAGTAAGTGTCTTATAATTTCATGGCTGCAGTCACCATCTGCAGTGATTTTGGAGCCCAAAAAAATAAAGTCTCTCACTGTTTCCATTGTTTCCCCATCTATTTGCCATGAAGTGATGAGACCAGATGCCATGATCTTTGTTTTCTGAATGTTGAGCTTTAAGCCAACTTTTTCAGTCTCATCTCACTTTCATCAAGAGGCTTTTTAGCTCCTCTTCACTTTCTGCCATAATGGTGGTGTCATCTGCATATCTGAGGTTATTGATATTTCTCTTGGCAATCTTGATTCCAGCTTGTGCTTCATCCAGCCTGGCATTTCTCATGATGTACTCTGCATAGAAGTTAAATAAGCAGGGCGACACAATATACAGCCTTGATGTACTCCTTTTCCTATTTGGAACCAGTCTGTTGTTCCATGTCCAGTTCTAACTGCTGCTTCCTGACCTGCACACAGGTTTCTCAGGAGGCAGCTCAGGTATCCTGGTATTTCCATCTCTTTCAGAATTTTCCACAGTTTGTTATGATCTACACAGTCAGTCTTTGGCATGGTCAGTAAAGCAGAAGTAGACGTTCTTCTGGAAGTCTCTTGCTTTTTTGATGATCCAACAGATGTTGGCAATTTGATCTCTGATTCCTCGGCCTTTTCTAAATCCAGCTTGAACATCTGGAAGTTCACTGTTCATGTACTGTTGAAGCCTGGCTTAGAGAATTTTGAGCATTACTTTGCTAGTGTGTGAGATGAGTGCAATTGTGTGGTAGTTTGGGAATTCTTTGGCAAACTTTGGGGTTTGAAATGATAAGTGACATTTTCCAGTCCTGTGGCCACTGCTAAGTTTTCCAAGTGTGCTGGCATATTGAGTGCAGCACTTTCACAGCATCATCTTTTAGGATTTCAATTAGACTTAAATTGAAGAAAGTAGGGAAAACCACTAGACCATTCAGGTATGACCTAAATCAAATCCCTTACGATTATACAGTGGAAGGGACAAGTAGATTCAAGGGATTAGATCTGATAGACAGAGTACCTGAAGAACTATGGATGGAGGTTCGTGACGTTGTACAGGAGGCAGTGATCAAAACTATCCTCAAGAAAAAGAAATGAGAAAAGGAAAAATGATTGTATGAGGAGGACTTACAAATAGCTGAGAAGCAAAAGCCAAGGGAGAAAAGGAAAAATATACCCATTTGAATGCAGAGTTCCAAAGAATAGCAAGGAGAGATAAGAAAGCCTTCCTCAGTGATCAATGCAAAGAAATAGAGGAAACAACTGAATGGGAAAGACTAGAGATCTCCTCAAGAAAATTAGAGATACCAAGGGAACATTTCATGCAAAGATGGGCTCAATAAAGGACAGAAATGGTAGGGACCTAACAGAAGCAGAAGGTATTAAGAAGAGGTGGCAAGAATACACAGAAGAACTGTACAAAGATCTTCATGACCCAGAAAACCATGATGGTGTGATCACTCACCTAGAGCCAGACATCCTGGAATGCGAAGTCAAGTGGGCCTTAGGAAGCATCACTATGAGCAAAGCTAATGGAGATGATGGAACTCCTCTTCTGTTAACAGGAGGTTGACTCCACTTCTCTGAGTACTTGGGACCAGTCAGTGCTTGACTCGCATCGTGTGCTTGTATGTTTATTAGAAAGGATGTGTATGTGCTCAGGCATGTCCAACTCTTTGTGACCCCATGGAGTATAGCTCACCAGGCTCCTCTGTCTATGGGATTTTCCCAGCAATAATACTGGAGTGGATTGCCACTTCCTCCTCCAGGGGATCTTCCCTGACTCAGGGATCCAACCCATGTCTCTTGCATCTCCTGCATTGGCAGGTGGATTCTTTATCACTGTGCCACCTGAGAAGCCCTTAGAAAGGTTGGGGATGGCCATTAGGATGCTTCAGTTGAGACCTGCCATGCCCTTGACCACAGCATCACTTCTTATATGCCTCATCCCTGAACCCAGCATTCAGTGAGGATGAAGGTTTGTTAGACAGGGTCCAAGCAAGAAACAGAAGGCACCTGTGGCTGTCAGACTTTATTCCCAGATAATTTAATGAAGGAATTACTTAAGAACATGATTTTAGGCACCAACCAGGGAAGGTAAATTTTCCAGGGGCTAGCAGCAAAGGGAGTGAGGATCACCTGAGGCCTGATATAGCTGCAGGAAGTCCAGTGTTGCTGAAGCCCTTTGGACCGTGGGGTGGGCTGGCAGAGTCAGGGACGGGGGGTGGTGGGGGGTGGTAGGCCTCTTCAGACCACAGCACTGAGATGGGAGAAAGCAGCCTATCTCTCCTCCGTCTGTGTCGTCTTCTTTGTGTGTCCCCTCGGAGGCCTCCAGTCAAAAGCCAGAGGACAAGGAGCCTATTGATACCCATAGAGCTCAGCCTCCTCCCAGGACCCAGAGAATGTTGGACAACAGATCTGGGAACAAAGGATGGAGATAACCAGCACAGATGAGACCAAGAGGACGAGTTTGCTGGTAATGGTCAGTGCAACCGAGCTCAGTTCATTAGCTCTGAACAGAGAGATGCTTCCCTGATCCGGGATGTGCTGGGGTGTTCCCAGCTTTTAGGATCCTCATAAAAGCCTCAGAATGATTCAGGCATTTGCTTTCATTTCAAACATTAGAGTACGTCCCTAGGTACTTTGAGGAAATGGGACTGGGCATTAGAAAATCAGATGAAGAGTGCTGGGGCATTGAGACTTAACCAGCAAACTGTAGGGTGGAGTCCTGGGTCAATAAGGCATTTGGTCTATTGAAGAGACTTGTTGAACAAGCTGCTGAAATGGGTTCAGTATTCAGTCAACAGGTAACTGGTTTATTATCTGTTGAACTTCCATTCTGCATGCTGAGCACATGTCTGGGCAGTGGGCGGCTGTGTCATTCCAGCACTTTGTGAACATAGAAGTTCATGAATGCCAGGCAAGGCATTCTAGTGGTGGTATCCCAAGGTCCCTGAGGTTTTTTTTTTTTTGGTACCTTCAAGAACTGTAGTAGATTAAACATGGAGGAAGTTTCTTGGTGAAAGCAATGTCGTGTTGTTGGAAGAATTCCTGTGGTGGGAGCTGGGAGTCTTATGTTACTCCTGCAGAGACACTAACACTGGCCAACATTTTTCACACATTTTCTGAGGACCAGGTATTAAGTGCTGGGGTCTCATAAGCACCGGTTTTCCAAAATATGATATTTATTCCACCGGTAGTGCCCACTTACATTGAGATAAAATTTACATAACATGAACTTCATCATTTTAAAATATACAGTTCAGTAGCTCTAGTATATCCACAATATTTTACAATCATCACCTCTGTCTAGTTCCAAAACATTTCGTCATCCCAATAGAAAGCCCCATACCCTTGGGTTTTGAATACAAATGTTCAAACAAAAGGTTGAACACAAATGTTCAAAGCAGCATCGTTCCCAGCAGTCAAAAGGTGGAAACTCCCCACATGGCCGTCAACGGATGAATGGATAAACAAAGTGTGGTCTGTGCATTCAGTGGAATATTATTCAGCTGTAAAAAATGGAATGAAGTACTAATACCTGCTACAACATGAATGGACCTTGAAAACATCATGGGAAGTAAAAGAAGCCAGACACAAAAGGCCACCAATTGTAGGGTCCCATTTAAAGGAAGTGCCTGGAACAGGCAAATCCATAGAGACAAAAAGCAGCCTAGTGTTTGCCAGGCGCTGAAGGGAGAGGACAAACAACGGAGACCGATTCACTGGTCCCCACTTTTTCAAACTTTTTATTTTGAAGTAATTTTAGGCTTACAGAAAAGTTGCAAAATAGTATAATGATTTTCTTTATTATCCTTTATCCAGCATCCCCTAATGATATCATCATTCACAGCCACAGTACAATTAATTATCAAAAGCAGGAAACTGACAATGAAGCAAGTTATTAACTGAACAACAGAGCTTATTTAAATTTCACCACTTTTCCCACTGATAACCTTTTCCTGTTCCAGGGCCCCGGATCCCACAGTGCTTTCAATGCATAATTTCTCTTTTCTCTGATCTGTGAGTTTGTGAATCTCTCCTTGCCTCTCGTGCATTTGAGACTTCTAGAGATGAATGGTCAGTTATTTTCTGTGTTGTTATACTATAGTCACTTAGTCCTGTCTGACTCTTTGTGACCCATGAACTATATAGCCCACCAGGCTCCTCTGTCCATGGAATTCTCCAGGCAGGAATACTGGAGTGGGTTGCCATTCCCTTCTCCAAGGGAATCTTCCTCATCCAGGGATTGAACCGTGGTCTCCTGCATTGCAGGCAGATTCTTTACCACCTGAGCAACCAGGGAAATCTCAGTTACTTTCTAGAACTCCCTAAATTGGCTTTTGTTCAATGTTTTCTCATGATTGGAGCAAAGCAGTATCCATTTTTCAAATTCACTCATTCAATATTTGTTTTGTTAATAGAAAAATGTAGCTGGTACCTCTGTATCATAATTTCGTGAATGTTATTCCTTTGGATGAGGCCATGGTATGTTTTTAAGGGAAAAAATGAGTCAACTTTAAGGGAAACTAGTAAATAAATAATTGCATAGTACAAGGCACAGGTATGGCACAAAGCTATGAAGGTGGCAAGACCAGCCAGGGAAACATGATATGATTTCATAGAATCGTCGCCAGAGCCCTGCGAAGTAGATACTGTCGATACTTGATATTTTCCAGATGAAGAAATAGAGGCACAGAGATGCTAGATGCCATGTCCGCAGCCACAGTCAGTCATTAGCAGGGTCAGGATTTGAACCCAGAATCTAAAATCTTAACCACGATCTTCTCCCATAAGCCTTCCTTCCCACCTCTGTGATAAATGAGTAGATGTGGATCCCAGTGACATCATTCTCTCTTTTTTTATTTTTCCTGTGATTTTATTTCAGGGGGAAATTTGCAGAACTCTGTCCAGTAAGGCTGAATCAGGTGGGAATGTGTCCCTCAGTGCCAAAGAAGGGGCTTACCAGGTGCACTGGCATAACAGGAGATAAATTCCCAGCCAGCTCAGGGAACCCAGGTGGAGTCACCAAGGAAAACGTATAGAATCTGGGACTGTGTGTTTCCTCCCAATGGAGGAAGGACTCTGGTTTCTCTTCAGCTCTCATTGGAATGAGTAGGCACAGACCAGCTTGACATCAAAAGAAAAAGCTCCATTTAGACAGAGAGGTGTCACTCCAGGAAAGCTTTTTGTAAACAACCCCGAGGCATGAGAAGAAGCAGATAGGGAGCTGAGGTTGACTGTCATGTGGAGTGGGCTTCCCTCATGGCTCAGACGGTAAAGAAACCGTCTGCAACGCAGAGGACTCAGGTCCGATCCCTGGGTCACGAAGATCCTCTCGATAAGGGATTGGCAACCCACACCTTCTTGCCTGGAGAACTCCATGGACAGAGAAGTCTGGTGGACTACAGTCCACGGGGTCACAAAACTGAGTGATACACACACACACACACACAAAATGTGAAATGCTGTCCTATTCTCAGTAGCTTTAACCCAGGGAGACGAGGGCAGGGTGAGCATCAACCAGAGTGCACAGACTGGGAGAGGTGCAGAGAGCTCTCAGGAAGGTGAGCTTCTCATCAAACACCTGGACCAACTGAAAGCACCTATGATGGGACCCAAATCACTGAGCACCTCCCTTCACTGAGCAGCTTCTAAAGGTGACCTTCCTTGTTCCCCTCTAAAACACAGTATCTATCCAGGGTCCCATGGTCAAACCCTGCAGGTCGCACCTGCAGGGTCCTGGCAAGGAAGAAATGAGTGAGGGGGCTTCACAGGGCCTGGGATCTGAGGAGCTCATGCCCCACTTAAAAGGGGCATCACCTCTCACTCCAGCTGTTGGCCAGCATTGAGGAATTCAGACCCAGTGTGAATGCACCTGCCAGGAACCCAAGAAAGACGAAAATTTGGCTTTCATGTGAAACTTACAGTTTTTTAATGGTGGTAACCAATTTGGAAAAAAAATTTTTTTTTTAAGTGTGTTAACTAAACAGAAGTCATCTGTATGCCTGTGGGCTGTTGTTTGTAAAATCTGACCAGAGCCTTTTTGAAGCAAGCGATATCCTGCCTCTCTGAAGCAGATAGTTCTGTGCAGAACAGTTTATAGTTGGAAGGAAATTGAAATTTCATTGGAAATTGCCATTTTTGTAGGTCACGAAATGGTTGAGTATCTGCAGTTATACGTGGTTCCATGTAATATTACCGCACACCCTAGACGGAAATGTTCTGGTTGAAGTTTCATTCGGCTGCGAGGCTGCGAAAATGTAACAGGCATTTAGAGCCAAACCAGACGGTGCTTCTTAAATTATAATGTACACGCCAATCACCCAGAGGTCTTCTTAAAAATGTAGATTCTGATCCGTGGGTCTGGGGTGGAGACTGAGACTCTGCTCTAACGAGCTCTCAGATGATGCCTGTAGTCCATGGACCACACCTTACATAGCACGTCATGGACATGGGGATTGAGACTCTGGTATATTGAGCACCTACTCTGTGCCCAGCACTTTGCTGTGCTCCAGGGGTCCGAGTAAACCAGGGACCCATGATCTCTAGAGAGATCACCATGGAGAGATTGTCTCCACGGTACATACAATCTCACAGTTCACTAGAGTCACCCTTTTTGAGAACAAAGTAGTTACTTGCTAAAAGGTGAGTAGATGGAACGTATTGGTCTACAAATATTTACCTTGGTAAGCAATCTGTGTGGGATCTGTGGATCCCACAGGGTTCTGGGTTACCTGAAAATCCGAGAATTGTATGCACATCTTTCATGGCAATTTGCCCCCAACTCTCACCCGTCAGGGTGAGACGCCAGTCTCGGACGCCAGTCCTGGAGAAGTATAAAGTAACTGGAGATGGTTCACCAGGAGAGGAGGGATGAAGAGATTGTTGACGCCTTGGGCTTATTTTGAATAATCAAGAGATAGTATAGTTAGATAGAAGGGGCAGGTACCAAAAAGGCTGCAGCTGACATCCTGAGATTAGCATTGCTGTCGAATACAGGACCCTGAGAGAATTTCCTAATTTCACAAGAGACGTGAGGAAAATGAGGATGTAACCTTAGTTTGAGAAAAAATCATGCAAGAGGTCCAAATCTGAGATTTGACTCTGTCTCTAAGAACTTAGGGCAAGTTCTTCCCCATCTAGAGCCTCAGTCTCCTCATCTGTAAAATGTAAGGTTAATCTAGTAACTTCCACTCTTACTGCTTATTAGGTCAAGGAGTGCTTAGTAAATCGTATTAATGCTCTGCCCCCCTCCTCGTGTAAATGCACATACGTATGTACTCACAAAATTTTTGGCACACAATTTCAGGATTTTCAGGGATTCCTGAGCCCTGTAGGGGGCCCATAGACTCCATATTATGATGGAACAGAAAATGCCTGGAGTCCCTTTCAACTTCCAATTACTAAAATTATAGCTGGTGATCAGGCCAACTGAAACAAAAATACACTGTAGTATCTGGAAAGTGATAAAAGCAAAGACTTTGAGCTGTCATTATTTGTAGGTGATATGATTGCTTAAAAAAATCCAAGACAAAATTCTTGTGGGTTTAGTAAGTATTTAAAACAAAAAAAAGCAAAGATTTTAAGTTCCAACAAACTTGATTGGAATCCCCACCGTTGACACTAGCTGGATAAACTATGACTTAATTAATATGTTTGAGCCTCAGTTTCAGCATCTATAAAATGTGAATATTATTATCACATCCTTCATATTTGTTGCAAGAACAAAATTAGAGTTCAGTAAAGTTTTTACATATAAAAATGTTTGAAATATTAGATTGAAATATAGGAAATTATTGTATCTGATATTTTCAAAACTGCTAATTCCATCTATTTCAGCCTATTTAATACAAATTTACTAAAAGATACTGCTTGGCTAGCTGATCATGTATTCAGTAAATATTTACTCTGTGTTTACTAGGTGCTGATCTAAGAAGAGAGCCAATTGTGTCTTTCAAATCAAATCAGACTTATGCTGCCTTAGAGTTAAGTGACCAGCAGATGTACACCAAGTTCATACTTCCCTTAGTAAACTATTTTCCTTTCTGTCCTTGGCTCTTGTCCCTACATCCATGCTAATACAAGATAATCGCAATTCCACTTAGCTAATCTGAGTCTTGATCTTTTATTTAGGTTTAATCCATTTACATTTATTATTATTACTGATGTATCTGACATATGCGAGTTATCCCTGCCATTGCAAGTTTGTGTTTTCTACTTAATGTGTTCTCCCTTTGCTTAAATTCATTTGTAATGGAGTCGAGCCTCTGTGGATGCTGTTATCTATTTGCAAGGAACTTTCCAGTTAAGAAGGGCTTCCCTGGTGGCTCAGATGGTAAGGAATCTGCCTGCAGTGTGGGAGGCCCGGGTTTGATCCATGGGTCAGGAAGATCCCTGGGAGAAGGGAATGGCTACTCCAGTATTCGTGCCTGGGGAATTCTGTGGACAGAGGAACTGGTAGGCTACCGTCCATGGCTTTGCAAAGAGTTGGACATGACTGAGCGACTAACACTTTGAGTTAAGGGAGCAGATATAATCATTCTTTCTTCTTTTTCCTTCCATGAGCACCTTTTGCCATCCTCTTGACCCAGCTTCCCTGCACCAGAGGCACCCAAGGATGCCAGGCATGAGGAAAAACTAAATTAAATCTCCATTACCAGTATCTGGATGATACTGTTCTTGATGCCCTCCTGAAAATAAAGACTCAGCATTACCACTGCAGTTGACATTTACAGTTCACAAAGTGCTCTTTCCAGCATCTGTCTTATTTAATCTTCACAAAACCTTCCAAGTAGTTGTTATTACCTTTTCAATTTCACAAAAGGAAATTGAGATTCAAAATGTGAAAGATGACTTGCCCAAGATCAAATGCCCGGTAAATAGCACAGCTGGGGAAATGAGCCAAATCAATTCTATTTGCTGTAATCCCCCTTAATTCTCAGAATTAAGAAAGTAATGGCATCAGGAAATGTTGACTCTTGAAATATACTAAAATGCAGTTAAATTATTTATTACTGCCCAAGAAGGACAATTCTGTCAAATGAGTTTCGTTCACTCTTTTCCCTTCCTTCACCCCATCATGTTCTATCTGCTTGTAGAAGCCAGAGCTGAAAAGTTATTCTGGATACCTCCTTCTTTCAAACCCCAGGTTTCAGTCACCAAATCTTGTTGACTCAACCTCCCAAATATCTCTTTTTTTTTTTCAGGTTCATATTCCTCTATTTATTTTTTTAAATTTATTTATTTATTTTACTTTACAATATTGTATTGGTTTTGCCATACATTGACATGAATCCGCCATGGGTGTACATGTGTTCCCCATCCTGAACTCCTCTCCCACCTCCCTCCCCATCCTATCCCTCTGGGTCATCCCAGTGCACCAGCCCTGAGCACCCTGTATCTTCATATTCCTTTAAAAATTGTTGTGTGTCCTTTAAAAATTGTTGGGCTTCCCTGGTGGCTGAGCTGATAAAGAATCCGCCTGCGATGTGGGAGACCTGAGCTTGATCCCTGGGTTGGGAAGATCCCCTGGAGAAGGGAATAGCCACCCACTTCAGTATTCTGGCCTGGAGAATTGTATGGACTGTATAGCCCATGGTGTCACAAAGAGTTGGACCCAAATATCTCTTAAATCTACCTACTTTCCTCCTTCCTCCCCAATCCTGACCACCATCATCTCTCATCTCTGGCCTGCAGCAGCCTCCTAACTGAGCTCCCCATAGCCAGCCTTGCTTTTCCACCCATCTTCCATCCAGCATCTTAATAAAATCTAAATCTAACCACAGAATTTCTCTTCTCAAATACCTGCAGTGTTTGCCTTCGCTGTGAAAATAAGATCCAAAATCTTTCTCTTGGTCCTCAAGATAACTGCATGGTCTAGCTCCTGGAGATCCCTCCAGCTTTATAAGACCTTGGCTTTCTTCTCCTGTCACAGTGGACTTTGTCCAGTGCCTCCAACCTGCTCCCTCCTACACCTCAGTGCTTTGTCTCTCCCATCCTTTGCTCCCACCACCCACCCTTTCATCTGGCCAATTCTGTATTCCTGACTCTTCCTCCAGGAAGCCTTCCCTGACTACCACCACTCTGACTATGTTAAGTGTCCTCCCGTGCTCCCATTAGCACCTTGTTTTTCCACTTTGTCCTACTCACTATACTTGTCATTAATCTCTCTCTCCACTCCCAGCTTCACTCCTGGCTTGGGAGATCCGAGGGTAGGAATGCTGTCTGTCTTGTCTACCTTACATTCTCAGTGCCAAGCTTCTTGCTGGCCCAGTTGAGATATTCGTAAGGGTTAGTGAATGAATAGATGACGTGAATGACAAAATAAAGGAAAGAAGAGAGGAAGGGAAGGAGCAAAAAGAAGTGGAAGAAGAAAAGAAAGTAAAAGAGGGTAAGGTTTATTGAGGGTAGGAAATATGTGCCATCTTCTTGTAATGATTCTTAAGAAATGTTTCAGAGACCACTGGTAATATATGTTTCCTTTAAAAAAAATTTATACCAGATCTTGGTTATGGCACTGGGGATCTTTAGTTGTGGCATTTGAACCTTTAGTCATGGAATTTGTTAATAGTTCCCTGACCAAGGATCGAACTGAGGCCCCCTGCATGGAAAGCATAGTCTCAGCCACTGGACCACCAGGGGAGTCCCAGTTTGTTTCTTTTTTATAGTAGGGAGGCTGTCCTCTTGCCCATGATTCTGTTCACCTGTCTGGGCTGAAATTCTTCATTTTCCTTGAGGTGTCATCTAAAGTGACTCTTAAAATAATAGAAGCACCAAGCACTTTACATGAACTATCCCATCAAATGTTTTCCATCCACTTATTCCATGTAACTTATTTCTCCTGCTTGACGGATGAGGAATCTGAGGCTAATATGTGGTGGAGGAGGGTCACAAACCCTTGTCTTTGCAACCACAGTGCAAATGCCTTCAACCCCTACCTGACAATGTCGGTGGTGGGATGTGTTTGGCAAGGAAAGGGGCAGAGGTACATCGTTGCGGACTTTGCGCCCCTGAGAGGTCCACGGATAGAAGAATTTAAGACCTCAGCCCCAAACCCTGGAATTTTCAGTCTATGTGATGGATATAGTGCTCTACAGCCGGCTGAACTTGTTCATAAAAATGAGCTTTGCAAAATGAAGAGGAATGAAGGTTTCTTAATTCCCTAGATCTATCCCAACATGGGGTTGACAGCCGTGAAACTCCCTCCTGATGATGGACTGGACCAGTGATACCCCACCCCCCTCCCACTGGTGATGACTCATCACGAAGTTCCAGGGCCCAATTTCCTGCCTGTCTCTCGAGTGCCACATTCCGACACAACGAATCCCGTCCTCTTGGTATTCCAAAAAAGGAGCCTGTGACAGGCTCCCGTTCCATTGGCAAGCAGGACCAACCTGTGTGTCCACAGCACTGACCTGATCCTCCTGCACAAAGTACTTTAAACAACATGTCCATTGGATGCTCCAGACAGCCAGTAGAATAACATCTGCTTGCATTTTAATAATTAGTAAAAGAAGTGAGGCGGGGGAGGACCCATTTACTGAGCACTTACCATTCTGTATGGTACATTGTAAGAACTCGGAAAATACTCATTATTATCTCATGCCATTCTCACACACACACACCCTGAGGAGATGCTATTACTCCCATTTCATAGATGCAAAACCGTGACTCAAAGAGGTTAAGTAACTTGCTCACCTCACAAAGCTAGGGTTCAAATACAAAATAATCTCACTTCAATTTAAGTTTTTTAAAAAATTATATTTTCTAAAATATTGCTGATTTTTAAAATGTTTTGTTTTTCCAGATTTAAGGAAACCTTTTTCTCTTTTCTCTTAAGCTATCTCTGATTTACAGCAATTTGATAAAATGTATCTTTGGGAAAATGATGAAACATTTTTATTTTCTTCCCTACCTGATCCCCCTACCCCAGAATTCAGAGACTGAGTATTCTTATTTTCATAACAATATAGTTATTTGTCTAAGTTCACTAACAATCTTTTTGTTCATTGGAGTTTAGATTTGTCCTTTTATTAAAGCTGATTCAAAAGCATAGTAAAAAATAAACAATATGAAAGAATATATAATAAAAGTGAACTTCCTCCTCCCACCTAACCTTTTGCCTCCCGGTCTCCTTTCCCAGCAGCCACCTGTGACCAACATCTTGAGTGTTTTTCCAGAGATATTGAGCACATCTCCAAGCTTACATGGAAGTATAGACGAATACATGCAGTGGGTCTACAAATATATTTATGTATTAGTGTTCTCTACCTTACTTTTTCATTAACTATGTCTTAAGGATCATTCCTCATTGGTCCTTTATTATTTATTATTATTATTGGCTGTGCCAACAACATGTGGGATCCTAGTTCCCCAACCAGGGATCGAACCAGCGCCCCCTCAATTGGAAGCTGGGAGGCTTAACCACTGGATGGCCTAGGAAGTGCCCCCTTATTGGTCCTTACAGATCTAATCTCCCCTTATTTAGTGCCTGCGCTGTATTCCATTGCATGGATGTGCCATAGTTTATGTAGCAGTTCCCTATTAATGGATACTCGGATTTTCTAGTCTCTCGATATTCTGAACAACTCTGTGTGTGTGTGTGTGTGTGTGTAATAATGTTCCTTCCAGTTTATCCTAAGAATTGAATTGCCAGGCCAAAAATCCATGCGTTTTCAATTTTGGTGTAGATACTGTCAATCTGCTGTACAAAGAGGCTACACAAGGCACAATAGATGAGAGTGTAAATTTCCCAAAGCCTCACATCAGAGTGTACTGTCAGACTAAACAGTCCTTCATCCTCATGCTCCTGCCTCTAAACGATGCTCCTTCCTATCCTGGTGATCTGTGAGCATTAGATCCGAGACGATCAGGAACAAACTGTAGCCGTGAAACTGGGGAATTAATGTGACTGGGGAGACCCCCCTGGCACCAGGGTGTTTGTGTCTCTGGGATCCCCAAGACACAGAATGCCAACCTACCCCTACCCCCCGCCAGCAGCTTGCAGAGGTTGGAGGATTTGTAGCTATGACTTGCCAGCCTGGGAGAAAGCACGTCATTTTGATTCCCAGGGGGTGTTCTCTCTGGGGAAAGACTGCAAATTAGCAGTTCAGGAGATGTAAGGAAGTTGGTTGGTTGCTGTGTTTTGTGGTTTGGTGTTTTGTGATTTTTTTTTTTAAGAGCACAATTGGGTTACAGTTTTGGTCTTTTGTTTGTGTTGGGGATGGCAGTATCCTGTTTTGCTTTTAAAGACATGGAGGGCTTGAGATTTGTTTTTAAATGAGATTGGAAGGACATGGGAACCAGAGTTGTGACTCCTTTAGAGATTTTGTGGGTGCTTGAAGTGAAAACAGCCAGTTTACAGGCTGAGTGTCATTTTCTTTAATATTTAATGGTATACACATTTACATGATTTTAAAGTAATAACTTGTTGTTGTTGTTCAGTTGCTAAGTTGTCTTTGTGACCCCATGGACTGTAGCACACCAGGCTTCCCTGTCTTTCACTATCTCCTGGAGTTTGCTAAACCTCATGTCCATTGAGTCGGTGATGCTCTCCAACCATCTCACCCTCTGTCGTCCCCTTTTCCTCCTGCCCTCAATCTTTCCCAGCATCAGGGTCTTTTCCAGTGAGTCAGCTCTTCTCATCAGATGGCCAAAGTATTGGAGCTTCAGCTTCAGCATCAGTCCTTCTAATGAATATTCAGAGTTGATTTTCTTTAGGATAGACTGGTTTGATCCCCTTGCAGTCCAAGGGACTCTCATGAATCTTCTCCAACACCACAGTTCAAAAGCATCAGTTCTTTGGCCCTCATTCTTCTTTATGGTCCACCTCTCACATCTGTACGTGACTGCTAGAAAAACCATAGCTTTGACTATATGGACCTTTGTCAGCAAAGTGTCTTTGGTTTTGAATATACTGTCTAGGTTTGTCATAGCATTTCTTCCAGGGAACAAGCATCATTTCATGGCTGTGTGACCATCAGCAGTGATTTTGGAGCCTGAGAAAATAAAATCTGTCAAGGTAGTCAGTGCAGTCTGCCTCCCTCCTAATAGTGATGTCCAGAATTCCATCTAAGATGTAGCCAGTGACACCCATTCCTTCCAGAACATTCTCTCCACTTACATGTACAGAATATATGCTTTTGCACCATTCTTTTTTCACCTAGTGGTATATCTTGGAGCTCATATCCCACCTGTAAAAAGAGATCTGTGTCACTTTTTAAATGAAACATTTGTTGCACAGGTGGGTTAGATTTCAAATGACATTCAGACAGCAAGCTGTTGGGTTCTGGACAACCAGCCTAGGTGACACCCTACTCTCTCTCTTTACATGGTTTGAGGTGGGTTTTCTTTCTCCCCCACACCTGCTATCCAGTGGTCAACCTTAAAAAATGGCGAGATGTTTGCTTTTACCCTCTATGTCATTTTCTGACTTCTTTAGAAAGCAGAATTATCTTCTTCCTACCTAGGTTATCAGTATATGCTTGAGGGGACCTAAGGGGCAGTGGGGTGCAGGGAGGCCTTCTGGTCCAGGCACCATGAGGGTCAGACTCTAGACCTCCACTACCCAACAGCAATACAATGTGAGCACATATCTGATTTTTTAACTGTACAGTAGTTGCATATAAATGCATCAAAAGCAACAGTTGAAATTATTTTTTCATAATAACTATGCTTAATCCAGTATACCCAAAGCATTATCCTTCCAACATGTGGTCAATATTGCGAAATTATTGAGCTATTTGACATCCTTGTTTTCCCTCCTAGTCTTCGAGACCCCATGTAGATTTCACCCTTAGGTCACATCTCCAGGAACCAGTTACAAATTAGGGGCTTAATGGCCACATGTGGCTGGTGGCTGCCCTATTGGACAGACAGCTCTTGACACCCCAACTGTGGCTGATCTGTGTTGAATGAGTACCCTCCTCCCTTCTCCAGGCCTCTATTTCCTTATTTTTGAGTGTGGGAGTTGGACAGTCTTTTGGATTTTAATGGCTCTTCATCATCCTCGTGTCCATGGACTTTCAGTGCTAAAAATGAAATGAATGGTCAGCTTAATCTCAACCTCTGTAAAGTGGAGACCATTGAATGTGGTGAGTCAGGGTGAGAATGGAGAGTATGGCAGCCAATGAGAGTGTGTTGGGGAGAGGCGTCATCTCAGGGGATCGTCTTTAGGATTGAGTGTGTACCCAGCACCCGCTCGCTTAGAGCCAGGGCAGTCTTCCAGTTTGCTTCTCTAAACCCGTCACCTTGTCTTTCTGTGATTGCTGCAGTTTAGTTGCTCAGTCATGTCTGACCCTTGCGACCCCAAAGACTAGCCTACGAGACTCCTCTGTCTATGGGATGTCCAAGGCAAGATACTGGAATGGGTTGCCATTTCCTTCTCCAGGGGAATCCTCCCAACCCAGGGATTGAACCTGCGTCTCCTGCTTCACTGGCAGATTTTTTTTCCTGCTGAGCCAGCTGGGAAGCCTGTCTTTCTATAAAACGCGGGTAAAAATGACATGTGGTTTACATGGTCACCATCAGGATGAAATAAGACACCCGTGTGGAGGACTCAGCGCTGTGCTTGCGTGCATGCTCAGTCGTGTCTGACTCTTTGCATCCCTATGAACTGTAGCCCACTGGGCTCCTCTGTCCATGGAATTCTCCAGGCAAGAATACTGGAGTGGGTTGCCATGCCCTCCTCCAGGAGATCTTCCTGACCCAGGAAGTGAACCCATGTCTCTTACGTCTCCTGCACTGGCAGGCTACACTCTCCATCCCTGGGAACTGCTCCCATCACCCTCCTGGATGCAGACGTGGGCCCAGGATGGGGCGGGGGTGGCGTGCCCAAGGTCACACGTGAGATGGTAGTAGCAGACGCTGGCCTATTTTGGCTCCCTCCTTCTCCCTGGCAGTCGTCCTCGAAAGTCAGCCGTGAATTTCCTCCACAGCAAGGTACTCCTGAAACCACTGAACTACTCCAATGAGGCCTGGGTCCAAGTATTGTTTCCATGGTATGTGCCGTGGTGCGCACGCGCATGTGCCGTGTTTAAAATCACAGCTCCAAGAGTCGGAGGCTGGGTTGGCAGGATACCCAGCACCCGTCTCCCTGTATTCAGCGCCTCGTACCATGAGCGGCGTGAGATTTCTCTGTGCTTTCAAGCACCGGCCCCCTCCTGGCCCATGACGTGCCTTTGGAGAGGCTGCCACAGAGTAGCAAGTACCCTGAGTCAAGGGCCAGGAACCCGGAACCATTACATGCTACACGACAGTGGTAAGAAGCCATTTCTTCTGAGCATTCCTTCTGTGACGTTCCTGAAACCCATGCACTTAACTATTTCATTCAATCCTCCCAGTTACCCAGGATGTGAAGAATTAGTTAAGGAGCCCATTTTACACATACAGAAACTGAGGTTCAGAGAAAATAAAGAACTCACCCAGAAACACACAGATAGAGCTAGAAAGGGCCTTAAAAATCTTCCCTGTGGCAGAAGGGTGGCCAGTCGTCCTGGAGGCCCAGGTTTGAGGAGACACTGTGGATACTGGACATTCACAAAGCAGGACAGACGCATCTCCATCTGGCATCTTAGTACATTCTTTGCAGATGTCAAACCTGATCCTGGTCAGTATGGGGGTGAAGATGTGTTTGGGGAGGGAAAAGAGGGATATTATTAGGGGGGATTGTCATTAAGATTAGGATTGACCCTGATGGAGGCTCAGAATCCACTTGCTTAGACCTAGAGCTTGTTTACCCCACCCTGTCTCAGTAGACGCTGGATTTCACTGCCTCTTTGAAGCCCTGCCTCTTTCCATTCCTTCTAAAGATCAAGTTGTCTTTCTAGGGCCAAGGTCTAAAAAACAGCACTTCAATTTCCCAATTCCCAGCCAGCCAGCAGCCCCACCTCACCCCCCTCCCCGCTGCTGATTTAGAAAGCAGCTGAGAAAGAGCGGAGAAGCTGGGAGTGACCAGGGAGATCTGCGGGTTTGCCTTGCTTCTTTTTTCTTAAGCCAAGTCCCAGCTCTGTCCTTTGGTAAGTTGTGTTTTTCTTATTTATTTTTTATTGGAGGATAATTGCTTTACAGAATTTTATTGTCTTCTGTCAAACCTCGACATGAGTCAGCCATAGATAAATATATATCCCCCTCCCTCTTGAACCTCCCTCCCTTCTTCCTCCCCATCTCACCCCTCTAGGTTGATCCAGAACCCCTGTTTGAGTTTCCTGAGCCATGCAGCAAATTCCCATTGGCTATCTATTTTACATATGGTAATGTGCGTTTCCATGTTACTCTTTCCATACATCTCACCCTCTCCTGCCCTCTCCCCATGTCTATAAGTCTGTTCTCTATGTCTGTTTCTCTGCTGTTGCCCTGCAAAAAAAAAATCCTTCAGTACCATTTTTCTAGATTCTGTATATATGCGTTAGAATATGGTCTTTCTCTTTCTGACTCACTTCACTCTGTATAATAGGTTCTAGGTTCATCCACCTCATTAGAACTCACTCAAATGAGTTCCTTTTTATGGCTGAGTAATATTCCATGTCACTCAGTCGTGTCCAACTTGTTTGCGACCCCATGGACTATAGCTCGCCAGGCTCCTCTGTCCATGGAATTTCGCAGGCAAGAATTCTGGATTGGGTTGCCATTTCCTCCTCCAGGGGATCTTCCTGACCCAGGGATCAAACCCAGGTCTCCCGCATCTCTGGCATTGGCGGGCGGATTCTTTACCACTGAGCCACCGTGCATATGCACCACAACTTCTTTATCCATTCCCGTGTCAATGGACATCTAGGTTGCTTCCATGTCCTAACTATTGTAAATAGTGCTGCAGTGAACAATGGGATGCATTTCTCTCTTTCACCTTTGGTTCCCTCAGGATATGTGCCTAGGAGTGAGATTGCTGGGTCATATGGTGGTTTTATTCCTAGTTTTTTAAGGACTCTCCATACTGTTTTCCATAGTGGCTTTATCAATTTACATTCTTACCAACAGTGCAAGAGCGTTCCCTTTTCTCCACACCCTCTCCAGCATTTATCTTTTAATGCAGTGTTTTTTTAATGTAATGCCTCAACGAGTTATTTTTCTTAATAATTTTATTTCTTTTTGGCTGTGTTGGGTCTTCGTTGCTGTGGGGGCTTTTCTCTAGTTGCGAGGAGTGCGGGCTTCTCATTGTGGTGGTTCTCCTGCTGCAGAGCCGGGGGCTCTAGGGCAAGCAGCCTTCAGTAATTGTGGCACGTGGGCTCAGTGGTTGCCGTCCCCAGGCTCTGGAGCACAGACTCCGTAGTTGTGGTGCACGGGCTTAGTTGTTCTACGGCACATGGGGTCTTCCCAGATCAGGGATTGAACCCATGTCATCTGCATTGGCAGGCGGATTCTTTACCACTGAGCCACCAGGAAAGTCCCTTTGGTAAGTTCTGGCTGAAGCCAGTATGGGGTAGAAGCCAGCTGGGGGCCTCCACCTCCCGAAGAGCTCACCTTCAAGTCCCTTCTTGAATTAAAGAATGGAGCCCAGTGCCAAACTAGAACACTCAAGAGATCTGGAGGTCCCAGCTGTCTCTGCCTTCAACTAAATCCTGGGTTTGGTACCCAGAAGAAATGGGTACCACGAGAGCTCCGGGAGAGTTAAGAAACCAGAGCCCAGAGTGGGGCGGGTAGGGAGGTGGACCAATCCTCCCCAGCGAGGAAGGACATAGCAGTTTGGGCAGGTTTTCTCTGCAAGCCAGAAGGCCGGCAGCAAGATGCCGAAAGACACTCAGCCTGTCAACACACGGGCCACACAGGCTCATACACACAGCAGAGAAATGACACAGCAGGAGGGCGATGCATGAATACACAGAGAGAAACACACACACACACAGACACACACACGCAGCGACGCCAGATGGAGAAAGCAGCCCAGGCTGGGTCTGGGTATTCATGACTCCCTCACCCACACAGAGGGGCTGGCGGAGTTACATAACGCAAGCTGCAAAAGGGAGAGGCTGAACTTGCTAACCACCGCCCTCCCTTGTTGGGGATCTGGGAGGTAGCGCCTCTTTCTCGGGGGTTCGAGGAGAGTTATCCTCACCCACCCCCTGTTTTCAGGGGCGGCAGGAGTTTATCAGCTGCCTCAGCCCTGGGGTGACCCTGGAAAGCCGATAAAAGGGAAACAAGGGAGTGTCGCTTTGTCAGTAGTGGCGGATAAGGGCTCCCTCCTTGGGTGAAGGAGTTTTGAGGAAGCTGATGGCAAGAGGTGCCAGGGCAGAGAGGAAACTGCGGCTGGAGCTGGGGGGTAGGAAAAGAGATGAAGGGATTTTCTGCTACCTCCCACCCTGCCCCACTCCACCTGTAACCCACAGGTCACCTGCCCAACCCAGACACATAAGACGTGCTTCCATAGCTGCTCGTTGGGCCCGTGCCGTGGGTGCTGGGTGCACGCACCTCACCCAGGCTACTGCACCTTCACTTGCCCTCCCTGTGGTCCTTCAGCACTCCAACTGCTTCTCTGAGTCTGGTGAAGCTGGTGGGAGTTGCAAAAGTCACTAGATTATAAATTGTTAAAAACTAGAGTATTTAAACGCTTAGACTCGAGAACGGAGCAGATCTGAGTTCAAATCCTCCCCCCACCATCCTTCTCCACCTGACCTTGGACAAGTCACTGAACCTTCCCAAGTTTCAGTCTTCTCGTCTGTTGAAGGGTTAACTGTGAAGATCAAAGGAGGAAAAAAAATACACAGTAAGAACATATGCACTCAATGAGTGTCCGCTGTCTTTTGGGCTTTTTCTTGTTCCACAAATACTCGTTGCGCACCAGCTCTGTGTTTAACCCTAGGGGGACACAGTCCACACCTCCTAATGTTTCTCTGGTAGGATTTCAGACAGTCTGTGGTACACAAATGCCCTCCAGAGTTTGATGTGGACCTGTGTCTTTGGTATTTCTTATACCAATTTTGGCTTATCATGGGATGGAGTGTGACCAAGTCTGTCCTTTTGAACCTGAAATAAGTGAATCGTTACAAAAATGACGGTCCTGAAGTCCAGCTGACCTCCCTCATCCATGGTTCTGTAGAAGGTGACATCATTTCCTGTTGATGGGTTGGTGATGGGGGCTTTGGGAGTGGTGGGAATGGAGAGCCCCACACCCCACGATCCTTGTTGGCCAAGCTCCTGACCTGAGGATGGAAAAGTGTTGCAAAAAGCAGAGAGGCAAAGGCTGCATGACAGGGTTGGAGTGCTGCCTTCTTCCGGGGAAAAAAAGATGAGAGGTCTTAGGGTTCTTGCCATTTGATTTCTGGGGCTGACTCCTCAGTGGTTTCCCCAAAGAGCCCCCCGGTCTCACAGGGCTTTGATCATGGAAATGAAACCAGGCAATATGCAGCCACCCTGCGAGTGTGTCCCCCTGGGAGAATTTTTTGTCTAGGTTATCTTCAGAACTCCAGAGCATCTTATGGCTAGACTTCTCAGTTGGCTGTGTTTCCCATGTTAGTTTTAAAGGTGGTCTTGGGCATATCACATCCATCTCTCCCTCTTTTTTTAATCCTTTTCCTCCCCTCCCTTTTCCTTCTCTTGACCTCAGGAAGACCCAGATCGGATCTGCCTCTGACAGGCTGACGATGCCCAGTGGTTAGTCCGTGCTAGCATGCATCACCCCTAGGCACAGCCACCAGACACGTCTCCTCCCGGATCCGCCTGACCTGTGGCATAGGGACTCATCCCATTGCTTCCCCTGACGTCTGCCTGATCAACCATTGCTTCCTTAGAGACCGAGGAAGGAGGCAGACGCAGGAAATCATGCCACCAACGGCCCGACAGCAATGAGCGAGTGACGCCGAGTTGACGTCAGAGGCACAGAAGACCAGCACCGAGAGCAGCTCCCCGTCCGGGCTGCAGCCCCACAGCGCCAGCCCCCCGGCTCCTCCTCCCGACGCGGCCTGAAGCCCGGCCGCTCCTGGGACCTGACCTCGGCCAGACCCATTTTGAGGTCTGTGGACCCTTGGACACTAGACACCATGGAGAGCCACATGTTCAGCGTTCAGCAGATCCAACCCAACGTCATTTCTGTCCGCCTCTTCAAGCGCAGAGTGGGGGGCCTGGGGTTCCTGGTGAAGGAGAGGGTGAGCAAGCCGCCCGTGATCATCTCTGACCTGATCCGAGGGGGCGCCGCGGAGCAAAGCGGCCTCATCCAGGCCGGGGACATCATTCTTGCCGTCAACGGCCAGCCCTTGGTGGACCTGAGCTACGACAGTGCCCTGGAGGTGCTCAGGGGGATTGCCTCTGAGACCCATGTGGTGCTCATCCTCAGGGGCCCCGAGGGCTTCACCACGCACCTGGAGACCACCTTCACCGGGGACGGGACCCCCAAGACCATCCGGGTGACCCGGCCCCTGGGTACCCCCACAGCAGCCGTTGACCTGTCCCACCAAGCGTCAGCCGGCAGAGAGCAGACGCTGGCAGTGGACGGGGCCACGGGTCCCGGCAATGGGCCCCAGCATGCACCAGATCCGGGGCAGGAGGCCGGCTCGCTCTCCCAAGCCAACGGCCTGGCTGCCAGGCCCCCAGGCCAGGACCCAGCCAAGAAAAGCACTGGGGTCGCCCTCCAGGGCAGCGGGGAGAACAATAAACTACTCAAAGAGATAGAGCCTGTCCTGAACCTTCTCACCAGTGGGAGCAAAACGATCAACGGAGGTGGACCTGCCAAGACAGAGACCAAGGACGTGGAGATCCAGGTGGACAGGTAAGCTGCAGGGGTGCCTGTGTGTGCGCACATGTGTTGTATGCAAGCACGTGTGATAGCTCAGTCTCACAGCCCAGGAGCCAAGCTGAGTGTCTCAGGCATCCGAGCACACATACACCCGCTCAGCCCCCCTTGCCTCTTGCCCTGGAAATTGCCATTGCGGAATGGAATGGGCACGTCTAGTGCGTATCTCTTACCACAAAACACAGAGCTCACATTCATGGTAGCTGAGGCCCTATCTTCCAGCACCCCCACAAGGTGGGTATTTTTGCAACCCACATTTCAAGAGTGAGAAGACTAAGGCTCAGATGATGAGGCCTTCCCTGAGGTCACTGCATGAGGAGAGGCGCCTGGGCACGGCCAACCTGGGTGTGGATGGATGCTGAGAATCTGGGGAGAGTGAGGAAGAGCTGGGTGCTGGGCGACCCTCTGCCCAAACTGGCTCTCTCCTGGGGGCAGCCCATCCAGGGCAAGAAAACTTCGAAAGAGAGAAACTGGAGACAAAGTAGAGAATTAGTCCCCATTCCCCAAAACTCTGGCATTGCTCCGATTACATGGAAGCTAAGGCCAGCAGTTGAAGAACAGGATACCAAAGACTTCCCTGGGGGTCCAGTGGTTAGGGCCCCATGCTTCCCCTGAAGGGGCCACAGCTTCGGTGACTGGTCAGGGAACTAAGATCCCACATGCTGAGTGGTGTGGCCAAAAAATTTTAAAAAAATAGAACTGGGTACCAGCCCTTCTGTATTTGCTGGATTGGCATTTTCTGACCCTCTGGGGAAGGAGGGCTGGCTGCACAGTTGGTGAGGAGCAGATAGGCCAGGTGGTGGGGAAATAGGAGACCCAGGAGACATGAGTTCGATCTTGGGTTGGGAAGATCCCCTGGAGTAGGAAAATGGCAACCCACTCCAGTATCCGTGCCTGAAAAAAGCCCATGGATAGAGGAGCCTGCAGTCCAAGAGATCGCAAAGAGTGGGTCACAGCTGAGCAACAGAGCAGACACACACATGGAGGGGGGCAGGTTTTCTCTCTGCCTTCTTCCACTCCCCTCTAAGGTCGAGCACTGACGCTACAGCCCACAATGTTACGAGGCAGATCCTGGGAGCCACGGAGGGAGGCTCAGGCCTGAGGTCCCCAGAAATCCAGGCCAAGCTCTCCCAGTCCTCTTCTCAAGGACCCCTGAGAGTCCCAAGAGCACTTAGAGGTCACTGGGAAATCCTGTGGGGGGCCTGAATTGACTAGCTCCCGGCCCCTGCGTGTATTCATATAGGAAGTGTTCACAGAGGACCTACTCTGTGCAGGTTCTCCTCTGGGCCCTGGGCTAGAGCAATGAATGGACAAGTCCTCTGGCTTTGGGGGAGTGACTGAAATAGGCAAACCCCCTGACTTGGGGAGCTTGCAGTGCAGTGGGGAAGCCAAAGCAGAAGCGAGAGGCTAACGCTGTAAACCATTAGTCATATGCGCTGAGGAGAAAAATAGAGCGGGGAAGAGCTAGGAAGTGTTGGGGAGGGTAACATTGCAGGTGGGAAGCTGGCAGGCCACACTAGGAAGGCAACATGGGAGGACCCGGAGGAAGGGGCGGGGGGAAGCTCACAGCTGCAAGGGGGAGGGGCGTCCAGGCAGAGGGAGTGGCAGGTACCAAGGTCCTGAGGTGCACTTGTGCCTGCATGGGACCCAGTCCTGGCAGGGCAGCCCCCCAGACCGCCCCCTGTGCACCCCCCAGTCTGTGGAAGCCCACCCTGGCCACCATTGCATCCTGGGGCTTTTCCAGCATCTCGTGCCTGGCTAAAAACTGAGCCAACGCCAGCAAGACCCCCAAGGAGGAAAGTGAAGGCTCTGTCGGAAGGCCTGGGCAGAGGGCGACAGAGGGCACCTCCTGCCTGCCCAGCTCCCCACTCCCAACCACTCCTCCCCTCTCCTGCAAGCTCCGCACAGACACCCTGGAGTCTCTGCCACACCCTGGGTCCCAACTCCACGAGAGACAGCGAGTCTTAGGCCATATACACAGGGCATGGTATGACCCTCTTGGGGGGACACAAGACACCCTCTTGCCTGGGGCTCCCTAATGTCCATTTCCAGAGCTGGAGGCCAGGATCACGTCCTCAGGGTGCTCCCGGTGGCAGTGACCTCGCACCTCATTCTCCCACAACCAGCACAGAAGCCGCCGCACCGCCCCCCCAAGGCTAGAACCCACTTCCCAGGGGTCCCTACTGTGACATACTTGGTGGAGCTGGCGGGTGTAGCCGTGAGGTAGTTTCTGGGCAGCCAATAGGCACTCCCAAGTCTCACCCCGTGGGCTTGAATTCTAAGGCAGCTAGAGACTCCAGAATCAATCACTGGCCTTATTTTCTAGACGGCGTCAGAAGTGCCCGTCAGAGGCTCCTGGGCGTGGCCTCTCCCCTCCGCCCCCCCATCCGTTACGTGCCCGCTCATCCTCAGCACCGCCTCTTGCAGAAGCAGCAGTGAGTCCGTGAATAGGACCATCTCACCTTGCATGCCAGTGGAACTCCTGGGTCTAATGTACCGTATACTTGGTTCTGATTCTCAGCTAGGCGTGGGGTGTGAGCCTCAGAACTGCGAGGGCTCTGTTTCAGCCCCACCCGGCCCGGGAGTCTGACTCTCCGGCTATGTTGTAGAGAAGTACCTCCTATAGTTGGGAGCTGCACGCTCTGTCCAAAGAGCAAATACTAGCAGATACCCTCTCCTAGCCTGCAGTCCAGGGCATAAAGGCTACGGACAGGACCCCCGGCTGGGATGAGGTCCTTGAGTCCCATGAGCTTTAATGGGAGCCCACTTGGTAGCCAGGCCCCGAGGGGCCTCTCCAAACACCTCCCCAAGAACGAGGGCGAGATAGAGCTGTCTGCCATGGGGCGCTACTCCCACAGACCCATTTCCCACCTCAGGAGGTGACATCTGAGCTCTCAGTCGCCTTCATCCATCAGGGTCCTCCCTCCAGGGACCCCGCATCACCTGCAATGTGATTGACCACAAGCAGCTGAAAAAACTGCTTTGGTGGAGATATGTTTTGGGAGAAAGTGACCCAGGGCAAGTATATGCCTCCACGAAACCCACTGAGATGAATGGTTCTAAGGATGAGTGATACTGTGGTTCCCCCCCGTGCCCCCGCCCCGCTCCGGCTCACAGCTGGATGCCCAGCTCTCCCCCTGCACTCTGTTTTTTTAACAGATATTTTGAAATGCCCCCTTCACTAACCAGAAGCTCCTTCATGGAGCATGTAGCCTACCCACACTTTACATTTTTAAATCAGTATAATGCCTTAACGATAAAATCAAGGCTATAGAGCATAAAAGTCATTTATAATAAAAGAGCCTATAATTTAACATATCGGCGCACAGGCACGTCTCCACCAGAATGTCACATGTTGGCACCTAAAGATAGAATGGAGGCAAACACGATGCAGATTGACACAGGTGTGTTGTGTTGGCAACTCAGACACCACCTGCAGCACCGCGTCGCCTTGGTGATGTGATTTTCCCAAATGATAAATGATTCCTGGTAAAACGATGTCCTGCCTTTGATTTCCCAATAGTTGCAAGTTCAGTAGAATTTAAAGCCGAATTTATACATAAACCCACATTGAGGTTTTGGCTGAGAAATTGAAGCATGTTTCGTGTTTTTGTTTTTTAATCTAAGCAGATGTCCAAAGTTTGCGAGGCAGTCAGGACCCTTCCTCCTTGAGTGGCTTTGTCATTTGTGTTGCCAGGGTGTCCTTTGCCCCTGACATCACCTCCCTTCCACTGTGATGTCAGAAGCATCAGCCATCGTAACAACCACAAAAGCACCCCCACAGATTGCAAAGCTGTTTGCTCATGGCTAAAATAAGTGTCTCGTTATGAATCAGTGTCCCAAGTTAGGAAACGCAGCCCCAGAGGCAGCATGTCATTCAGAGTCCGTCTTGGGGCTGCTGGCCTAGGAATGTTCAAGCCTCACAGCACACACAGCTGCCTGGAAACGACTCATCCTCCCAGGCCCCTCTCCATCCAGGCTGCTTTTGGGGCTGGGGTCAGACTAGCATCCTAGATGCATCCTAGATGCTGGGTGACAGTGAAGCCAGCAGCCCACTGGGCCCAGAGCCCCACATCCGGGTCCCACTCGGCATCCGTGGCCTCAGGGTCTGAGCAGAGCCTGGGCCATCTCTGGTTCTCAGCAGCAACCTTGACTCTTCTGCTCTCTTGGCCTTATTTTCCTCCTTCCGTCCTTCTTTCCTCTTGGACCTGGACTTACTCCCCTGCTCCAGCTAGTCCCTTTCCCTCAGGAGGCACCCCTGTCCTGTTGTTTGGGGTGTCGGCCCGTGTTTGGGGAGATAAGTGATGTTGATTTGAGACACAGTCTCCTCCCTTCATCCCAGGAGGAGGGAGGGGGCCCTGAGCAGGCAGTGACAGCAGGTGAAGGGTGATCAGGAAGGGAGGTGGCGAATTCGGGGCCTTCTGTCCTTAGGCACGGTCACTTTAAAAGGCTGCATGTCAGAGGATATCCAGGTTGCTCAGCTTGCTGCCCTGAAGGAGGGTTCTAAAGAGGCCAAGGTCCACGGTCCAGCCTCCATCTGGACCAGCCGGCCAGCCACCTCGCCCTGCGCTCTGATAACTCCCCGTCCGCTTGCAGGGCCCTCCCTTGGTTACTTATAGGAGTACCTTCACAACAGCCACCTCTTTAGAACCTGTACGAATGCAGCTCCTGAAGGAGGGCCTGTGGTTCTAGCCCCCACCTATAGAAGAAGGAACTGAAGCTCAGAGAGGTGAAGCAACTTGCCCAGGGTCACACAGCACTGGCCACAGGGTTCTATCCAGCTTCTACCTAGCAATCTCACAGTGAGTGTCTAGAGTTTAAAAAGAAACCAGACAAGCAAATGTGGCTGGAGGAACACAAGTTGATTTTAACCCTAGAGAATCAGCTTTTTTAGGGGAGAGGCCTCCTCGTGTGACAAGCCTGAGTTTCATCCCCATCATGTTAACCAGCCTCTGCTGAGCACTCCAGGTGGGCCTGGCCCCAGGCTATGCTCTTCACATCAAGTAATTCACTTCCTCCACATAGCACCCCATTTTCCTGATAGGAAACCAAGGCTCAGAGAGGTGTAGTCACTTGTGCGAGGTCACACAGCCAGCCTGCAGCAAAGCCAGAACTTGACCCTAAGCCCATGTTCTTGACCTCTACGAAGCCTGTAGATTGCACTGTTGGCCACAGTGCCCTTAAGCACTAGCCATCAACTTTCTGAGGCTATCAGAGTATTTTCTCAGACTGGAGGGGAAACCAAGGCCCTGAGGTTGCTGTCTGCTAAAGACAGCCTCCCTAGAGAGATGACCTCGGGTCAACCAAGGTCAGCACTGATGCCTTAGAGACCCTCCTCCTAGGCTGCACTTGACCTTTGTCACGGCTGTGGATCACTCCAGTGGCATTTTCATTTTTTCTTTTCTACTGTTTTTTAAATTCTTTCTCTTTTTTGGCATTTTTCAACTCAGGAATTAACTCTGATAACTTTGCCGTCATGCAGAATCTGGGAGCAACTTTTCATTCTCACCCTGACTGTTTGAGTGTGAGTGACTTCCAGCACTGGCCCCCCTCCGCCACCATGCATTCTTTCCCAGGCAGGGGACGGGGATCCTGTTTACACCAGTTAATGCACTTGCTCTGTGACCTCCTCCCATGCATGTCCCTGCCACCTGGCCTAGTGGGCGCCCAGCCCCTCATTCTGGAAGGGAAGTAAGCTCACGCACCTCGCATTGCATGTAACCGGGGGCTTCTCAGCATCTCTCAGTCACTGGATATTTATGGAGCATCTATTCTGCCTCAGATACTGTCCTCAGAGCTGGGGATCCGCTGATGATCCACTGCAGAGTCATCCCGTAGACAACATGCAGGAATGATAACAGACACATGCAGTCGCTTTAGACAGCAGTATGTGCTGTGAAGGAGGCAATACAGCGACTTCGGGGGAAGTGGCTTGGGGCTGGGTAGCACGCTCGACTGGAAGGTTGGGGAAAACCTCTCTGCAGGCATTTGTACCAAGGCCAGAAGGTGAGAACCTTGCAAAATCTAGGCAAGGGTGTTCCTGGCAGAGGACACAGCAGGAGCAAAGGTCCTGAGGCAGGAACGAGGTTGGGATGTTCAAGGAACTAAAGAGAGGCCTTGAGTGTAGCAAGTAGGAGAACACTAGGCAGTGAGGTCAGACATAGACACGGGGGCAGGGCCGTCAACCATCCCAGCACCCGCTCACTGTATCTGCCATCATTCCTGCGGCTGCTGTTAACAAATGACCACAACCTTGGTGCCGTAAAACCACACACCTTGGAACTTCCCTGGTGGTTCAGTGGTTAAGAATCCACCTTACAATGCAAGGGACGTGGGTTCAATCCCTGCTTGGGGCACTAAGATCCCACATGCCATGGGTGGGGCATGGCCAAAAAACTTTTTATTGAAAAGTGAATTTGTGGCAAAATAGATACATCAAGATATTTTACATTAAAACCTATTCCCAGCCTCTCAAGAAAAAAAAATATATATATATATATCAGAGGGGCTGTTAGCAAGAAGTCACATCCCAGTAAGACAGTCGGCCTTAGGAGCTGGGACCCAAATTCAGCCCCATCCCCCCTGGCCTGGGGCCTACAGACATGAGTTGGAGAATCCTGCCCAGCTTTTGTGATTTTAGGAATGAGAGTCATGGTGGTTTTGGAGCCCAGAGGCCCTCGCCTCGCTTCTCAACTACAACACTCACCATGGAATTCCTGCTCTGAAGAGCGTACCTTTATCAAGAACCAACCCCCCAAACTCCAGCATGATGAAATCTAGAAGGAAAGCTGCACAGAGACCCCACACCCGCTTGCACAGCCCCCCAAATCTTCCTGCTTCAACTCAGCTCTCAGAATCCACAACCAGGTAGAAGCAGAAGCCAAAGACCGTTGGAGTGTGGAGGGCGAGGAGGGGAGTTGGAGAGAGCGTGGTGTCTGAGGAGAGATGCGAGCAGGGCTTCCTGCCAGGACCAGCTGCTCCTCGGCGGCCTCCTCGCCTGGTTGGACTGGAGTGAGTAGCCCCCACCTCCAGGCTGCGCCCTGCACCCAGGCCTGGCCCACCTGCTCCCCATCCTGGGTCCTTGGTCAGGGGAGGTTAGTGGTCAGCATGGGGCCAACCGACACATGTGCAAACTGCCTGTGGAGTCTGGCCTGGGACCCCCATCCCCGTGCCCAAGAGATCAGGGAGCATCAGTTGGAAGGATCTGGCAAAGATCCTCAGAAGGTTTAGAGATGCTAGACCGACTTTTGGCTTGAGTTTGAGGATCCAACTAGTGAAGTGGAAGGAAAGGGCTTTAGTTTAG
The DNA here is from genome assembly GCA_006410935.1 of Redunca redunca. Taxonomy (NCBI): domain Eukaryota; kingdom Metazoa; phylum Chordata; class Mammalia; order Artiodactyla; family Bovidae; genus Redunca; species Redunca redunca. Next base: position 88,153 of record SJYQ01091795.1, on the reverse strand, counting down.
TTCTTGCCAAGAAGCACAGAAGATGCTCGCCAGGTAGGAGGGAGAGCCTCACACTAAGGCAGCGGGGAGAAGAAGAGCTGGGGGAGGGGAGCACTTCTAGCCAGGAGGGCACCTGGCTGCTCACTGCACGAGCCAAGTTCAGAGCTCTCCCAGGGAAACGGGTCTTCACAGGTGTCTTTGGCCGATGTGGGTGCTTTTGACTATGCAGAATCCAGGCTTCCCACTATTTTAGACTCTCTGGAGATAGGCTAGGGGGAATTTAAACAAGCCCCTCAATTGATTCTGATGCACCCTGAGGTTGGAGAACCACCAAGCTTGACCGCAGGTTGGCTCTGGCCTCACCGGTCTGCCACAATGCCAGGTTCACTGGAGGATGTCTTTTCAGGGGAATAAGGTCACTAAGAAGATGTGGGAGCCACTGAGCGAAGGCATGTTTCTCAGTCCCGTCTGGGAACAAGGGACAACTAGTAAATAAATCCTCATAGACCCCCTGGGTGGGTGTGGAACAGGGATGGGAGAGCTGGGAAGCATGGGTTTGGGGTCCTTGATTGAAGCTAAGCCTGCTTCTCGATAGGGAGGAGTCTAATTCCTCCCCTCCCCACGGGGACATTGATTGATCTCCTGGGATGTTTTCGGTTGTCACAGCTGGTGATGGAGATGTTACTGGTGTCTAGTGAGGAGAGACCAAGGATGCTGTTAAACATTCTCCAATGCACAGGGCAGTCCCCACCACAAAGAATTATCTGAACCCAAATATCAGTAGTTAACAGGCTGAGAATTTCTGATCTAAACCAAAATCCCTCAGACAGCTGGGCAAGACCAAGACTCAAAAGTACTGGCCAAGGAGAGTCACCGTTCAGGCTTCTCAGAAGTCAAGCCAGGCCCCATCTACCTCCATCTATGGGTCCCAGTGTATTTGCTTAAATGAAGAAACGATAACCTGGAGTTAGCAAAATTGCATTTAGTGGATAAACACATTCACTACCACCACCTCATTTGGGGGGAAACATTCGATATCTAAATTTGAGGTTCTTCATGTGTGTGAAATCCAATCAAATGCCCCCCCAAGCCCTGTTCTCAGTGATTCTCAATGAGGAGGGCAGCAAGGAGGAGACATTTAACCGCAAAATTTCCTCTGCTTCTCACTGGTGGTGTGATCTTGACAAGTTACCTAATCTCTCTGGACTTCCATTGCTACAAGTTCAATGTTAGTCGGTCAGCTGTGTCCAGCTCTTTGTAACCCCGTGGACTGTAGCTCACCAGGTTCCTCTCTCCATGGGATTCTCTAGGCAAGAATACTGGAGTGGGTAGCCATTCTCTTCTCCAGGGGGTCTTCCTGACCCGGGGATCAAATACAGTTCATGTTTGGTCAGAGGTGTCTGTATACTAGGCATTTTACCAGCATGATCTTATTTAACCCCAGGAGAGGTGGTGTGTGAAGTGGGCCTTGTAAGGGTGAGTAGGAGCTGACTCTTGACAGAGGGGAGATGAAAGGGCATTCCAGGGAGGGCAAGGATGGACATAGGAATGGACACAGTGTACTCCCTGGGAAGAGAGGAGAGTGGAGGTCGGGGCTAAGAGTGATGGAAGGGGGGAGTCTGGAAAGGAAGCAGAGAATTCCCAGATTCCTGGGCTCTGTGAACAAGACATAATAGCTCAATGGGCAGTAACTCAGCCATAAAAAAGAATGAGACAATGCCATTTGCAGCAACATGGATGGACCCAGAGATTATCGTACTGAGTGAAGTAAGTCAGACAGAGATAAATACCATATGATACCACTTATATGTGGCATCTAAAAAAATGATGCAAATGAACTTATTTACAAAGCAGAAATAGACTCATAGGTATAGAAAGCAAACATCTAGTGGGAGGGGGGAGATAAATTAAGAGTGTGGGATTAACATTTGCACACTGTATAGAAAATAGTTTTTTTAAACAAGGTTGTACTGCATAACACAGGAAACTATACTTAATATCTTATAATAACCTATGGTGGAAAGGAATCTGAAAACGTGTGTGTGTGTGTATCACTGAATCGATTTGCTACACCTGAACTAACACAACTTTGTAAATCAAATATACTCTCTGCTGTGCTTAGTAGCTCAGTGATGTCTGACTTTTTGTGACCCCATAGACTACAGCCTGCCAGGCTCCTCTGTCCTTGGGATTCTCTAGGCAAGAATACTGGAGTGGGTTGCCGTTTCCTACACCAGGGGATCTTTTCAACCCAGGGATTAAACCCATGCCTCCTACAGCTCCTGCATTGTCAGGCAGATTTTTTTTTTTTTACTACTGAGCCACCTGGGAAGCCTTGTATGTAATATATGTGCATTTATATGTATATGTACAAATATATAATGTATGTATAATATATATACACATATATATGTATATGAACCCATGAAAAAGAAATGGCAACCCACTCCAGTATCCTTGCCAGGGAAATCCCAGGGACAGAGCACCCTGGCAGACTACAGTGCATGGAGTCCCGAAAGAGTCAGATACAACTTAGTGATTGAACAATAGCGGTATATGTCTGTATAACTGAATCACTTTGCTATACACTTGAAACTAATCCAGCATTGTGAGTCAACTCTCCTTCAATTAAAAAAAGAAGTGTCTGAGTGCAGACATCCCTGCCTGTGCCCCCATACGCCCCCAGGGAAGATACCCCTTTCTCCGTTAGGAGCCATACACGCCTTCAGTCTTTAGAGACACTTAGGCTTTGGCCAGAACCACCCAGTGCTATAGCCACTAACTATATATGGCTAATTAAAGTGAAATGAAATTAAAAATTCAATTAATTCCTCAGTGACGATGGGTGCTTTTCTTCAGCCAAGCCACACAGGGGAGCTTTGTGCCCCACCAAGGGATTGAACTCATGACCCGTGCAGTGGAAGTGCAGAGTCTTAACCCTGGACGACGAGAAAGTCCCTAAGCACATTTCAAGTATTCAGCTGCTTCAAGTGGGCCATGGCTAAAAGACCCAAAACGCAAGCAGACGTGGAATGTTTCCATTGACTCAGAAAGTTCTCCTAGACCATGCTGAGTTAGAGGAATCTTGACTGTTTTAGAAAGAACTAGCATTTTCCTTCCTCTGTTTCTGTCTGATCAGCCTGCAAACACGTCAGTAGTCAAAGCAAGAGCAGATGCCCCAGGCTAAGTGCTGTGAGCCTTAGCTCCTGTAGCTGTTGCAGTGACCCCGGGAACTGGGTTTTATTATCAACACTATTTTAGAGATGAGTATACTGAGAATTAGAAAGGTTAAGTAGCCAAAATATCCGAAGTCACACAGCTTACAACCAGCAAAGCTGAGAGTTGAACCCAGCTCCACCCAGTCCACAGCCCGTGGATCGAACTGCCCATACAAACCTAGCAAACAGACGCCTCCCAGGCTGAGAAAATTCATGGCGATAAACTGCTTATCTCCCTCAGAGCTGACTTTTACTGAAAACTGGGGGTGGGGAGTGGGAATTCAGAATCTACCTAAATCTACTCCTGATTTTGTCCCTGGGTGCAGAGAGGCAAAATAACTCCTTGTCAGATGGTGAAGGATGTTCCCTGTGGTCCCATGTTAAAAATATTCTTGTTTTAAATTGGAGGATAATTGCTTTCCAATGTTGTGTTGGTTTCTGCTGTATAATAAAGCAAGTCGCATCCCCTCCTTCTTGAGCCTCCCTCCCATCCATCCGATCCCACTCCTCTGGGTCATCACAGAGCACAGGGCCTGGGCTCCCTGTGTCATCCAGCAGCTTCCATTAGCTGTCTCTCTTACGCATGGTGGTGTATATATGTCCATGCGACTCTCTTCTGTCCTTCCCACCCTCTCCTTCCCCTGCTATGTCCTCAAGACCACCGTCTACTTCTGCATCTCTATTCCTGCCAGGCTAATGGGTTCATCAGTACCATTTTTCTAGGTTCCGTAGATATGTGTTAGCACATAACATTTGCTTTTCTCTTTCTAACTGACTTCACTCTGTATAACAGGCTCTAGTTTCATTCACCTCATGACAGTTGTCTCAAATAAAAGTATTCTTCTCCGGCTCTTCACAGGGCTCTTACATAAGTTTGTGTTGACAAAACACTTCAAATATATTATTTAAACAAAAGTGTTAAAGGCTTTTAAAAAAAAAAAAAAGGATGATGATAAAAGCACCTCTCCCTGCAGATCCGCACAAGACAAGCCGTGTGAGCCATTTAAGAGTCATCTGGGTAATCGTACCCTGTAATCTTCGTAAACTGGCCTCATTCAGTGAGAGATGCTGGATTCCTAGCTCCTTTAGCCTCCGGCTTATCCTACATAACCTGAATCGTTTTCCCAGTCTGTTTACAAAAAAGGAAGGATCTGGGCCGAGCATCAGTCAGACCTAGTTTCAAATCCCAGCTCTGCTTGGTGTTTGCTGAGAAACCTTGGGAAATTGACATAACCTCTCTGGTCTCAGTTTTTGCATCTGTAAAATAGGGAAGCTTTTAATATCTGCTGAGAGGAAGTGAAACTACTTCTGTGCTGTTACCTGGTACATTACCAACACTCAAACAGCACTAAACTCCTCTTTTCTCTGCTGATTCCCCACTTATGGTCACATGACATCCTAGGAACTGGAGTTTTAGCGCTGAGAGGGGCTACGTGACATTTAGAACAGCCATCTCCACAGACAATGCCTCTGTTTATTACCACGTAGGTAAACCATTGACTTGGGAAATATCTGTAATCAAGAACCACTCCTGGTGTGTTTTGGAGACATTTTTAAGAGAGTAAAACATAATGTTCCCTCTTAAAACTGCAGACCTCTCCAAGCAAGATGAGCAGAAGTGGCTTCAGCGTGGGCCACCAGGACACTGCAAGACAAAGCAAGGAGGGGATTCTGGGTAGCCCCATCCGAGCAGCCAGAGTGGCCACTTAGGGCCTCACACTCAGAGTTTGGGCCCTGGCCTCTGATTCATCCCAAATGACCATCAGCACCAGGTTGGGAGCTGGGGGAATTTATGGAGCTAAGAGTACCCAAAGCTGGGAACATAGGATGGAGAACTGGATACGGCCCGCCTCCACCCCTGGGACCAAAAGTGAGATGGACCACAGAGCAAGCCGCATTGCCCAAAGTTGGGGAACAGACAGATGCCATCGAGTGAAATTGGGTGGGAGGGTCAGAAAGAGGCAGACGGTTAGAAAACAGGAGGGCAGAAGGATGGAGATGAGGTGAGGCAGGTTGGGAGGTCTGGATTTTGATACAGTCAGTCCCCTCTCAGCCACGACTTCCCTCCAGCTCAGAGGATGGTCAGCCTGTCCAAGATAGCCTCTTCCTGAACCTATCTGAGTTCAAGGGCAGAGAGCCAGGAAAGCTTCATGGTTAGAGGCCAGAATAAGCCTGGGTTTGAACCCCAACTCCTTCAACCCTGACTGTGAGACTTAGGTGAGTGGTTTAACCTCTCTGAGCCTCAGTTTCCGCATCTGATAATGAGTGCAAGGTGGTGATGAACATGGCGATGGGCATGAAGATTCTGATGGAACAAAGGTGGTGGTGATGAGAAGGATGAGAATGCTTTTGGCAAGAATGTTGGCGATAATGAAAATGATGACATCAGCGTTGGTGTTGATGCTCGCCCTTATGGCTGTGGTGACAGTGGTGCTGATGCTGATAAGGAAACGTTGGGTGGTGATGCTGACAGTCGTGAGAATGATGGTGCTCATGGTGGTGATGATAAGTGAGGACAATAGTAACAGCCTCCACTTCAGAATAAACGTGAAGAGCAGGCTGGAAAACCAACTCAATGGACATGAATTCGAGCAAACTCTGGGAGATACTGGAAGACAAGGAAGCCTGGCGTGCTACAGTCCATGGGGTCACAAAGAGTTGGACTTAGCAACTGAACAACAGCAACAGACTGCAATACTGTGACCTTGAGTGACTTAGCTTCTGTCTCACTTATGCCATCTGCACAGCAGTGACAAACATTCATACCAACCTCATCGGGTTGTCCCAAGGACTAAATTCACTGAAACATATGTTAAGTGCTTGACACACCAGTAAGTGCTTAATCAACACCAACGGTAGTTTTTGTCGCTGTGTTCCCCTTATTTTCAGAATCATTCCCGTGGATCCTGGGCTGGTACTATTAGCCTTGTGATCAGTGCTCTAGTTGCCATTGGTGTGACTCACCACCCTGGCCCACAGGACTGGTTTTCTGACCTATCTCTCCTGCTTCCTGTATCTTCCACCATGAGGTTTCATGGATGCTAAGCTGTCCAGGGGTTCTGCATGGGATTCTGCTAGGGGAGGGGCCTCCTGGCTTCCTAGATCAGGAAATCGGGGGCAGGGGAGGGAGGAACAAAGTCTCTGTCACAGACATTCTGAAACTATCTCCGCACAACAGGTATGTGCCAGCCAGGGGTGTCAAGTCAGTTAAGCTCACCTTCATGCTTGATCCTACGAAGTGGCAGACTGCGGACCCAAAGCTCACTGGCTCTGTGGAGGGTCATGTGGGTGAACCCTGAGGGTTCTTCACGGACTCAGGGCTTTCAGACGAGGGTGACCAGCCAACCACTCCAGGTGTCGAATCTTCCTCAACCTCTCCTGCCTTGCCTTTCAGAGACCTGGACGGCAAGTCACACAAACCTCTGCCCCTCGGCGTGGAGAACGACCGAGTCTTCAATGACCTGTGGGGGAAGGGCAACATGCCCGTCGTCCTCAACAACCCATACTCAGAGAAGGAGCAGGTAAGTGGCGGTGTCAGCCTGGTGCCCACACTCCACCATTCCCTGAATGTTCTTGGGAAGACAAGTGCCAAACCACCTTGGGGAGAAAATCAGCCATTGTGGCTGGAGAAATGGCGTGGGGGCTGAGCCAGCAGCACTTACCCTGGACTGTGGCTTTGGGCTTTGATTTGGTGGGTTTTGTTTGCTAGCTTGCCAGTTTTCAAATTTTCATTGTTTCTACCAAGAAAGATATTCACATGATTCTGAACTTAAAAGGTGAAAAAGATAGATGGTAAAAGCTTCTTCTCTCTCCCCTCATCCCAGCCACACAGCTTCACTCCCCAGAGGCAAGCAGTATTCATTATCCATCATTTTTGTGGTCCTTTTAGCAATGTTTTATGCATAGACAAACAAATACATACACATTATTTTCATATGTTTTTACACAAATGAGAACACATCATACATATAGGCAAACCTCATGCTATTGCACTTCATTTTATTACATGTATATTGTGTGTGTGTGTGTGTGTGTGTGTGTGTGTGTATGAATTGAAGGTTTGGTACCATTTTTCCAATTGCCTTTTTAAAATTTTAATTGGAGGCTAATTACTTTATAATATTGTGGTGGTTTTTGCCATACATTCACATGAATCAGCCATGGGTGTACATGTGTTCCCCATCCTGACCCTCCCTCCCACCTCCCTCCCCATCCCATCCCTCAGGGTCATCCAAGTGCACTAGCCCTGAGCACCCTGCCTCGTGCATCGAACCTGGACTGGCGATCTGTTTCACATATGATATTATTCATGTTTCATTGCTGATCTCTTAAATCATCCCACCCTCAGCTTCTCCCACAGAGTCCAACAGTCTGTTCTATACATCTGTGTCTCTTTCGCTGTCTCACATACAGGGTTATCGTTCCATCTTTCTAAATTCCATATATATATGCATTAGTATACTGTATTGGTGTTTTTCTTTCTGACTTACTTCACTCTGTATAATAGGCTCCAGTTTCATCCACCTCATTAGAAATAATTCAAATGCATTCTTTTTAATGGCTGAGTGATATTGCATTGTGTATATGTACCACAGCTTTCTTATCCATTTGTCTGCCAATGGACATCAGGTTGCTTCCATGTCCTGGTTTTTGTAATCAGTGCTGCGATGAACATCGGGGTACACGTGTCTCTTTCAATTCTGGTTTCCTCAATGTGTATGCCCAGCAGTGGGATTGCTGGGTCGTATGGCAGTTCTATTTCCAGTTTTTTAAGGAATCTCCACACTGTTCTCCATAGTGGCTATACTAGTTTGCATGCCCACCAACTGTGTAAGAGGGTTCCTTTTTCTCCACACCTTCTCCAGCATTTATTGTTTGTAGACTTTTTGATAGCAGCCAGTCTGACTGGCGTGAGATGGTAACTCATTGTGGTTTTGATTGCATTATTTTTAAGCTAAAGTGTGTGCATTTTTAGACAAAAGGTTATTACACAGCATATAGACTACAGTGTAGGTAGTACAGAATGGGCTTCCCATGTGGCGCTAGTGGTAAAGAACTCGCCTGCCAATGCAGGAGATGTAAGAGATGCAGGTCTGATCCCTGGGTTGGGAAGATCCCCTGGAGGAGGGTATGGCAACCTAGTCCAGTATTCTTGCCTGGAGAATCTCACGGACAGAGGAGCCTGGTGGGTTACAGTCCATAGGGTCACAGAGAGTCGGATGCTACTGAAGCGACTAAGATGCCCACATGCATAGTACAGTATAAAAGTGCATGTAACTTTTATATTCACTGGGAAGCCAAAAAGCTCATGTGACTCACTTTATTGTGATATTTGCTGGATTACTATTGGTCCAGAAATGAACCCACAATATCTCCACCATATGCCTGTATTGTTTTGTACCTTGTTCTTTCAGGTATCAATGTATCTTGGAGACTAGTCCTAATTAGTAGCTGAAGAGTCCTGGTTCTTTTTTCATGGCTGCATAATATTCCCTTTTATTTATTTATTGAACTAAGCCTCCAAAATGAACATGTGGCCCATCACCAATATTTTGCCACGACATCTCGATAAGGAATGACCTTGTGCAAATACCTCATTGGCACATGGGTGGGCTTATCAAAAGAATAAATTCCTAGAAGCAGTTGTTGAGTCAAAGGTCATATACAGTTGTGACTTGGGCAGAAATGGCCAGATTGCTCACCACAGAGGTTGCACCATTCCTATCTGCTAAGTAGGAGAATGACTATTTCACCACAGCCTTCCCAGCTTGGAGTGTTAACAGACTTTGCCAATTTGCTGAGGAGTGTTTTAACAGCAGAGTCAATATGGTTTCCTGAGAGTGCCTAGATCGGCTAGAGATTAGCAGAGCCTGTTTCTCACCTGCCCAGGCAGGTAACAGAGAAATGCTGGGGAAGCACGTGAATTTCCCACCCCTCCCCTGCACTGCAGCAGAGCACTATTGGAATGGCCGTCTTCTTCCTTCCCTCCACCCACCTCAAGTCTTGGATGGCACAGGCCAGGTTGCCAAGCTCTTTCTTTCAGTGCTTAGTGTTGGGACAGCACTTTTCACCACCAACCCATGTAAGCAGTGACTCATAGCCTCTGTATGTAGCTTCATGGGGGAGGATGGGACACTCCAGAGCGTCAGTGGAACTTGCTTTCCTTAGCTGCCAGGGGTTGGCCAGGAAAAGACAGACATCAGGGATCCCACAGTAGGTCAGTGGCCAAGCACTCTGACTCCTGCAGTGAGACCTGGGAATGTTTGGTGGACAAGGCACAATTTCAGTTCTCTATTATGCTGTCCTCAAAAATCCAGGCCATACTGTGAGTGTGAGAACTATTGTTATCCATCAATGATTAAGTGAACAAATAGAGCTTGAGTTTTCTTCATATTTTCTCAATTGAAAGTAAAGGATGTTGCCATAATGCAACCCCTCCCAAGACAAAGAAGGGCAGAGAGAGGCAGACTCAGGCGAGATCCAGGCTGTAGACGTGATTTGTTAGGCTTGAACTATACTGTCCTATAGACAACTTATATTTATACTTTGAATTTATTGCCAGTGTTAGAGTTTTTTATGTAACTATCATATTTGCAACTTCTCTTACGAATATGGACAATCTGACCACATTGAGCCTATATTCTTATGGGGAAATAGGCTGCCCAGACTGAGTAACTGCTGCTCCCACTACGCAGGGCATGGGCTCTCCAATTTGCCACAACCCCCACCACTCCCTAGTGTGCCCCTCTCATTACCACCAACTGTTCATTGTCATTTATCATAACATTAGCACTGTTGGTTTTCTTATAATAGTTAGAATAGAATAAGTGGTAGGTAGGTATGGACCAAGAGATTCACACATTTCAGGGAAGATGAGAAAGATTTCATGTTTTGTAAGAATGAAGAATATTCTTATGTGTTTGCTATGCAACCAAGTGTTCCATCTAAAGATTACCCAGCTGGCTTTACTGATTTGCCTTGCCTGCCTGCTCTAGGTATCAGAGTTTGTAATCACTGGCCTGCAGTAACTCCTGAGATCTGGGGTGTAAGAAAGAAGCAGAGGAGGCCTTGACCCCACCAGAAAGACCCTTAATGTCCTGCTGAAATCTGACCCATTGCAGTCCGATGACTATTTCCTTTCACCTTGGTCAGACAGTGACCAGTTAAAAAACATAAGCTTGGACTTCAAGCCTGAGTAGTAGGGCTCAATACTGAGGACAGGACAGGGAGTTTAATAGGCCCAGGGACTTTTGTGGGGCATCATGATGAAATGATCAGTGTCTTTGTCTGGGCTGCTATAACAGAATACCATAGACTGGGTGGCTTATAAACAACAGAAATACATTTGTCACTGTTCTGGAGGCTGGCACCGATAGGTTCTACATTCGGTGCAGACCTGCTTCCTGGTTCGTCGACCACTTTCTTATGACTGTGCCCTCACATGGCAGAAAAGCAAAGGATCTCTCTGGATCTCTTTTATAAGGGCACTAATCCCATTCATGAGCACTCCACCCTCATCACTTCATCATCTCCCAAAGGCCCCACCTCCACATACCATCACATAAAGGTTAGGTTTCAACAGATGAATTTGGTGGAGGAGGGGCATAAACATTCAGTCCATAGCAGTTAGGGGGAGGTGCTGAGAACTTGCCTTAAGGCTGCCTCTAAAATGGAAACTCCATTTCTGTGGAGGAGAAAGGGTGCTGGAGAAAAGGGGAAAAGATAGTCTTCCTGAGGTTAAGACGGCCAAACAGTTTTAGACATGGGAGCTCCTAGAATTGTGACATGCAGACCAGCAGTGCTTGGACTTACTCCTTGAATGTTATCAAGTCCTTGCTGTTAGTCTGTGACCCAAAATAAGCTTCGAAATCACTGGCCTGTGAGATTATCCAGGCTCTGCTGTCTGAGACTCAATTGTCCAAATGCCTCTCAGAAATAGAGCTAAAAGGAAGCAGAGACCCAAGTGCTCAGTTATATTGAAGTCCCAGAGCTAAGCAAACAGCTCGGCTACCACCTGCTAGACACCTCCACAGCCACAGGGCTCAGAAACATTTCCCAGGTGAAGCAAATTAATAGGAAACCCAAGGATTTTCTTTCTGGCCTGAAAGACCAGCTCCTATGTTCAGCCTCTCCTCTATCTGCTCAAAGCCACTTTAGCTGCAGCGCCTGGAATCAGCTCCCTTCTGTCCAGTTGTAACCCACATTTGCTGCTTTTTTAGACATCCAGGAAGGGGGGAGCGTTGTAAATAACACAAAGAGAGGACCAGCTACTACCTGCCAATAGGAGCTGGTGGAAGAGCAGCTGGTCTGCATTTTCCTGGCAAAGACTTGGCAAAAGGCAACAGAGCCCAGGTGAAGTGGGAGAGATGCAGGCTAGACAAGAGAAAGGACTTCCTGACTCAGACAACTATTAGGTTCCGGAAGGAATATTAGGGTCTGTCCCATTCTCCTTGATACTCTCGTTTGTCCAAATTCAACAGAAATTCTGCCGTAGAAGCACCTTCTCTTCAGTTAGCCTCAGAAATCTGAGATGCGTGCCTGTACCTAGTGGTCATTTCTCTTGATAGCTGGGTCAGCAGTGGGTAGAGCCATGAGACTCAAGTCCCTGGTCACTAGAACATAGTGTATGAATGACTTGGGGATGCTTATCTTTAACATCCCCTGACAAGTTGTGTCTGGCCTGCACTGGTGGATAGAATGAATCCGTTCACCCATCACACAAATAGATAGTCACTCAATACTGCCACACGTGCAACTCTGGGGTAGAAGCATAAGCGAGCAAACTTTGCCCTCCCTGCCCTCAAGACCTTCACAGATGCATGTGGGGAGATAACACACACGGACAGTGCAATTAATCCTAAAATAGAGAGGGGCACAAGACACTATGGGGCCATAGATACCTCGACAGGTATAAGAAAAGACTTACCAGAAGAGGTGACATTTTGATCTGGGTTTTGAAGATCATGTAGGAGTTTGCCTAGAAGAAAGTTGGGAAAAGCGTTATAGTTTTAAAAGAAACCACCAAGGCTGACAAACTGTGTTTCTTTTTCTTACTAAGGATTGTTATTTGATTGCTGAGGTTGTCTCTGATGCTAAATCCACCTGAGCCACTTTGAGTTTTGACACCATTCTCAAAGCCCCATACATAATAACCCTCCTAAGTGGAAACGTTCCCCTAGATTAGTAAGAAAGTGCTATTTGTTCATTCTTCCCACAAAACCTTAGGATTTTACTCAAGCCCTTCTCTGCTTCCTTTCTTATTAAGCACCTATTTCTCTTGCCTGCTTGATTTGCTTTCCTAAGGGGTAGGAGTGGAACTGTGTCATGCTTGGAGGTAGAATGTCTATTTTCAGATACAAATTAAGTATCCGTCCAACCCTTAGTGAGTGTGAGAGGTCTTGGGTCTGGGAGAAGTGGCATTTCCATTTGAGTTCTTCTTTCTTATTTAGCCCACTGCCCCTCTCTCCAGCCTCTTGCTGACAAAGGCAGCCAGATAGTGAGAGAGATGATTTTCATTTCGAAATCTCCCTGCCCACCCCATCCCCACCACCTCATCAGCAACGTGGCATTTCCTCACCCCTGGGGACATAGGGCTTGTTGCTTTTCAAAATGTCAAAATCTGTTGAGAAGCTTTTCCCTCCTTCCAAGGAAGTGTCGGCCTCCCCCACTAGCCTCTCTGCAGAACTCCAAATTATAAGGCATAAAGGGGAGTGCTTATGGGTTCCCAGTCCTCAGAGGGTCAGAGGTATCCAGGGCCCCTCTCTTCAGGAGCAAGCACCCCAAGTGGCCGTACTGCTGGCTTTGCTGAAGACCGAAAGCAGGCAGCCAGACCCCTCCAAGCTGTGTCTGGATGAAGGCAAAGCAGCCCAGCCCTCTGCTTCTCAGCGACAACCCAGCATGCTTCAGGGAAGCTTTCTAAGTCAGCCCTGACTCACTGCACACTAACGATGTCAGGATAAAAATAACAATAAGGCTGACAACAATACCACCTTGTGGGGGTGTGGCCGCTCTATTCCCTGGGCTCACCCACAGCACTGGGGTCATGATCTCAGCTCAGGGGTCAACCCAGGCTTGGTCTCCTCCTCCCGGTGACCTTGGTCAAACAGCTGATTAGCATCCACACTGAAGCTCATAGTGGATAATAGGCTTGTGGAGTTGTGAGGAAGAAGAAATAAGATACCATACAAAATGATTGCATCTGCTATTTGTGATAAGAAATAATATGTGTTGAGCAATGGCAGATGTTGTGCCAAGCAGTTTAGATCCGCAGTCTCATTTAATCTCCAACCCAACCCAATGGAGTACTGGTACTGCTCCCATTTTACAAATGAATAAACTGAGGCCTGGAGAGTTTAATAGCTTGAGGAAGATCACTTGACTTGTAAGTGGGCAAGATGGGACTTGAACCCAGGCCATAGATCCCTACAGCCCACTCTCAACTCTACAAGGCCTTGCACAGAATAAGTGCTCCATAAAAAGTTCATTATTGTTATTTGGCTAATTATCATATTGCTGATCTAGGCATCATACTGTGTATTTAGGTAAAGGAGTGTTGCCAATGGTTATTTTGCTCATGTGAGGCTGAAGGCGACACCCTTATGGCCCAGAAAGGGAAGGTGACCATCCGCGGAGTCTTGGTGGCAAAGGCACACCTCTTTGCCTTTATGGCGACATCGTCATCCTTGTCAATCATTCAGATCGATGTAGCATTCAGTCTTTATCTTCTTGGGCCAGACTCTAGGAATATGCAGAGTGAGGACCAGTAAAGACCTGGATGGGGGAAAAAATGGGAACTTCAAGGGCCTGGAGTCCATGCCCAGCTCTGTGGCCTGTCAGTTATTAATTTAGGGACAGTCACTTTACATCTCAGAGTGTCCATTTCCTCATCTGAAAAATGGGTTACCATGAGGAATCCAGGAATCAGTGGGTACGCAGTGGCCTAGCCTAGAGGAGGCACACAAAGGCATTTAATAAATGTCACTCAAAATGAAATTGAAATCACACCCCTCGAGTTCAGAACCTAGACATTAGTTCAGAACTGAAACATACATATTTGTCTCAGTGTCCAGAAACTCCTACTCCCTAGACAAGCTACAGACACATACACGGTAGTCGGCACACTGTGATATTTGGGGTTCTGTAGAATCATGCGCAGACATGCCACGCAGGGTGCCCCCTGCCTGGCTCCAGCAGATCCCATCAGCCACATTTATGTTGACTCCTTGGGGGCGCCTACTCACTGCTCCCTGCACTAAGCCTGTCTCTAAGTACTTGAGAGACCTCCTCTAAGAACTTCATTTCTCTCTGTGAGAGTGTCCCAATCCCTACTAGAAGCTGCGATTAAGCCCTTTTCTGCCCCTAACTGTATCTGGCCAGGTATCCTTGGCCTTGATCTGGCTCATGGCTGAAGTGAGACACTCAGGTCAGATTTTCCAAAAAGTATGTTCCACCCCTTCCTCCACCTGTTTGAGGGTTCCTAGAGCACCCTCAAACAGGCACAAAGGGATGCTTTCCAGGAATTCATATTGAACAAAGTCCCTCAGTCCCCACTGGCACAGAATCCCAGTCTTGCTGATGTTTCACATCCCTCCACCTGGACCATCACCTGCCCAGTGACCTCCAGGGTCTTTACAGGTCACTTAGTCAGGAGACCAGCCTTCCATGTCCCTTCCACCTGTTCCCATCAGAGGCAGGGTGGAACCAGGAAGTGGGGCCTGAATTGACGGGTGTTTGGGTTCAGCCCTTCTGGAATTTCCACATATTTTGCTCACTTTTTATTTTAACAGTGAGCATATTCAATGCAGGGGCTTCCCAGAAGGCACAGTGGTAAAGAATCCGCCTGCCCATGCAGGAGATGCAGGAGACCCAGGTTCCATCCCTGGGTCTGAAAGGTCCCCTGGAGAAGGAATGGCAACCTACTCCAGTGTTCTGGCCTGGGAAATGCCACGGACAGAGGAGTCTGGTGGGCTTCAGTCCACGCGATCGCAGAGCTGGACACGACTGAGTGACTGAGCTTGTATATTCAACGCAGGCTGTTTGAGTGTTGTCCGAGAAGGACAATGACATTCTGGTTTGGGAATCGGTGATAGCATTCTGTATGCTCATTTATTGCTTCAAACCGTATTCAGATTCTTTCCCTTGATCAAAGTCATTTTTTCCTTCCTCTCTTTACATATGGATATCAGTTGTCAAAACTCCCTTCACACAGAGATTCTCAGAGGCCCACAGAGCCACAACCCACTGCTTTTTTCTGAGGGTCCCAGGATGTTTTAAAAGGTAAAAATTCCAAAACATAATCACAAAGTTTGTTGTGCATTTTTTTAATTAAAAAAAATTTTTTGCAGTATAGTTGCCTTACAATGTTGTGTTACTTTGCACTGTGCAGCAAAGTGAATCAGCTGTATATATACAGATATCCCCTCTTTTTTAAATTTCCTTCCCATTCAGGTCACCACAGAGCATCGAGTAGGGTTTATACAGTAGGTTCTCATTAATTACATGTTTTGTACATAGTAGTGTATATACATCAATCTCAATCCCCTAATTTATCCCACTCCCCCCTGCCCCCATGGTATCCATAAGTTTGTTCTCTACATCTCTGTCTCTGTTTCTGCTATACATTTTAAATATTTGCAATCAGCAGTGTAATGCTTTTAATAAACACACACAGTACAATGCAATATAAGAGGGATGGGCCCCAAGATAATCACAGGATTTCTCAAACTTAACTCCTAATGCACATGTACATTCTGATCTGGTAATGGGATCAGGTTTAAAGTTGTCTGATAATCTAATTATCTTGTGAGATCATCATGATTGTAAGCATCACCTCATTTGGAGAAAGCATCAACAATCTAACTTAAAGACCGCTTGGGTCCAGTGGTTAAGACCCAGTGCTTCTGCTGCTGGGGGTATGAGTTCAATCCCTGGTTGAGGAACTAAGATCCTGCATGCCACAGGATGGCCAAAACAAACAAACAAAAATCCTCCTCTCCAGAGGCTCGTGTCTGTGAACCCAAACCGTGATGAGTCTGACTTCCAAGCACTCCCTTCTGTAACCATCCTCCATAGAGAATATGGACCACTGAATAGCGGGGAAAGAGAGAGGAGGGGTGAAGAATAAGCGATTTCAAGCTTCTGTGGAGTTATTATCAAGAATGAATCACTTTAGAAATCATGCTTTGAATACACTACAAGGAAATTATACTCCAGTTTACTTAACACTGTTGGTTAAGTTTTATAAGTAGCAATTTTTGAATTGCATGGATGGGTACGTACCTGCTGGTTTGCTGGCCCGTGATTCTAGAACCTGAGCTGCCACAGCTCCTAATAGTTACGCTCGCTGCTCTAAAAGGTGGTACCCGCAGACTGGAGCAGCACTGCCTGGTGCTGCAGCGAAGAGGCTGTGGCATGGTGTGTGGCTTCTGGCCCCTGGTGTGGATGGCCCGCTGCCCGGCTCAGCCCCAACGTGCTGCCCTCATTTTAGAGCAAGCCAAGCAGGGCAAGTTGCTGTAGGCCTCAGAGGGAGGAGCTGGCGCTGGTACCGACAGTGAAAGAAATAAGAACTGGCTCGCTTTGAACAGGTTTGGGCCTCAGCTCCTGGATTCATCTCCTTGAGCTGTTTTCTAGAGGAAGCACCATAAACTGCGTGGCTTCAACAATCAGAAGTTATTGTCTGAGTCTGGAAACCCAAAAGTCTGAGATCAAAGTGGCTACAGGGCTCGTTCCTTCCGAGGGCTGTGAGCAAAGGTTCTGCTCCAGGCTCCTCTCCTTGGCTCATAGATGACAGTCTTCATGTTCATGTGGCGTTCTCCCTGTGTACACGTCTGTCTCCTAATTTCCCCCTTTTTGTAAGGACACAAGTCATATTGGATTAGGGCCACTTTAACGACCTTATTTTAACTTAATTGCCTCTTTAAAGACTCCAATAAGGTCACATTTGGAGATCCTGGGGGTTAGGACATCAACGTATGAATTGGAGGGACATCCTAAGATGTCCTGTGGTGCACGGGTACCTCCCTCCCTCCCTTCTGTCAAGCTCTTGTCCCGATTTCATTGTGAGCCTCCTGCCCACAATTGAAGGAGGACAGGGTGCCTGCCCTCTCTTTTTAGACCACCAAGATTCTGATAACTAGTGTCTATCTTCCAGCCCTAAAATCCTCCACATTCCCCTCACCTTAGCTCCTTACTTCCCAACTTCTGCTAAAAGCCCCACATCCTTCCACTTACCCAGATGGGAAGCGTCTGCGTCAGTGTTGACTTGTTCTTTTCTCTCCCATCCTCTCAAGCCACAGAGCTCTTGTCCTGCTCCTGACACCCTGACTCCCATTTCCTCCCTTCCTGCCATCTGCTACCACTGCTGTATTTGCCACTCTCCTGGCCTCCTGCACTGGTGCAGCAGCCCCCTCCTGGGTCTCTCAGCCTCCACTCTCCCTCCTACAGTCCTTGTACTCATGTATTTCCTAAAATGGCTTTGATAAGGCCACCCTCTTCACCAGGCAGCTTCAGGGGTTCTCACTGTCTACTCATTCAAGGCCAAAGCTTTCAGCTTAGCATTTAAGGGACTCCACAATTTAGAAATACACTTAGATCTTATGTTAAATAGCTCAGACTGCCATAATAATATATCATAGACCCAGCAGCTGAAACAATAGAAAATTATTTCTCACAGTTATGGAGGGTAGAGATCCAAAGTCAGGGTACCAAAAAAAATACAAACAAAGTCAGGGTACCAGTGTGGTCACATTTGGTGAGGGCTCTCTTCCTGGCTTGTAGACAGCCACCTTCATTGTGTCCTTAAACAGCCTGTGCACTCAGAGAAATAGCTGTCTCTTCCTATTCATATAAGACCACTAATCCTATCAGATTAGGGGTCCACCCTTGTGACCTCATTTAACCTTAATTACCTTCTAAAAGCCCTATCTTCAAGTATGTCACAATGGGAGTTGGAGCTTCAACATATGAATTTGAGAGGATACAGTTCAGTCCCTAGCAGACCTCAAATGTTTATTGAACAGGCACTGCTGCTGCTGCTGCTAAGTCACTTCAGTCGTGTCCAATTCTGTGCGATCCCATAGACGGCAGCCTACCAGCTTCCCCCGTTGCTGGGATTCTCCAGGCAAGAACACTGGAGTGGGTTGCCATTTCCTTCTCCAATGCATGAAAGTGAAAAGTGAAAGTGAAATCGCTCAGTCGTGTCTGATTCTTAGCGACCCCATGGACTGCAGCCCACCAGGCTCCTCCATCCATGGGATTTTCCAGGCAAGAGTACTGGAGTGGGTGCCATTGCCTTCTCTGGCTTGTCACTGGAGGTAGAGCAAAGTGAACGATGTGTTGGCAAAAAGTGGTATCTATATACAAACATCTATAAAGATATATGTATAAAGAAGATATGATGTGTATACACACACACACACACACACAGGAATATTACTCAGCCATAAAAAGGAATGGAATTGGGTCATTTGTAGAGATGTGAATGGACCTAGCTAGAGATTGTCATACAAAGTGAAGTCAGAAAGGAAAGAACAAATATAGTATATTAACACATATATGTGGAATCTAGAAAATTATAGAGATGATCTTATTTGCAAAGCAGAAATAGAGACACAGATGTAGAGAACAAATGTATGGATACCAAGGGGGAAGAGGAGTGGGAGGAATTGGGAGATTGGGATTGACGTGTATCCACCACTGGTAAAGAACCCGCCTGCCAGTAAAGGAGACACAAGAGATGCAGGTTTGATCCCTGAGTCAGAAAGATTCCTTGGAGAAGGGAATGTAGCCCACTCCAGTATTTTTGCCTAGAATATCCCATGGACTGTAGCCTGCCAGGCTCCTCTGTCCTTGGGGTCGCAAAGAGTCAGACACCACTGAGTAACTAACATTTTCAAGTTCACATGTATAAAACAGATAACTAATGTTTAAGTTAATGGAGACCTAAGTAAGATAGGTTAGCTTTTAGCCACTGGAATTCAATCCTTTTGATCAGGAGTCTGCAAAGTTTTCCTGGATAGGAGGCAATAGGAAATATATGTGACTTTGTGGGCCATTCCATCTGAATCTCCATCTCAACTACCCCCACTCTGCCACTGTATCTCAAAAGCAGCCATAGACAATATGGAAACAAATGAGGGTGGCTGGGTGCCAACAAAGCTTTATTTACAGACACGGAAATTCAAGCATCATCTAACTTTCACATGTCATGGAGCATCATCCTTCTTTTGACTGTTTTATTCAACAAGTTTAAATGGGAAAACCATTCTTAGCCCATGGGCTATACCAAAAGAGAGGGTAGACCAGATATGGCCCATGGGCCACAGTCTGCAAACCCCTGTTTCAGAGCATGCGGCTGCCAGATGCTGCTGCCAAGAGAGTGGGGATCACGGTAGAGCCTAGAACACAAGTCCATAGCACACAGTGGGTACTCAGTGTGTATTTGCTGAAAGAGAGAAGGAAGGGAGGCATGGAGGGTGTGTGGAAATCAAGTTGCCAGGGATCCTACAAGCTGAATTCCTGGCTCAGAGCCCAAGGCGGACAACACCTCACCTGCTGTCCCCTCTTGGGCTGCAAGATCATTTCCTTCCATTTCCTCAGGACCTCTCTAAAGACTCCCAGAGTGAAGAGGTGTTGACAAAGCTTTTGAAACGCCCAGGAGCTCAGAGCCTGCTTTGCAAATTTAGGAGCAGGCACCGAGGAGTCCTCCTGTTGAACCCACTGAAGTCGAGTCAGTGTCTCCCACCACCTGAAAAGCTTCCACTGTCTACCTTGAACACAAATCCAGGGAAGGACACACTGTGTTCCCAAGCCCGCTTGTGCCCTGTCGCCAGCCTAACAACCCACAAGTGCCACTATCCTGAGTTTTTAGACCAAGCACTTCAGTCCCCACTCAGAAAAGTCATTTGCATCCCCCACGCCGGGCCCCCAGCTGCTATATTAATCTCCTCGTTTGTCCCCTCCTGAGTCATCTAATATTACTGCTGGCTAATTAAAACATCAAAACTCAAGTACAACAGCCCTGCCAGAGGCCTCCTAATGCCTGGTTTCAAGTGTGCCCTTCACACAGCCCGGGGTGGAGAGTGGCACGGCTCATGCCTGGGCCCCCAGTTAGTTGTCTCGTAATGACCACCCCTCGCACATCTGGACCCTCAACAGATGGCCTCTTTGATTGCCTGTATCTTGCTCCATCCGCCCTGCCTGTGAAGACTTCCGGCTTCCTCCCACCTTGTCAGACTCCCCTCACTGCTGCCTTCTGCCCCTCTGTCACCTCCATGGGCCCTGGGCCTGACCCCAAATGCCAACACCACGTCTGTTATCCCCACTCTGGTATTGCAACTGCTCCTCAAACTCTGGGGTGTCAAGAGAGAGTTTCTTTACTGGCTAAGTGATGCCCAGTGTTTAGGGAGGATGGCTAGGGTGCCTCCCATGTGGACAAGGGAGGATTTTGTTTTCCTAAGGATGTAGATTGCCGGCATGATCAGAGGAATTTGTAACCACAAAGGCCCACCTAAAGGCAGCCTCCATCACCTGGACATCTGCTGGGAGAGACGGGAGTGGAAAGAGAATCCTAAATAAAGAAGTTCAGGATGCCTAGACCTTCAAAGGAAGTAGAGTCATCTGTACATGGCTTCGTGTGGGGACATAAGTAAAAGAACTTAGCGGGATAGAAGGGCAGATGGGGAATGGAGGGAAGAATTCATTCCAGTCCTTCTCCTGATCCCAGGGTGATAGTGCAGTAGCGACACTTAAAGCAGTAGCAGTCATATCAGGGCTTCCCAGGTGGCGGTGGCGGCAAAGAACCCACCGGCCAGTGCAGGAGACGTAAGAGACGTGGCTTCAATCCCTGGGCCGGGAAGATGCCCTGGAGGAGGGCACGGCAACCCACTCCAGTATTCTGGCCTGGAGAATCCCCATGGACAGAGGAGTCTTGTGGGCCACAGTCCATGGGGGTTGCAAAGAGTGGGACACAACCGAAGTGATTTAGCACGCATGCACAGTTGCAATAGGACTACAAGTTGTACTCGTAGTAGAATAATGACACCAATGATGACGAGTGGCTACCATTGAGGAGGCTGTTGCAATCACCCGAATGAAAGGTGGCGGAAGCTTGGATAGAGTGCTCCACAGTAGATGGAGAGAATGAGGATTCTGGAGCCATTTAGAAAGCTAAATGGATGGGAGTCAGGGATGGTTTGGGTGTGGGGGATAAAGAAGATGTTCAGGACAGTTCCTTCCTGTGGCGTGCACAGGTGGTGGGTGGATGTTGGTACCCAGCACCGAGATGAGAGCCGCTGGGGACGAGCGGGTCTAGAAGATCATGAGTCATAGTGCCTTCCTTTTGTTCTTTGCTCTCGCTCCCTGCACTGTCTGGCAGTCTTTAGTGGCGGCATGCTGTCACTTGCCTCCTGTTCCCCAAAATCCAACATGGTGGCACGGATGCTTTAGCAGAGCACTCCACTAGCAGAAAGGTGGCCATGCCTCTCACTCCTCTACCAGCAAGACTCTGCTCGCTCTTCTTGACCTGATTAACAGGTCTTGACTTAGAAGTCAAATGACCCTGGTCAGATGCCCCTTCTGAGTGCTTTCACAGTCCCCTGCACACTGCCGACATCCCAGGCTATGATACTCATTTCATTCAATGATAATAGTTCATTCAATCATCATCCCCACTGGGCCACATAAACTCCATGAGGGCACAGATCATGTCTGTTGTGTTTGCTACTGTAGCCCTTGCCCTTACTGACTTGTCTGGAACATAAGAGATACTCAGTAAACCTGTGCTGGGTGAACGAACAAATGAGTGAGTGAGTGAGGGAATTGTACATGATGGCCAAGAGGCAGAGTGGTCAAACAGTGGAGGGCGTGGTTAGAAAGCCAGACTGCCAGGATTTGACTCCTGGCTCCAGTTTATTAGTTCTGCAATCTTGTTCAACTTGGTTAACTTCTCTGTGCCTCAGTTTCCTCATCTGTAAAATGGGGATGATCAGGTGGTTGCTTGGCACATAGTAGTTGTCCTTCAGGGTTCTCTGTGATTTCTATCCCAGACTTAACCCAATTTAGTCCTAATCCATAGGTCTCTCAGCAGCCTGAGCACCTCCATGCTGATGAGATGTGGATCCTGCCTCCGTTCTGACTTCATCTCCTTTGTATTCATTCACACTCAAACACCCCAGCCACACTGGCCTCCTTGCTGGTCCTTTAAACTTACAAGCTCATCCCTGCCTCAGGGCCTTTGCAAAATGTGCCTTTCCCCACCACCCGCCTCCACTTCGTCACCATTACTTCTCTCTATATTGTATTCTTATCACCTCCTGAAATTATATCATCCATGTATTAGTTTACTTATTATTTATCTCCACTTCTCCAAAAACAGTGCTCCAGAAGAACAAGGATCCTGACTGCCTTGTTCACCTCGGTGTCCCCAGCACCTAGCAGTGCCTAGCACATAGTAGGTGCTCAAGAGATACAATTTGAATGTGTGAATACCCTGGCTCTGGGTCACTGCCCACTATGCCACTCTTAGGCATGAGTGTCATTCAACACTGTCTCATCCTCTCTCTTCCTTTGCTCAGCTGTTGTGTCAGGGTATCCCTGACGCCTCTCCCTTAGAGCTGCTGATACTCTTCTGATGCACAAGCACACTTCTCTCCAGGCTGGTAGATGACCACTCAGAAATACCCAAGAACAGAAGGTGATCTTTATCAGTGAGGCTTAAAATGGATGGGCAACATTTGTCAGCCAGGTCTCTCCCCTCTCACCTACTGGGAAATTTGCTTACAGAGGTGAAGACAAATGGGGGGCTGAAGATGTTCAAGATGGAGAGGACAGTATGTGCAAAGGCCCTGAGCAGGGACATGCTTGGCCTTTTTGAGAAACAGAAACCTGAAATTGGAGGAAGGTATCCTATGCTTCAAGGGCTTCCAGGTGGCACGGTGATAAAGAATTCACCTGCCAATGCAGGAGACCAGAGTTCAATCCCTGGGTCAGGAAGATCCCCTGGAGAAGGGAACAGCTACACACTTCAGTATTCTGGCCTGGAGAATCCCATGGACAGAGGAGCCTGGCGGGATAAGTCATGGGGTCACAAAGAGTCAGACATGGCTGAGCATGCTATGCTTCAACCCTTTCTCACTTAGACTTCTTGTTTCCCCAGTATTTGCCCAAAATGGTGAGTTTGGACTATGGCAGGATGGCCCAAAAATCCAAGTAACTTGACCCAACCTCAGGTTTGATTCCTCAGCCCTGAGGGCTGTTACCATTTCGAGGGACTGACAGTGTCCTTTCAGTCATTCATTCATTCATTCAACAAGCACTCACTGAGTCCCAGTACGTGCTGCGCTAAAGGCCAGAGAGACCAGCCTCTGAGCTCCTGACACCTCTCCCCAGGACGGAACGTGAGACATTCTTCCATGGCACCTCCTTCTGTACAGGTAGAGGGACCAGGTCCCAGGCACCTTGCACATGTCCACCCCAGAGAGTCACAGACAGGCGGTGACTAGGGGCAGATTCCAGGAAGAACACCACCTCTTCCCACCCCAGTGGAGACAATCTTCCAGTGCCTAATATGCATCTTCATTCTCTCCTCCAGCCCCCTGCCTGGGGAAAACAGTCTCCCACGAAGAATGGCAGCCCCTCCAAGTGCCCTCGCTTCCTCAAGGTCAAGAACTGGGAGACCGACGTGGTTCTCTCTGACACCCTCCACCTCAAGAGCACGTTGGTGAGTATCCCAGCACGGGGGGAGACCAGGCTTTTCTCAACCCCAGCAATACCCACACATGGGACGGGATAATTTTCATTGTGGGGATCATCCTGTGCATTGTGGAATGCTGAGCATCACCCCTGACCTGTGCCCACCAGATGCCAGTTCTGACAACCAAATATGTCTCCAGATATTGTTAGATGTGCCCTGGGTGGGAAATCCACCCCCATTTGAGAACCACTGGTAGATACTTAGCTATGCAAATACTATTTATTTCTGTCCCCTGTACCCAAAAGGGGATTGCTGCTCCTAAGTTCATTCCTTTTACATCTCACAATCCAACCACTGATGGAGTTTTGAACAAACCCTTCTTAGTTATCAATCTGTCCTCTAAATTTTTATATATTTTAAGGTCAATCAATCAGTCAGTTTCTTTACATCGTAGAAAGCGGGCTTCCCTCATAGCTCAGTTGGTAAAGAATCTGTTTCCTGCAGGAGACACGGGTTCTATCCCTGGGTCGGGAAGATCTCCTGGAGAAGGAAATGGCAACCTACTCCAGTATTCTTGCCTGGAAAATCCCATGGACAGAGGAGCATGGTGGGCTGCAGTCCATGGGGTCACAAAGAGTCAGGCATGACTGAGCAACCAACACTTGGAGGAATGTTGTATCAGTAAGCTATCACAGTGTAACAAACCACCCCAAAATCAGTGACCTAAAGCGACTACTCGCAGAGAGTCAGACACGACTGAGCGACTGAACTGAACTGAACTGAACTGAAAGCAGCTACTACTTTTATTTTCCTGGACCTACAGATGGGCAGGGTGGTTCTCATGGTTCTGCTGATCTCATGCTTCTGTGATTATCTGAGGGGGCAGCTCTGTGCCATGGGGCCTCTCAGCCTCCAGTAAGGTAGCTTGGTCCCCTCCACGCACTGGATGCAGGGTCCTGAGAGAATGAGCAGAAACATATAAAATATCTAAGATATCTTGAGGCCTAGAATCAGAATGGGCACAGTGTCATCTCTGCCATTTTCTGTTGGCCCAAACCAGCTCAGATTCAAAAGGAGAGGGAAGAGGCTTCACCTCTTGATGAGAATTGCTATAAAGTCATATAGTAAAGGGCGTGAATAGATGGAGGGAAAGAATTGGGGTGATTTTCTGCAATCAACATCCTGTAGATCTGTTCAAAAGAGCTATTGTGATCACTCTACTAGTCCTTGATCAACATGGGATCAAAAAATAGTTGGGAGGGGTCTCCGCTGATGGCCCAGTGGTTATGACTCTATGCTTCCAATGAAGAGACATGGGTTCAATCCCTGGTTGATAACCATGTATGCTGCATGGTGCAGCCAAAAAAAATTTTTTTTAAATATTGGGAGATTCAGCATCAATGGTTCTGATTCCCAGAGAATGACAGTCGTAAAGCCCCTCTCCTCACCCCACCTCACTGAGTAGAGCAAATAATTACAGAACCTTAAAATGCTGGTTAGGGTTTCCCCTAACTCAGATGTGACTCAGATGGGAAAGAGTCTGTCTGAAATGCAGGAGACCTGGGTTTGAGACCTGGGTTTGATACCTGGGTCAGGAAGATACCCTGGAGAAGAAATGGTAACCCACTCCAGTATTCTTGCCTGTGGAGAACCCCATGGACAGAGGAGCCTGATGGACTACAGTCCATGGGGTCCCGAAGAGTTGGACGAGACTCAGTGACTAACACACACACTAAAATGCTGGTTATCCTTTCCTCTCCTGGGCTGATCACCAGGCACAACAGTGACTGGGAGCTGGTATGTGAGAAATTCACTTTGGGAGTTAAAGGCCAGGGAAACTCTGCCACGAATGTCAGAGCCAAGTCCGCAGCCCTACACGTGCCACTCTTGGGAGAAACTAGGCAACAGCCCAAACCTCTTTTCCTTCCAGGGAACGGGATGCACTGAGCACATCTGTATGGGGTCCGTCATGCTCCCTTCTCAGCAAATACGAAAGCCTGAAGACGTCCGCACAAAAGAACAGCTCTTTCCTCTTGCCAAAGAGTTCATTGATCAGTACTACTCATCAATTAAGAGGCAAGTTCATGTCTACACTGGGGAGCCCCAGTACTGGGTACAAAGACTTCAGGTCCAACTCTGCAGACAGTTGAACCAAGACTGAGCATAGCCCCTCTGCCCGCCATGCACAAAGGTCGAAAATTGGGCCTGATCCTGTACAAGGGCCAGATGTGGCCCCTAGAAATGTTTTTGTTTAGCCTGAAGAGTGTCTCTTAAATTTGAAACTCTTCAAGCAATTTCACACCTGGGTAAAGAAACTCTCACACTTGTTCACAGGAAGGTCAGCATAAGAATGTTCTCTGAAGCATAGTTATTATGGGAAAAAATGAAATTAAGCACCCAGCTGGAAATGACCTCAACTCTATTGTTAGGAGAATGTGTAAGTGAACTGTGCAAGTTTCTGTAATGGAATATTATACAGCTATGAAAATGAGCACATTAAAGCTCTGTGTGTTCATGGAAATGAAGCTCACAAATAGCTTTGAGCAAAAGGAAGAAAAGATAGATAAATTCTACTCAATATATACAGTGTATCTATTATAGAAGATACATTTAGGACAGCACCATTCATAAAAAATAATACTATACATGATTTACGGGGAGATATATTGGGCTGGCCAGAAAGTTCATTCATTTTTCCATAACATCGGAAACAACTTTTTGGTCAACCAAATGCTCAAGTGGCAAAAATCTAGACAGAAGGATGAGAATGCTAAATGCCACATTCAAAATAGCAACCACTTCTGGAAAGAAAGTGAGCTATGGTAAGGAGTAGTCCCCAAGGAATTGTAAAATATTTTCTTGTTTATTAATGATTTCTCAGGCTTGGGACACAGATGTTCATTATATTATTTTCTACACCTTTTGTCAGCCTGCAACTTTTCATAACGCTTTTTTAACTTTCTCAAAGTGAATTTATTTTAAAACGAATTTAAATTTTTGTTTAGAAATGGGAAGAGTTCCCTTTAAAAATCAGATTTATCTTCTATAAAAGGAAGACCTGGCAGTACCAGCCCCCGATCAGACAACAGCAGTCTGGAACAGAGTTGAGGCTGCCCTCTGGGGACTAGGCTTGGGCTGGCCTGTTTGCCGCAGTCCCCACCCAGCCAGGTCAGTCCCATGTTTGGGCCTTTGAAGGCATTTGAATTTGCCAGCCTCTGCTTTATGCACAAACTATCATGTCTGGATATCACAGACTCTCCGTGGCTTCTGGCCTGCTGTAATAGCTCACTCCTTCCACCAACCTCTAATTGAGGAGAGAAAGTAATGCTCCCGTGTCCCTTCCCTCTTCCCTCAGGTTCGGCTCCAAAGCCCACATGGAGAGGCTGGAAGAGGTGAACAAAGAGATCGAAACCACCAGCACCTACCAGCTCAAGGACACAGAGCTCATCTATGGGGCCAAGCACGCCTGGCGGAATGCCTCCCGCTGCGTCGGCAGGATCCAGTGGTCGAAGCTGCAGGTGGGCAGTCAGGCTCAGACATTGTGGAGAGCCCTTTGGTGGGAGCCGGTACGGGGGGAATGAGCTTTAAAAGGGGTCAGTTCCCACCGAGGGCCCTTGGTGGCCATGGTGAGCTATCAGATGGTCATCATGGGGTCCCAGATTCTCAGATCATGACCAAATCTGGCTTGTAGTCATGTTTTATTCAGCCAAAGCAATCTTTTTTAAAACCTGAATTTGACGTCTCTAGGTAGGGCTTACACTCTCCAGTGTACCACAGACCCCATTCCTCCCTTTTGTCTTACACAGGCTCTCTTTCCTTATTTACGTTATTTGCTTACTCCCTGAAAGCATTCAATTCTGCATCTCCTGGTATGATTTTTTTCCCTTGGAGAATAGTTGTAAGTTGGAAATAGATTAGTTATCAGTCTTGGGGGGAGTTGGTCTGATTTTTGTTTGTTTTATTTTTAAGTCGCCATTGTTCTTGTTCAGTCACTAAGTTGTATGATTCTTTGCAACCCCGTGGACTGCAGCATGCCAAGCTTGCCTGTCTTTCATTATCTCCCGGAGTTTGCTCAAACTCATGTCCATTGAGTCGATGATGCCATCCAACCATCTCATCCTCTGTCACCCCCTTTTCCTCTTGCCCTCAATCTTTCCCAGCATCAGGGTCTTTTCCAATGAGTCATCTGTTCTCAATAGGTGGCCAAAGTACTGGAGCTTCAGCTTCAGCATCAGTCCTTCCAGTGAATATCCAGGGTTAATTTCTTTCAGGATTGATTGATTTGATCTCCTTGCTGTCCGGGGGACTCTCAAGAGTCCCTTGAGCACCACAATTTCAAAGCACCCATTCTTCCGCCCTCAGCCTTCTTTATGGTCCAACTCTCACTTCCATACGTGACTACTGGAAAAACCATAGCTTTGACTGTATGGACCATTGTTGGCAAAGTGATGGAGTCCCTAATCCCTAGCAACCTCCTGGGAGATACAGGCAGCCCATTACGAGTCACTCCTCTGCTCAGCATTCCCTTCCCATCGTCATGTACACCCCATGCCTACTTTTAGGGGCTTTTTTCCTGGTTTGAGTAGCCATGGTTATTAGAATATAAAAAGATACTATAAGCACAGGGTGGGGCTCAGTAGTGAAATGCTCACTGCCCCTAAGGGGCAGCAGCTAGGGTGGTGCTTCTCCAGTCGGGGGGGCTGCCCTGGACAGGACTGAATGGGGAAAGAGGAGGCAATCGTTCCCACATTGTACCCCTTACAGGTGTTTGATGCCCGAGACTGTACCACTGCTCATGGGATGTTCAACTACATCTGTAACCACATCAAGTATGCCACCAACAAAGGGAACCTCAGGTGAGCCAACCAGCTTGGGGAAAGGGAATCTGACATCCCCGCAGGGTTGACCCTTGAGTCTGGAGCTGGCTCCCCTGCCATGGAATTGCTCCCCCTCTTTCCTTGGGGCCAGTGCCACGTGGGGAGAGGTGGCCTGGCCTCCTCATTGTGACCTCCACGTGCCTTCTCTCCCAAGAGACACAGACTCCCCCGTGGTTTGCAGAAGTATAGCAACCACAGTCACGTTCATCCCACAGTTTAATATCAACCTCTAGAGGAAGCAGGATGAGATATTTCAGATTCCCAGGAAGAGGAAAACCCCCTTGCTGGTGGTGACCCGCTTTCACCAGCACCTCCTCTGTTGCCTGGAGCTGCCTCCGAGGTTTCCGGGGTTTCAAATGCAACATCTCTTCCCTTTGCCACGGGGACCACCATTTCTGGTTTCACCAAGCTGAGCCACATCTGGGACTTCTCTTACCTCCCACCAAGAACAAAGCTGCAGGGTGCAGGCCAAAGCAGACAGGTGCTGATGTGAGCTAGTGGCTTCCATGCTGGCAAGTCTCAGCTGGGAGAGGAGCAGCTGAGAAGGAACAGCTGAGGCCCCACAGACAGGCGGTGACACTTGTTAATCATACTCCCTCCGTCCTGCCCCTGCATCTGTTCTCAGCAGCTGAGGACCAGCCTCACCTTGGGGCTGCACAGGACCACTGCAAAGATATTCCCACAAGCCCTTGGGCTGTGCTGAGCTCATCTGTGAGGTGGCTTATTGGCATGAAGCATGGCTTTTCTTGGATGTGTCTCTTCCTTGAGAAGGAAATTGTGTTTACCACCTGAGCCCACGAGTGGGAAAAGAGCCTGTCATTTAAGGCCTGCTGGGGAAATTAGTATTCAGATCTTTTTCCGAAAAGACCTTGCCCCTCAGAGAACAACAAAGAACCCCCTTCAACTGCATATCCTAAGCGTTAAAGCATGGCCTAGCCAAGGTCTTAGCCTCAAGGAGCTTGTGAGTTACTTTGATAGTTTTCAAATGATGCTGTGATGGAGTGATTTGGGATGGGAGTCACCAGGCCAGGCAGTTCACCTTTACTTTTTTCAATTTTCTATTGGTGGAGGTCTAAATAAGACCTTCTATTGAGGAAATATTCAGGTGATTTTTTTTAACAAGTTTTAAACTACACATCTGGACACAATGAGAGGCCATAAGAGAATGTATGCCATGTATAGAAATAATCTAAAATAAGAGGGAGGAAGAGAGGGAGAGAGATGAAATTTAAATAGGATGGGGCATTTGACTTGCCATTTCATGACAAGCTCAGGAGACTTGGGAGACAAGAGGTATAAAGCTGTCCCATGTCTTCCTCCAGGCTCATTCTTGCACACAGTAAGCATCCCATCCCACTGCGTGTCATTCTGGAGTTTCTAAACATACTTTTAAAATATATGTAAACAAACAAATACAAACAAACACAAACACGTGTTATCTGCTGCTTAGCCAAACAGCCATGTGTTTTAACACTGGAAGGAAAGGCTGACAATTTTACTCAGTCTGTGTCCATCTACAATACAGCACCCTTGCCAAGAGATTCTTAAGAGCATCTTTGGCCCTCTGTGACTTCACCTTCAGCCTGGGTTCCAGGTTCACCCCAAGGTGGGACACACCACTCCCTGCAGAATTAAATGCAATACGATCTTGTGCAGATAGCAAGATCTAAATGTGCTCTCAGAGGAGGCCCTGGGAACCAGATAGGACAGGCAATGCTGTGTGAAGAAGGCAGATTTGAGTTGGGCCTTGAAATCAGGTACATGACAGCAGAAACAGACTCCAGCCAAGGCAGGCAGCGGGAGCAGGGCTCCAGGGCAAGATATGAAAGGGAGCAGATCTGTGAGCATGGAGTTGGACCTGTGATGTCACACCCATTTTGACATAAGCCAGGACGTGGCTTCCATAGCCTTGGGTTTGGTCCATGGATGGAACTGATGAGTTCAGGTGACAAGAGCTCCTGGCAAGAGATGACATTGAACCACTATTTTTTTTAATTTGGCCACATTGGCTCTTAGCTGTGGCATGTGGCGTCTAGTTCCCTGACCAGGGATTGAACCCGGGCCCCCTGCTTTGGGCGCATGGAATCTTAACCACTGGACCACCAGGGAAGTCCCTACATTGAATCACTTTGTGAAAAAGTTACTCTCCTTCTTTTCAGTCTTTCTGATGGTGCCAAAGAGAATAAGGCATCATGAACATCTCTCCAAACTGCTGGTCTCCCATTTAACAAAAAGAGGGCAGGGCTCCAGTGAGGTGCCTTCTGCGGGCAACATCTTTCTACAGTTTGATAATAATACAGGGTCTCACAGTTGCCTGTTTGGGTGAGTGAGGCCAGGGGCAGTCTTCACTGTTTTCAAATAAATAAATATCAGTACAAATGAAAGTTGATCTCCTATTAATCATAAATCTGTAGAGGGTGAGCAGCTGCAGCAATAATGATGGTGGTAAAAGAAAGACTGAAACTGGGAATCAGTGGTGAGTTCTTCAGAGTAAACAGAGCCTGATGATTTTCTCCCCCTGAAGATTACCTGCTGCAAAAAAACTTTCTGGAAAAATGGCCCAAGTCAAGACTGTTCAAAAGACTCCAGTTGGAGAAGCATTTGTTTCCTTCTGCGAGCTGGCCCGGGGCTTCCCTTCCTCTGCCCTTCCTCACCTAGTGGTCAGCGGAGGGACAGAGCAGAGTCTCACCCCTTCCAACAGCTGCTCCATGGGCCCTGGGGGCCTTGGAGCAGATGTGAATCCACCCTGAGCCTTCTGCACGTTGACCTAAGCAGCTCCTCTTTCAGTCTTTCTCTGAAGTGCAAGCCCAGCCCCGATGCCAAATGTCCCCCTCTCTCCACCACAGATCTGCGATCACCATATTTCCCCAGAGGACCGACGGCAAGCACGACTTCCGCGTTTGGAACTCCCAACTCATCCGCTACGCTGGCTACAAGCAGCCCGATGGCTCCATCCTGGGGGACCCAGCCAACGTGGAGTTCACGGAGGTAGGCACCCCCACCCCTCCCCGACCCAGACTCTCATCCCCCAAACTCCCTTTATCCACAGACTTTTCTTGGTTTAATATCATCATAGAGAGAGCAGGCAGTAGGTGCAGCTTACGCACCTCCAGACCTCCCGCTCTGTCTGCCTGCAGTCCAGCTGGTGCTGTCACAGCTGGTCATTTTCATATCGTTACGTCACCCAACCCTCATGACGGGAACGGTTGTCCCATTTCACTGATGAGTAGACTGAGTCACACTCAGACTGGGCAAAAGCATTATCCAAGGCTACTGTAGTAGGAAAGGGAAAGCTAGAAGTACAGGCCAAATCTCCTGCCTTCCCCCAGGAGGTGGGGAACTAATATGTGGAAGTCGTATCTAGCATCATCTTTTCTTTTTTAAAAAATACTTATTTGTTTGGCTGCACTGGGTCTTAGTTGCTGCATGTGGGGTCTTTTAGTCGATGTGGAATCTTAAGTTGTGCCATGCAAACTCTTAGTTGCGGCATGTAGGATCTAGTTCCCTGACCAGGGATTGAACTCGAGCCTCCTGCGTTGGCAGTGCAGAGTCCTAGCCACCAGGGAGTCCCTGGCGCCACCTTTTCTGAGTGAGGTGTATGTCAGCCTCATCCCCTTCATCCATTCATTCATTTCTCTGTACAACATTGCTGGCCACCAACGCAACCCCTCTCCACATGAACTTAACTCTCCAGCACCCCACTATTGCTGGCAGCCCAAGTCAGTTCATGCAAGCCACTGGGAACACGAACCCCACCTTCTCCCCATCCAGGTTCCTTCCAGGTGGTGTTGTACACAGGTAGCACAGGTAAGGCCTGGAAGCTTCCAACATCTATGCCCACAGGAGGTATCATAGGCAGGCCCCACGCCTGGAACGCCTCAGGCGTACAGGCCTGGTTCCCCTTTTATTTGTCACCAACTCAGCCGCCATTCTGCTTCATCTTGCTCTTTCCTCAAACCCACCCTCATGCTCCACCCCAGTCCCTTCCCCATGAGGGGGCTGCCCCCACCCTCATGGCTGCTGACTTGATTTGCAGGGAGCTTTTCTTACTAAAATGTTATTATCCCAGGGAGGGGGTTGTAAGCCAGGCGACCAGGGGCCACACCTGTGCCGTTTAGGCTCCCAGACTCTCTGCTCCACCTGGCTGAGCTCTGACTGCATGCTTGGCTCACCTTGTCTTGTGGAGGCCGGAACAGACATGCCACAGCCTCTTCCTCTCCTTCTGTCCCCAGAACCCTCACTGAACCACATGTTCTCCTAAACCCACACTCCTGTGCTTCCTCTGTCTACCAGCCCAGCAGAGGGGATCACCTCAAACATAACCACGTAACTGAACTTTCAAAAGCCCCAGCATGGCAGCCACTGGCCGCACCTAGCCAGTGACCACATGAAATGTTGTTGAGTCCAAATGAGAACGTGCCCTAAGTGTAAGCTACACGGTCTCTGAGATGGCGAACAAAAAAAGAGTGGAAAGGTCTCATTAGTAATCTGTATCTTGATTACCTGCTGAAAAATAATGTTCTGGGTAATATTGGACTAATATATTTCTATTTATTAATAAATTAATACATTTATTGTATTAAC
>SJYQ01091795.1:35648-54554 GCA_006410935.1 Redunca redunca | reverse complement strand
CTATAATTAATAACTAATTAAATATTATTGAAATTAAAACTGTTTCAAATGAATATATTATTTAAATTCATCTTTGCCTGGTTTTGCTTTAGGGTTTTGGGGTGTTTTTTAATACGTTTTAAAATGTGTCTGCTGGAAAATTTTAAATTACTTACATGGCTGGCTTTATATTTCAATGGATAGCTGCTCTAACAGGTGCATTTTTCTGTGGTCATTCTGAGAGATCTGCCCTCATCCAATTTGGTAGATTTTCTTCGTGTCTTTGCACTCAGGGCATGGAGTGCAAATACTTCCAATGCAAGTGTCAGTTCAACCCTTGCTCCGGGAATTCCCAGAGGGCAGGGAAGGCCCAGAAAACATCACCAAGTGAGGGGCCGGAGGATGGGTTTATCTTCTGTCCTGTGGAACCACAGGAAGTTGTACTAGTTATGTGATGATATCAGGGAGGACTTCATGTAGGAGATGGTGTGGCCCGAAGCCTCCAGAGAAAGGGGCCGCTGGGGGGCGGGCCCTGGGACCTCTGCCCCTCCCCTCACCCTGTTGCCTCTGGAGGGCCTGGGACTCAGTGGTCTGACCTGGTGGCTCTGCTTGCAGATCTGCATACAGCAGGGCTGGAAACCCCCAAGAAGCCGCTTCGATGTCCTGCCGCTCCTGCTCCAAGCGAACGGCAACGACCCAGAACTCTTCCAGATCCCTCCAGAGTTGGTGCTGGAAGTCCCCATCAGGCACCCCAAGTAAGAGGGCCTGGCGTGGGGAGGGGTAGGGTGGGGGAGTGGTTTATCCAGTGTCCCTCTCTGCCCAATCCTGGAGCCCCATCCTGTCTCTCCAGCCCAGACAGAGGCTAAAAGGGGGTCTTGGTTCCTATCTTCACCATGGGGCCAAGGCAAGGCGGGTTCCCTCGAGATCAGTAATTCCTCCTTTACCAGCTGCTGCTGCTAAGTCACTTCAGTTGTGTCCGACTCTGTGAGACCCCATAGACGGCAGCCCACCAGGCTCCCCCGTCCCTGGGATTCTCTAGGCAAGAACACTGGAGTGGGTTGCCATTTCCTTCTCCAATGCATGAAAGTGGAAAGTGAAAACTGAAAGTGAAGTCGCTTAGTCATGTCCGACTCTTAGAGGCCCCATAGACTGCAACCCACCAGGCTCCTCTGTCCATGGGATTTTCCAGGCAAGAGTACTGGAGTGGGGTGCCATTGCCTTCTCCACTGAGGGACCATCATATTTTCTGAATCAAAATCCCCCTCCTTATAAGTTAGATAGAGAAAGACAAATACTATATGATATCACTTAGTCGTAGAACCTAAAAAATACAACAAGCTAGTGAATATAACAAAAAGAAGGAGATAGAGAATACAGATAGAAAGAATAAACTCGGGGTCCCAGTGGGGAGATGGAATAGGTGAGGGGCAATAGAGGGATAGGGGATAAAGAGGTAAAAACCATTATGGATGAGATAAATAAGCTATAAGAATATACTATACAACATAGGGAATATAGCCAGTGCTTTGTGCTGAGTCACTCAGTCTGTCCAACTCTTTTCGACCCCATGGACTGTAGCCCGCCAGGCTCCGCTGTCCATGGGATTCTCCAGGCAAGAATACTGGAGTGGGTTGCCATGCCCTCCTCCAGGGGATCTTTCCAACCCAGGGGTTGAACCCAGGTCTCCCACACTGCAGGCAGATTCTTTACTGTCTGAGCCACCAGGGAAGCCCCAATATAGCCAGTATTTTACAACATTCCATTCCTATAAATGGAATATAACCTTTAAAAATTGTGAATCACTATATTGTACACCTTATATATTATAGTGATTATATATATGTCGTTCACTATATTATACACATTACATATTATATAATATTATATATTGACTATACTTCAATTCTTTAAAAATTTCCCTCTTTACTCCACTCCTTTTAAGCCATCAACCTGGACCTATCCATTTTCCAACCCTAAGGGCCGAAATTGGAGAAGGGAATGGCAGCCCACTCCAGTGTTCTTGCCTAGATAATCTCATGGACAGAGCAGCCTGGTGGTCTATAGTCCATGGGGTGACAAAGAGTCAGACATGACTGAAGCGATCAGCACGCACACACAAAGGGCAAAAGAGCAGAAGCGCTTCCTGTATTGTTACGGGTGCAAATTTTAAATAGAGGGACCCATTAAAAACTCTATGTGACCTGATGCAGCTCAAGTTCAAAAGTAGTTTGGAGTTGGGATGGGGCTGTGAGGGCTGAGGCTAGCAACACAAATAGAATTTACACTTTTTGAGAGTAAAAGAACTCCACAATAAGACCTAGCCTCAGGAGCAAAATTGATGGAGGAAGCACCCAAAAAATCAATCATCAAATTAATAGTATTTTAATGTAATTTAAAAAAATCAAGATTAGCTTTTTAAATCCATGATGCATAATGTATCAAAATTCTCAAACAAGGACCAGTTCAGGGCTGAGATTAGGGTGAGCAAGTGAGGCAGAGTGTACAAGTACAGAGTGGAGTCCTGTCTTTTATGTAAAGTTTTGATGTTTTGCTCATCATGGCGGTTTTGTGTTAATTTTTTTTTAAAGACACTGAATTAATTTAGAATATTTGATCTTGATTACTGGGTTTGTTGGTGCTCCTCAATTTTGTGCCCACAGCCACTGCCTTACTTGCCCCACCCTGGTCCAGGTCCTGGAGATGGAGCAAGTGTCCTAAGGCTCCTGACATGGCTGGGTATCTAAGATCTCAACCAGCTTCAGTGGTGAAACTTGGCCTCCATTCATTCATTCACTTGTCATTCAAAACTGTTTATTATTCCCACTCTGGGTCATGCATTGTGTAGGCCTTTGTCACTGACTTGGTCCCCACCTCCATGGTGCTTTCAATCTCAAAGAGGAGATCGGTTACCCAAATAAACCACTTAATTCCAATCAAGTGTTGCAAAATAATGTTATGGTACCTAGAGGCATAAAGCTGCCTTACCCAACCCAGATCGGGCATCAGAGAAGGCTTCTAGAGTAAGCAGCACTTTAGCTGAGAATGAAAATGTGACTAAGAGCTGGACAGGCACAGAAGGAAAAGAGCAGGAAGGAACTGCCATGTAAAGGCCCTGAGGTCAGAAGGAACTCAGCGGCTCTATGTTTAAAATGGATAACCAACAAGGACCTACTGAGTAGCATAGGGAACTCTGCTTAATGTTATGTGGCAGCCTGGATGGGAGGGGAGTTTGGGGGAGAATGGATACCTGTAAATGTATGGCTGAGTCTCTTCACTGTTCACCTGAAATTATCACAACATTGTTAATTGGCTATACCCTAATACAAAACAAAAGGTTAATTTAAAAAAAAAAGGCAAAAGGAACTCAGCAATGCTCACTTTCTCCTGAATTCACCTTCCAGGTGAGTTTAGGAGATAAATAGCCCTTGGCAGTGGTTCCCAGGCCTGGATGTCCATGCAAATCACCTGGGAAATATGTAAAAGTGCATATTCTCAGGCCTCTGATGTGGATGGCGGTGTGATTCCACAGGTCAGACGTGAGCCCAGGAATCAGGTTCCAAAGTAGTAAGCCCCAGTCAGTCACGGGCATTTCGGCATCCCCAGGCTAAGGAGATCCCGCCCACGTGTCTTCCCCTGAGGTTCCCGCCCCACATCCCGCAGCGAGCTGGGCTGTGTTGCTCTCCACAGGTTCGAGTGGTTCAAGGACCTTGGACTGAAGTGGTACGGCCTCCCTGCTGTGTCCAACATGCTCCTGGAGATCGGCGGCCTGGAGTTCAGCGCCTGTCCCTTCAGTGGCTGGTACATGGGCACAGAGATTGGCGTCCGTGACTACTGCGACAGCTCCCGATACAACATCCTGGAGGTGAAGCCCCTCCCGGGCCATCCTGATGGGGAATGCATGGGGTGGAGGGCATGGGCTCAGTGGTCCTTCCCCGCAGCTGAGCTCTGGGGCTCAGAAACTGGAAGAGGTTAACACAGAACCTGCAGCTATAAGGAAGCCCCTGGCCTTTCCGAAGGCTTCTGTGGCATTAAGAGTACATGTGCTATATGCTGAGTGCCACTCAAGTGCTTTGCAGATTATTGTATGCTCATTTGATCTTCATCACATCCTCTGGGTGTGAAAATGCCCCCTTTATAGGTGAGGAAGCCGAGGCCTTTTGGTGGATTAACATGACAAGTTCAGAGTCACACAGCTAGGGAGTGGCAGAGCTGGGGTATGAACCCAGGCTGGTATTGTGACCCAAGTTCATTACCATTCTACTGCCCTGCCTGTCAAGGTCAAACCTGGTTAGAAGCTTTGGGAAGGGGCATGAACTTGGGGCAGTTTTGGTCTCTTTTCTGAAACAACAAGGAGGGAGGGTTGGCAGTGATTTTTTCCACCGTGTGCATTTCTCAGTGGAGGGTCTGACTCCCCACCCCCCATTCCCCTGCTGCCCCCACCCCAGGCTGAGTCATCTTCATCTACTGAACATTGCTGGGGCGGACTGCTCCCGAGAGCTCCGCTTTGCTGAATGTGTCAGCAGCACTGTGGTTTTGTCAGCAAATGCTGTTTCTAACAACAGTCTGCTGTGGTTGGCCTTACTTCAAAAGAAAACACTGAGCAACAGAGAAGTTAAGCACTGAGCCTCTGTCACACAGTAAACAAAGCAGAGAGCCAAGTTCGTATCCAGAGTCCAGCGTTCGGTTTATAGTGTTAAAAACCCATGGACGTTCACCTGGGTGGACCTTGAGGGCATTATGCTGATGAGATAAATCAGACGTAAAAAGACAGATACTGGGTGATCTCACTCCTATATGGAATCTGAAAAAAGCCACACTCCATGAAACAGAGAGGAGAGTGGTGGTTACCAGGGGCTGTAAGGCGGGGCACGAGGAGGGTGGTTGGCAGGGGGAGGCGGCAGAACTGGGAAAGAGGTTTGTTGATGTGTGCAGACTGACACCTTGCAGATAAGTCCTGGAGATCTAATGCACAGGAAGTTATTATAGTCAGTAATGATACTGTGTTATGAATTTCACGTTTGCAGAGAAACTATATCTTAATCTCACCACAAAAAAAGAAATGGTAATTATGTGACTGGATAGAGGTGTTAAGTCACCCTACAGCAGTAATTATACTGCAACATATAAATGTTATCAAACC
Source organism: Redunca redunca (assembly GCA_006410935.1). Lineage (NCBI taxonomy): Eukaryota > Metazoa > Chordata > Mammalia > Artiodactyla > Bovidae > Redunca > Redunca redunca. The sequence continues at coordinate 49,435 of SJYQ01091795.1, read as the reverse complement.
AATACCTGTGACACTTGATCTATACAAACTCCTGACAGGAAAGGAAAAAACATTTCTAGGCAGTTTCCAGAGATGTGGCTCAAGTCATGTTTGGGGATATTTTTTTAAGTCATATATGTTTGACTTAATACATATGACTTAAAAGAAGTCATTAGATGACGCTGCAACTAATTTCTATTGTTTTAACCAAAATAATGTGGTAGAAATAACAATAGCAGCATGACTGATTGTACACTCTCTTTTATAAAATAACTCAAGTTTTATATGTATTTATGTAAAGCAGCCAATTTCTTACTCGTTGCATTTGTGTCACCGCTAAAAGAGCCCAAACAGAACCTAACGCCCCAGTCTCCAAAGAGTAAATTAATGCCTGCTTTCATGACTCGGGTTCACATTTGGATTGCAAAGAGTAGTCACTGGGTAACTTAAATGAGACTCACTCCCGCCCCAGCCTTCCGACTCTAACTGCCATTATGCACAAATGTTGACAGCTGGGCCTGCAAAGCAATTTACTCAAACTTGAGAAATTGTCACATTCTAGCCCCATAATGAGACCTAGGTTCCCACAAATGATTAGAATTGACAGAGGAAGTGAGAAGCCAGGCTCTAATTAATGGATTTGCTGTTGGGTCTTCCCTGCTTCTGACATCAGCTCCTACTGGAGCTGGAGCCGTAACTTAAATGTCAGGGGTTGTTTTTGCCAAGCAGTTTTGCCAAAGGAGTCGGCTGACTGGGGAGCCGCTCCCAGGTCTTGGTTGTTACTCAGCTCCCTGGCTCCAGCTCTGAGGCCAACTGGCTCTGCAGGCTATGAGCAAGTCTGTGCAGCAGTCTGAACCTCAGTTTCCTCATCTGCCAAATGGAGTCAACAGGTGTCTCCATAAACTCAAAATACTCATGATCTAGATTCCAAGTAGTGGCCGCTCCAGAGATGAAACAGAATGGGTGGAGAACTTTCCCCAATAGAAAGTAGTGATGATAAGAAAGAAAAAGAAGAATTTTTTTTTAAAAGATAGAAAGCAACTGCTATCACTCCCAGACCCGAATAGCTCCTTAAAGCCCTTCAAAGACTCTCCTCATCATATTTGAAATAAAATCCTGACCACTTTGCACACCCTGCATAATCCAGTCCTGCATCTCTCTTTTTCATCAGAGTCCTGCATTCCCCTGACTCCATTCAAATACATTGACCTTCTTTTTGTATCTCAACACCAGCCTGATCCCACCCCAGGGTCTTTGCACATACTGTTCTTTCTGCCTAGAACATTTCCTCCCAAGATTTTCAAATGTCTTGCTACTTCTCATCATTTGGACCTCATGTGTGTGCCACCTTTGCAGTGGTCCTTCAGTGACTATCCTGGTTCAATTCATCCTGCCCCTATATCCCCTCTTTCTCCTAGTTCCTTGCTTTGTTTTCTTCCTAGGAATTAACACTCATCACAGTATTATTTTCTGTCTCTCCCCCCTCTAGAAGGTAAGCTCAGTAACCAAAGGGTCAAGTAACCAAACTCAGTCAAGTCCCTCTAGTTTCCTGCTACCAGTATGTCCTCAATTTAAAAAAAAAATTGAATGAATTAGTCTGCATATGAGTTCATTAATTAATGAAGAATTTTATTGGTGATGCTGGCCCAGTCCCTCTTTAGTCTGAAACTCAGAGGTAGCCCCGCCTGTGAATCTGTGTTTCCTTCCCCTTTCAGGATGTGGCCAAGAAGATGAACTTGGACATGAGGAAGACATCCTCTCTGTGGAAGGACCAGGCACTGGTGGAGATCAATATTGCGGTTCTGTACAGCTTCCAGGTAGCACCAGGGCACGCCTCCCAGCTGCCAAGCTGCAAAGGGGGAACTAAAACTTTTCAGTCTTAGGGCAGAAAATCAAGAGCCCAGCTCCCAGGAGCCTTGTTTGCAGGGCTCTGCTCATAAGCAAGGTGTCCTTCCCATCATGTATGCCTGACTCTCCATCAGGGATCTTGGGGGGAGGGGGACCATTTGAGGGAAAGACAAAAAGATAGAGGGCTTATGACTTGTTGCTTGATTTTTTAGAATTGAAATGGTAAACATCCTCTGTGTCTTGACCTCTTAGACACTCAGACTTTCACATAGCAGAGACAAATATTCATCGTCATGATCAGAGGCATATAGGTCCCCCAATGTATGTGGCTCCATGGTAAATGCTAAAATATATATAGTTGAGTTGTTGTTTAGTTGCTAAGTCATGTCTGACTCTTTGAAACCTCATGGACTGTAGCCCACCAGGCTCCTTTGCCCATGGGATTCTCCAGGCAAGAATACTGGAGTGGGTTGTCATTTCCTTCTCCAGGGGATCTTCCTGACCCAGGGATGAAACCTGTGTCTCCTGCATTGGCAGGTGGATTCTTTGCCGCTGAGCCACCAGGGAAGCCCATTATATATATATAGTATGATGGTTTAAAAAATTATCAGCTAGGGAATTCCCTGGTGGTCCAGTGGCTAGGACTCCCAGCTTCCACTGCAGGGGGCCCAGGTTCGATCCCTGGTCAGGGAACTAAGATCCAGCATGCCATGCAGCACAGCCAATAAAAGATTATCTGCTAAACCATGACACTTTAGAGAGCAAAGTAGAGGCACTGCTAATAATTGGGACAGCACATGGGCATAAGCTGGGATTCTCCTGGGCAAAGCAGGAGACCCATAGAATAGAGGTCACTTCCTGTGGTAGAGACTAGCTCTGTCTTCTAGGAGTGCGTACATGGGAGGCACCCACAGGCAGTAGAAGGAGCATATCAAGTCATATAAAGACCTGAATATGAACCACAGGTCCCCATGTCAGGAACAGGGAGACTGGGCAAACTGGGAGATGCATATCCCAGGGGAGAAACCAGGTGAGATGCGGTTGAAGGGGCAAGAAGCCCCCTTCACTCTTGACCATGGAGGAGTGAAGTTGGGGGAGCTGTTGAAAATGAAGGCGGATGCTCTGGGGTCTGGTGGACTGGTGTGAAGGCTGGCGAGCCAGAGACGGCAGAGATGTGAGAGGACACATATACCGTGTGTAAACCGGGTAGCTAGTGGGAACCTGCTGTCAAGCACAGGGAGCTCAGCTTGGTGCTTTGTGATGACCTGGAGGGGGAGAATGGGGAGGGAGGGAGGCTCAGGAGGGAGGGGCTATATGTATACATATGGCTGATTCGCTTTGTTGTACAGCAGAAACTAACACAACATTGTAAAGTAATTATACTCCAATTTTAAAAAAAGGATTTTGTGTCACCTTCATAAATGGAGAACCAGTATCATTTGCCATAAACAGAAGAGAATGGTAAATTTAAATAAATGTATAAACAAATACATACAAGGGAAACAGGACAAAGTTGTCAGATTCTAGTTGCCTGAGTTACCTCTTTCGTTTTAATAATTAAAAAAAAAAAAAGAGGAAGGAGAGAGGAATATTGGCAAGAGAAATGTTAAAAATGAATTAGCATCAAATAGAGTCTTTCTGGGCTTCCCTGGTGGCTCAGACAGTAAAGAATCCGCCTGCAATGAGAGAGACCTGGGGTCGATCCCTGGTTTGGGAAGATCCCCTGGAGGAGGGCATGGCAACCCACTCTAGTCTTCTTGCCTGGAGAATCCCCATTGGACAGAGGAGCCTGATCGGCTGCAGTCCATGGGGTCACAAAGAGTCAGACACAACTGAGTGACTAAGCACAGCAAAGTCTTTCTCCTGTATATGATCAGGATCAAAAATAAAAAATAAAAAACAACGCAGAGAATCACTTTACACTGCCTAGAATCATCCCCAGGACACCCTTTAGGAAACATGCTCTGGGGATGAGGGAGCCCTGAAACAGCCCAGCTTGTCTTTCCTCCTGACTCCCCAGTGTCCTCTCCTCCCACAGAGTGACAAGGTGACCATTGTCGACCACCACTCCGCCACCGAGTCCTTCATTAAGCACATGGAGAACGAATACCGCTGCCGGGGGGGCTGCCCCGCTGACTGGGTGTGGATCGTGCCCCCCATGTCCGGCAGTATCACCCCCGTCTTCCACCAGGAGATGCTTAACTACCGGCTCACACCCTCCTTCGAATACCAGGTCCTGCCCCTCTCCACCTCTTTGGTCCTAAATCTTCAGTAGCCAGTGTGCGTGTTACAACTAGAGCAGGAGTCCCCAAACTCCGGGATTTAATGCCTGGTGAGCTGAGGTGGAGCTGATGTAATAATAATAGAAATAAAGTATGCAATAAATGGAATGTGCTTGAATCATCCCAAAACCATCCCCTGCCCTCCTGGGTCTGTGGGAGAATTGCCTTCTACACAACTGGTGCCCAAAAGGCTGGGGTCTGCTGGCTTAGAGCACACCTCGGTTCAAACTTGCGTTTCAGACTCTCAGTGCAGCCATCAGACTGGACAATACAGCTCGAGCTGAAAGATGAATGAAACTGAAACAAATTGTCAGGGGTCATGAGTCAGAGAGGGTCTGAGTGGGAAGGTCTAGCAGGACAGTGCAGGGAGGCTGGGCCAGCCACTCTGCCGGGTCCCCTGGGGTCACCACCAGCAGACTCACTCCCTTCCAGCGCTAAGGGTTGGGCGTGGCTGGGCAGCCATAAGCCTCCAGGGACCCTGGGCATCTCCCAAGGGGAACCAGCCTCCCTCACTATAGTGACCACGGTCCTCTCTCCCCAGCCTGACCCTTGGAACACCCATGTCTGGAGAGGCACCAACGGGACCCCCACAAAGCGGCGAGCCATCGGCTTCAAGAAGCTGGCAGAGTAAGTCTCCTAAAGCTGGAGGGGGGTGGATGTATGTGTCCCCAAATTCAGAAAGCCCCAGAAAAGAAGGCTGGGAGGATGCTGTGCCTCTGTCTCGTGTGTGACGTGACTTCTCCATTTTCTCCAACATTCCTGTCCCTCCTTTGCCCCCGAGTCTGGGATGTGAACATTGCCATGACCCCTCTCCTTCCCAACCTCTCTTCCCACCCCCAGGTTCCCAAATTCGTGTCCTGGAGGCAGTGTTGTGCTGATAAACCAGCTCTCCTAATGATAATGGTGGCCATAGTAATAATAACATTAATAGACTTGCAACGTTTGCCAATTTCCATGGTGTAAATATTCCCGCTATGGCCAGTTTCAAGCTCCCAACAGGAAGTCACTGAAGCCAGAGTCAGGAGGAGCTGGGATGAGCTGGGTCCAGCACGCCACTGCCTAGAGTGGACACTCGTCAGGGCTGAATCTCATCTCGCTCATTCAATTCACTCATCTGGCCGACAAAAATGGATACTCAGTGTCTGGCACTGTGCTGGGCCCCAGAGGTGCCATGACAAGCCTAATAACGTGATCCTGCCCGCATGAAACTCACAGCTACCCTCAAGGAAGGACTCATGGAAGCCTAACATAGACGCCACCGAGTCTGAGAGGTCAAAGGGGACTTCCTTCAGGAGATGCCAGTTGAGTTAATGAATGAAATTAATAAGATTTCACTGAGAACAGGAGGGAGGGGAGAGGATTAGGGACCAAGAACACTGAAGAGCCATTGACCTGGGACAAGTGGGGTGGGGCTGACTGAGATGGTTAAATGGGGATGCCTGCCTTCTGTCTAAAGACAGAGAACTCCCTGATCCACTCCTCACAGACCCCTTATGTGAAGCTCACTTTTTGGCAGAGGAGCTATTGTGCACCAAGCTACTCACTCACTTTCCTGAGCTCCTCGTTTCTAGAACTCTCTGCTCTCTACAGGTGACTGGTAGATCTTGCGGGGACTGAAAGCTAGGTCCTGGCTCCACCAGTATGGCCCATGGGATCTCCCCTTCCCTCCCTGACCCCTCTCCTCTACTTAACAGTTATCTTTCAGCCAAGCTGGACCACATTAGCAGCCATCCCTTCCCTAACGAGAGCATCACCAGTTCTCAGGCATAGCAGCCTTTGGCTTCAGTTCAGTTCAACCTGTCTCTGAGGGAAGAAGGGAGGGAAAAATCTAAAGCATTAATTGCACTATTAAGTTTGAGGTAGAAACAATGGGAGTTAATTACAGATGCTTTTTTCTGCTCTGATCATTCAAAGGGAACCCTCCAGGTGCCTTTTATTCTTTTCTGTTTCTCCCCCTTAACTCTCAGGCAGTGTGGGTGGTTTCCTTGAGTCTAAAAAATGATGAATTTACCACCAATAATCCCCAGGTGGGGGTAAATTAGCAATTTATCTACTCAAAGAGATTCCTACTTAGAACAGGGATGCTTCTTGGAGAGTGAACCCAGGCATTCCTGAGCCTCTGGCCCACCTGCCATGCCACACCCTCATAGATGAGAAGGAAGAAAACATTGTTTCTGGATTCTCCATTTAACCAGAAAGAGCCCCGACTTGACATTTAAGCTCCCCGGGGCTTTGGTGGTAGCAGCAGGTTTAAAATCCATTCCTGCTCCTGATAGATATTTAGTGCCTATTAAGAATCACCCTCTGCAAAACCCTGGATGTGCATGGCTGACTACACCAGACCTGGTCCTTCTTTTGTGGAGTTAGAAACCTCTAAAATCCCCTCAAGTTCAATGCCTGTTCATTTATTAGTGATTCACTTTCTGTCTCTGTCTCTCTCACACACACATAAGAATGGAAGCCCCATGACAGCCATTTCTCTGTTTCTCCATTCCTGTAACAATGCCTGGCACATAGCGAGGCCGCAACAAAATACATGAATGGCCAAATGAGTGAATGAATGAATGAATGAATGGTCATCTCTGGGGGCAATGCTAGGCAAACCAAGGTTCTCAAGGCTGGGATCAATCCATCAAGTAACAAACTAGCAAAGCTCACCAACCATGTTAGCTCATGACTAGTTGCTCTGGAGGGACTTAAGAAAGGGATCAATACGGCGCCTCAACTCACACTTTGAGTATCCCTGATGCCATCAGAGATGAGGAGAGGATGTTCTCTCCTGTTGTATCTCGTGGATCATGGTTCTTGCCCCCAAGCCCCAACCTGACACCCTCCCTCCCTTCTACATTTCCCGTCTTTCTCTCCACCCTCTTCCCCCACAGAGCCGTCAAGTTCTCAGCCAAACTGATGGGGCAAGCTATGGCCAAGAGGGTCAAGGCTACCATCCTTTATGCCACAGAGACGGGCAAGTCTCAGGCTTATGCCAAAACCTTGTGTGAGATCTTCAAACATGCCTTTGATGCCAAGGTGGGTAGCAGGCAGTTCCCATGCTCTCTGGGCCCTCCTGGTGAAGCTGGGGAGGGGACAGAGGAAGTCAGCAGAGAAGAACCCTTTGAGAGTGGGTAGCAGCCCATCTGAAGATGCCCGTCAGCCCACCTGCGTATATTTTGAGGGACAGTGATGCTTCTCTCCCCGTGAACTCTCCAGAGTTCAGGAATCATAACCCTCAGTTCTAGACCAAAATGTTAGAAAGTTTCCGAAAAAACAAATCTGGAAGTCAGTCTGGAAAGCCCCACATTTCATACAATTCAGTGGGTTTCTTTGCTGCAGGAATTCTCAGAGCCTTTACTCTGCACATGTGTGTTATCATCTCCAAAAGAGGAAAGGAGAGAAAATAAACGTATCCCAAATGTTTGCTTGTGCCTCACTTATTTTTAAAGCACATCTAAGGAGACAGTGTTTTCCTTTGATCTACTTTGAGAAATGGTACCCAAGGAATTCTAAGAGATAGGGCAAAGCAGTCTTTACGGTGGGCTTCCCAGGTAGTGCTCATGGTAAAAAACAAAACAAAACAAAACAAAAACAACCTGCCTATCAGTGCAGGACTTAAGAGACACAGGTTTGACCCTTGGGTTGGAAGATCCCCTGGAGGAGGGCATGGTAACCTACTCCACTATTCTTGCCTGGAGAATCCCTGGGTTAGAGGAGCCTGGTGGGCTACAGTCCATAGAGTTGTAAACAGTTATAGGGTGAAGCGACTTAGCACACAGATGTGTTTGGCCCAGGTCTTCCTCATTGCTGAATGGAGGATTGGAAAGGGACCTGAGCACATAGTTGGTCAGATCCAGCTGGGCCACTCCCAGCCTACATGTGGTCAAGAAGACTCCAGCATCCATTGACTGTAAGAAGCCCAGGAGTCCCAATCAAGATCCATCTCTACTGGCAGCCAATGCGTTGCCCCAGACTCTTCTGTGGTCCTTCAGGCCAAAGGCAGCCCATACTACCAACAAGCTTTTAGTTCTACCCACTTGAGCCCACTGAAACAGAAGCACCCAAAACCTTTGGATCTCTGTCCTAAGGAGATAGCTCAAGATAACTCCTCTTCCTCTCTTCTCTTCCCCCATCACTTTTTTTCTCCTATCCCTTCTCTCTCCTCATCACCTTCTCCCTTCTCCCCTCTCGTTCTCCCACCTAGGTGATGTCCATGGAAGAATATGACATTGTACACCTGGAACATGAAACTCTGGTCCTGGTGGTTACCAGCACCTTTGGCAATGGAGACCCACCTGAGAATGGGGAGGTGAGATGAGCTCCTATTCTGGCACCTGTTTGCACCTGCAGAGAAGAGGGGCAGCAGTGACGCCTGCCCTGCTCTTCAGTAGCAGATCCTCCCAGAATCTCAAAGCCAGTGACCTCGATTTGGGTTCAGGTTGTGCCAAGACTGGACAACTCCAAGTCCTCAATCTGCTGGCGTCCTCTGACCAGCCGAGCCCTCCTGAAAATGTTGTCACCTGAGCTCACTACTTCTTTGGAATGGATGCTCCAGTCAAGAGCTTGGTGTCCACTGCTCCAGACTGAGAGAAGCAGGGACAATATTTTGTAGAAAACCACCACCACAAAGGGAATTTGCATGCTGAGGTGGGGGCGGGGGGCATCCACACTTACAGCCCTTTATAAACAGTCCTCTTCCACTCACACCACTGCTGCCTGGCCCGAGCCCCTGACACCCTGGCCCCCAGGCATCAGGCTCCTTTTTGCCAGTCGGGACCCCCAGACCCTCTGCCCAAACCCATTCCCAATTTAATCATATCTGCCTCACATCCTGCTTGTGTCTTTCGACCTCCAGAAATTTGGCTGCGCTTTGATGGAAATGAGGAACCCTAACTCTGTGCCCGAGGAAAGGAAGTAAGTAAATGACCCGCCAGCGTCCCGTGACACTCTGTGGGGGAAACCAAAAGTTGTCTCTTGGCATCTGGGGTTCAGCTCTGAGCTCTGGATACTTTTGTGACCTGAAGTCCATCTGTGACTTATTTTAGCCAGTGGGTGTCTGTGGCATTCTGGTCTTTAATCACCTTACAGCCCTGTGCCTCAGTTTCTTTTTCCATCAAATTGGGTTTATTCTACCTGCGTGAACTTTCTAATTTGTAAGAATCAAGGTAGAAAATAGATACCAGCATCCTATGAGAAGCTGTGCACGTGTGCTGGGTCATGTCCGACGCTGCAGCCCAACGGACAGTAACCTGCCAGGTTCCTCCAAGGGATTTCCCAGGCAAGAATACTGGAGTGGATTGCCATTTCCTTCTCCAGGGGATCTTCCCGACCCAGGGATGGAACCCACGTCTCCTGCATTGCAGGCAGGTGCTTTAGTGCTTGAGCCATCAGGGACACCCCGTGAGAAGTTGAGTGCCATGTAAATATAGTTCTTATTACCCTACCCTTTGGAAGCTTACATTCAGAATCAGTGAGCTTCTTTCCCTAGAACTTTTCCATCTGATGTTCATGGCGGAGTTGCATCCACTAACGTGGAGGCTGACTTCAGACAAGATACCTCCTAAGGCAAGAAAAAAATGCCTGAGGCCAAAGATGTTACTGGTAAAACTGCACCTAACATGGGGTTGGGTTCTACAGATATTTCATAAGGTGACAAACACTCGTAACCAAAATTACCCTTGAAAAGCCCTTAAATCCGCTCAAAGCAGAGAACATATAACCTGTGAGGAATAAGCTGCCTTTCTTTGAGAGTGTCACACGTGGTGTTGCCTCCACCATGGAGGAGGTCTTAAGCTGAGCATTGGATGTCATCACTGGCTGGCATTTTATTTTATTTTTTTAAATGTGGACTGGTTTTAAAGTCTTGATAGAATTTGCTACAGTACTGCTTCTGTTTTACGTTTTGGTTTTTTGGCCAAAAGGCACGTGAGATCGTAGCTCCCTGACCAAGAATCGAGCCTGCACCCCTGCGTGTGGAGGTGTAGTCTTAACCGCTGGACTGCCAGGGAATTCCCTGACTGGCGTTCAGAGGCTGTGTTCTGCAGAACATCCCTCTTGGTTCTCTTTCAGCCAAGCACACGTTGCCAAACTTGCCTACATCCCATACCCAGGGGACAGCTGAGTCCCTGGTGGTCAGCCCTCCTTCTCTTTTTAAGACCAGCATCTTATTCCTTACCCTCTCTGCCTCTCTCCTCCCCACCCTAACCTGGTGGCCTTCAGCAGGTCCCCCTCACCCCTCCTCCAGGGAGAGATAGGGCACCATCCATTCTCCCCTCTAGGTACCCGGAACCCTTGCGTTTCTTTCCCCGTAAAGGGCCTCTCCTCTCCCGTGGTGACACAGAAGTCCACGGTCTGGCTGCAGTTCGTGACAGCCAGCGCAGGTAGAGCATCTGTATGTGCACATGCGTGCGTGTGTGTGTGTGTGCTCACGTGCACGTGTAGGATGCACCTGTGTGATCATGTTTGCCCGGCGTTCATCCGCGTGCGTGAATGGTGTAAGCACTCGTGCGCATAGCGATAAGTATGTACGTGCGCATGCCCAATGCTGCAGCATCGAAGGCCACGCCCGGGTCTCAAGGAGACCCGAGTTCTAACGCAGGCCAGGCCACTAACTCGCTGAGTAACCTTGAGCTTGTTACTTGACCTCTCTGGGCTTCTCCGTCTTTCTCACCTTCCAAACAGGGAGAAACTATCTCTGCCCCGACCATCTCTGGGAGGTGGTGCAGGGATCGAAGGATGATAACAAAGAGGAACACATTTGGAAAAGCCTCAAACCTCATACAAATACATGTGCTGATATTTTTACCCCACAACCATCAACCCTACCTCCCACACTAACAACACAGCCACCCCCTGATATGTTACAGGACTTATTTGGAGATGTGACTCAATGTGAGACTATTTTAGGGCAGAAAATACACTTACATATATTTAGAACTTTCCTGATGCTAGAGCAAAAACTTTGAAGAACATCCAGCTTAGAAACCCTGCTGCCAGAATGCGCAATTTCTTTTTTTGTCTTTTGCACTCAGATTTGTGTGTTGAGTTTTTGTGTTTTGGATTTTGATTCTAGGGTTTTATGGAAGTCTTTTGTTGTTGTTTGGGGGTTTGTTTTGTTTTGTTGGTCTTGGAGGTTTATTGGTTTGGTTTGGTTTTTGCCTTATCTGAGAACAGAACTTACCACTTTTAGAAAAAAACTGGGAAACCGTTTTTGTTTTTGTTTTTAATTTTGAGGCTCCTGAGCCTCCGATCCCGAGGTTTGAGTCCCAGTGGCATTTTTCTCCTTCTTCGAAACAACTTCATAAGAAATCCAATCTCTTTTCAGGCTGTGTCCGAACATTTTTCGTGTTTATTTGAAATGAGAAATGTGAAAGACCCTTGAAATGTCTAAAGATGATAGCTTTATTGAAAGAGAATGTTGTAGTGGTTATCAATGGAGAGAGGGAAGGGGTAAAATAGGGGTAGAGGATTAAGAGGTACAAGCTATTATGTGTAAAATAAGCTGCAATGTTATATTGTATAACACAGGGAATGTAGTCAATATTTTATAATAACTATAAATGGAGCTGTTGTTTAGTCACCAAGTGGTGTCGACCTCTTTTTTGACCCTGTAGGCTGTAGCCCACCAGGCTCCTGCGTCCATGGGCTTTCCTAAGCAAGAATACTGGAGTGGGTTGTCATTTCCTTCTCCAGAGAATCTTCCCACCCTAGGGATTGAACCGTGTATCTTGGATTGGCAGGCGAATTCTTTACCACTGAGCCACCAGGGAAGCTCATAAATGGAGTATAACCTTTAAAAATTGTGAATCACTATATTGTACACCTGTAACTTATATAATACTGTATATGCACTATACTTCAATTTTTTTGAATAGGAAAAAGAAAAGAGAATATTGAGTGAGACAGTCCTGCACTGCCCAATAAGCCTTTCTATGAGCATGCAAATGTTCTGTATCTGTGTCGTCCTGCACAGCAGCCACTGGCCGCATATGGCTGTCAGGCCCTTGACATGAGTTTAGTGCACGTGGGGAGCAGAATGTTTCATCGTATCCAATCTGAATGAATTTAAATAGTCACACACAACCCATGGCTACTGTAGCAGACGGCAGAAATGTAATTCTTTCGTGGTTACTATAGCAGACAGCAGGAGTGTAATTCTTCGCTAGTCAGTGTGAGGTTTGGGGACCAATGGCATCTCCTGGGAACTTCTCAGAAATGCAGCATCCCAGAATGATTCTTGTCCTGGTTAACATGTAGGAAGTAAGGAAACATGGTCTAATAGGTTAAGGAATGGACAATTAATGTGGTCTAAACCTTTTCAGTTTTAATATTTTTTAATTGAAGTATAATGGATTTACAGTGTTGTATTAATTTCTGCTGTACAGCAAAGTGATTCAGTTATATATAATCATTCTTTTTTAAGTTTTCTTTCCCATTATGGCTTATCATAGGCTATTGAATATAGTTCCCTGGGCTGTACCGCAGGACCTCGTTCTTTATCCTTTCTCTGTGTGAAAGCTTACCGCTGCCCACCCCACCCTCCCACTCCACCCCTCTGCCACCCCTTCCCCCTTGGCACCCACCAGGCTGTTGTCTGTGTGTCCAGGATTCTGTTTCTGCTGAAACCTTTGCAATACATGCAACATCAGATGATGTCTAGTGTCCGTGTGGTGGGCGAGGGTGAGTTGATATCTTCTAGTCAAGGCCATGGATGTGTTATGATCTCACTCAACACTCAGGGGAAGGTCCTAGAACCAGGACTGGTAATAGAGCCAGCCATGGGGGTGCTGACCCCAGGATGGGGGCTCTGAACCAGAGTTCACAGATTCTCTTTCGTCTTGGCAGGAGCTACAAGGTGCGTTTCAACAGCGTTTCCTCGTACTCCGACTCCCGCAAATCATCGGGTGATGGGCCAGACCTCAGAGACAACTTTGAGAGCACTGGACCCCTGGCCAACGTGAGGTGAGAGAGGCGCCTTGCCTCAGGGATGATGAAGGCTCCTAGGGAGCCGGACAGAGTAACAAAGTGGGCTCTCTGTTTGGGGAGGGGTCTCCCTTCCGTGTCCGTTCATCCCTTGAATAACCATCTGCACTCTCGCTGTTTGGGGATGTCCCCCTGCTTCATTAAAGCACATTACCTGGACCCCCTCCTATGACCTCTTCCAAAATCACACTCCTTCAGAGCCCCCATCACCCAAGTTTCACCCCTTTGCATGAATTTCATATCATTTGTACTAAAGGATGCTTATCCCCCAGATGTAACTCAGAGAGTTCCCTTCATAAGTGCTACTACATCTTATATAGTAGAAGCTTCTGGGGACACCCCACCATGACCCAGTGGTTCCCAACCTTGGATGCTCATCAGAATCACTTGGAAATGTTTACAATGTACAGATGCCTGAGCCCCACCTCTGGAGACTTTGATGTAGTTGGGTTTAAACTTGGACCCAGGGTTTGCTTGTGTGTTTTTTATTCAGTCTCCCTAATTGCCTCCAATGTACAGTCAGATTCAAAAAAATATTGTCACGACTCGTTGTTTCCCAAAGCGTAGTCACATCCCACAAGAACATTTTAGATAGTACGTGGACAGATATTTTCTACTTCAGTGGTTGTGAATTCAGTTTCATGGGTATTTGGAAAGGAAGAAAGTTCAGTTCAGTTCAGTCGCTCAGTCGTGTCCGACTCTTTG
>SJYQ01091795.1:0-34472 GCA_006410935.1 Redunca redunca | reverse complement strand
TGTTGACCATGATGGCTACTCCATTTCTTCTGAGGGATTCCTGCCCACAGTAGTAGATGTAATGGTCATCTGAGTTAAATTCACCCATTCCAGTCCATTTTAGTTCGCTGATTCCTAGAATGTCGACGTTCACCCTTGCCATCTCTTGTTTGACCACTTCCAATTTGCCTTGATTCATGGACCTGACATTCCAGGTTCCTATGCAATATTGCTCTTTACAGCATCGGATCTTGCTTCTATCACCGGTCACATCCACAACTGGGTATTGTTTTTGTTTTGGCTCCATCCCTTCATTCTTTCTGGAGTTATTTCTCCACTGATCTCCAGTAGCATATTGGGCACCTAATGACCTGGGGAGTTCCTCTTTTGGTATCCTATCATTTTGCCTTTTCCTACTGTTCATGGGGTTCTCAAGGCAAGAATACTGAAGTGGCTTGCCATTCCCTTCTCCAGTGGACCACATTCTGTCAGGCCTTGCCACCATGACCAGCCCGTGTTGGGTTGCCCCGCAGGCATGGCTTGGTTTCATTGAGTTAGACAAGGCTGTGGTCCTAGTGTGATTAGATTGACTAGTTTCCTGTGAGTATGGTTTCAGTGTGTCTGCCCTCTGATGCCTTCTTGCAACACTTACCATCTTACTTGGGTTTCTCTTACCTTGGGCGTGGGGTATCTCTTCACGGCTGCTCCAGCAAAGCACAGCCACTGTTCCTTACCTTGGACGAGAGGTATCTCCTCACCACCACCCTTCCTGACCTTCAACGTGGGATAGCTCCTCTAGGCCCTCCTGCGCCAGCACAGCCACCGCTCCTTGGGTGTGGGTTGATCTTCCCGGCTGCCGCCCCTGGCCTTGGGCGCGGGGTGGCTCCTCCCGGCCACCTTCCCTGGCCTTGGACACGGGGTGTCTCCTCCAAGCCCCCGACCCTGGCCTCGGACGTGAGGGTGGCTCCTCCAAACTGGATGTCAAACCCTTGGTTTCGTAGATACTGGTCAAGACGAGGCTACTCTGTAAGCAGTGTTCAGGCCCGGCCAGGAACCTCTTAGACCGTCACCAATGCAACCTCCTCCATACCAGCTCAGGGCAATGCTTAGAAGATGATAGAGATCACAGGGTTCCTAGATATTCAAGTATTGTTTCTATCAGTACACTTTTTTTCTTTTTTGGCTATGCCAAGTAACTTGATTGGTTGGCATCACCGCCTCAATGGGCATGAGTTTGCACAAGTTCCGGGAGATGGTGAAGGACAGGGAAACCTGGCGTGTTGCAGTCATGGGGTCACAAAGAGTCAAACTTTACTGACCAAATGTACAACAAAGACCTAACCACTGGACCACCAGGGAATTCCCCATCGGTACACTTTTTAATAAACTTTCTTTTTTTAAAGTAGCTTTAGATTCACAGCAAAATTGAAGGGAAGACACAGAGATTTTGCATGTACTACCTGCCCAACCCTCGGTGTGTGCGTGCACATGCGCGTACACACACACACACACACACACACACACACACAGCCACCTCCATCCCCTACCATGGTGATACATTTATAAAGTCAATGAACCTATATTGACACATCATTGTCACCCAGGGCCCATAGTTTACATTAGGGTTCCCCCTTGGTTCACCCTCAAACTGATGGGTTTTGACATCAGTTCATGTTCTTTAGCTTGACATTGAAACATCCGTGGTTTGACATTCAGACCCATTTTTTCCTTATTAAATCTATCATGCTTAAGAGCAGGGATTGGTAAACTGCAGCCCATTGGCTGAATCCAGCCCAGCCACTGTATATTTCTGTACAACCCAGGATGGTTTTTACAGATGAACATCTACCATTTATTTGATGATAGAAAATATTCCCTTTGAGCCCCAAGCAGAATGCTATACCCTTCTCAAAATAGAATTCCAGCCTTCTCATTAGTAGCTATATATAACTAGAAAACTGTACCCCAGAACTATGCTATTATATTTTTAATTTTATCCACAAGCATGCAGAAATTTATTTTCTTCCTTGTTATACAGATATCTGCATAATAGTATCAATTTTGCTTCTTAGCCTACAAGCCTGAAAATATTTACTATCTGGCCCCAATTATAATAATTTTTCCAGGTTTTCTGGTTTGAAAGCTTAAAATAGGAATTTTACAATCATAAGGTTTAGACTGTGATGAAATGTGAAATAGGAGATGACTGGGACACAGGCCTTCAGAGATTGGGAAGCATGTTAATGAATTAATTCCCCAGGCCATCTCTTAGTGAGCACAAGTGGGTTTGAATAGCCAGTACAAATAATTGTACAAATAATTTGTGCAACTAGAGCACAAATTAAAAGCAAATTAAATAGCAACTATTAAGTAAATAACAGTGTGAGAGGTAGTCAAGTATGGCGGGTATCTCAAACATAATCAATATTGGAGGGACTTCCCTGGTGGTCCAGTTTCTAAAACTCTGCATTCCCAGTCCAGGGGGCCGGGGTTCAATCCCTGGTCAGGGAACTAGATCCCACGTGTCACAACTAAAGATCCCACGCGCCACAACTAAGACCCAGTGCATCCAGATAAATAAATAAATATTAAAATAAGTAAATAAATAGTAGAGGTTTGAGGAACAACTCCCTAACCACAAGGCATGACTAGCACTGAGTTTTCAAACCTGCATTAGGCTAAGGGCGACGGCTGGGGGCAGGACTGCAGCTTCTTGGCCCCCAGCCAAGCAGTCCCATGCTGGCCACCAGGTCTCACCACCTGCAGGGAGAAGGTGAGGAATCC
The DNA here is from genome assembly GCA_006410935.1 of Redunca redunca. Classification (NCBI taxonomy): domain Eukaryota; kingdom Metazoa; phylum Chordata; class Mammalia; order Artiodactyla; family Bovidae; genus Redunca; species Redunca redunca. The sequence continues at coordinate 31,709 of SJYQ01091795.1, read as the reverse complement.
TGGTAAAGGAGGATCGTGGGAGAAGGAGTGATAGGGAAACATGCTACCTGACCCTGCATCCCTCCCTTAGGTAGACTGTAGAGCCCCCAGGAAAGAAGGGCAGGAGAATAAGATGAAGAAGCATCAATGCGGATTTCAGAGGAGGGGATATTAATCTATGTTAACTTTCACATGATCTCTGACACACCTGGACCCCATCTCAAGCTCATTCTCTAATAACAAGAGGGTCCCTTCCCAACTTGCCCTTCTGTTTTCCCCTCATCCCCATTGCAGTCTTTCATGTGATGGCTGGCTCCATCATTCTTTAATAAGAAAGATTCAGGAACAGAGTCAGACTCTGTAAGGAGCAAGTTAAATGGCTCCACTCCTTGACTTGTCTGAAGTGACAGTCACCCACAGGATAGTCACATTCCAACCTGGAAAAAAAATGCAAGTTGTGGTGGTGTTCGTATCCCACTTGTCCATCTAGGACCAGTGAGGTCAAGACCCACAGCTAGGACCAAGTCCTGGAAGTGCGATGTCAAGTCTCTGCAGGACTGAGGGGCCATCTGGAACACAGCCCTCCACTTCCCAGACTTCAGAAAATTCTCATTAACTTGACCCCCATTGATTCAAACACCAACATTTTCTTGTGGCATCTATGCAAACAGATATTTTTTTAAATTAAACTTTTTTATTTTGTCCTGGGGTATGGCCAATTAACAAACAAGTGTTGTGATAGTTTCAGGTGAACAGTGAAGGGGCTGAGCTTTACATATAAATGGATCTATTCTCCCCCAAACTCCCCTCTCATCCAGGCTGCCTCAGAACACTGAGAAGCGTTCCATGTGCTCTGCAGTAGGTCCTTGCTGTATTCATTTTAAATATAGCAGACTGTATATGTCCATTCCAAGCAAAGAGGCTTTGTGAAACACATCAGTTTCACAGATGCTGCAAAGGGTGGAGCCAGCATATCTATAAATCTTTCAATCCCTTTTAGAAGAACCTGTTTACACACTGGCACTGGATGTATTAATGACAAGTTCTTCTGATCTCCTCGTTAGCACAGGTCCCCAAGAACTGCTATGCTAGAGTTTTCATTCTCTTTGTACTTGAAACTAATTTAGTTGTGTGCTGAGTAGAGTCAAGTCTTTCACTGATGTATTGAGTTGGCCAAAAAGTTCATTCAGACTTTTCCGTGACGTCTTACAGAAAAACCCAAACGAACTTTTTGGCTAATCCAGTAGATTCATTTTCCCAATTAGTCTAGCTTAGAAAGGGACACTCAAGAAACAGCCAGTGGTTCTGGGTCACCCATCCTCCTAAGGACCAACTGGGAGTTTTCTCCTGAGGATAGTGGTACCTAGCAGAGACCAGAAGGAAGGGAGAGCAGGGTTTAGGGGTTCTCAGGCTTAAGGATGGCCTTCCCCAAATGGGTGTGGGGTGGTCTGCCCTTCTAAGGTACCAGTTGTCTTTATCTGCTTGGGCAGCCATCACAACACACCACAGGCTGGGGGCCTCAACAACAGAAATTTGTTTCTAACACTTCTGGAAGCTGCAAGTCCAAGCTCAAGGTTTCTGGTGAGGCCTGTCCTCCTGGCTTGCAGACATCCGCCTTCTTGCTGGGTCCTCATGTGGCCTTTCCTCTGAGAGCTGTCACTGGGGGTGGAGGAGAGAGCTCTCAGGTGCCTCTCCCTCTTCTTAGAAGGATTAGGGCCCCACCCTTATGACCTCGTTTGACCTCAGTTACCTCCCTGAAGGCCCCGTCTCCAAATACAGTCACACTGGGGGACAGGGCTTCACATGTGAACTTAGGGGGATGCAACAGTCCATGACACTAGAACCCCTGCTACGGTCACCCCCAGCCCCCTATTCTAGAGCCTCTGTTGTCTTCTTGGCAGGTTCTCTGTGTTCGGCCTTGGCTCGCGGGCATACCCTCACTTCTGCGCCTTTGGACACGCCGTGGACACCCTCCTGGAAGAGCTTGGAGGAGAGAGGATCCTGAAGATGAGGGAGGGGGACGAGCTTTGTGGGCAGGAAGAGGCTTTCAGGACCTGGGCTAAGAAGGTCTTCAAGGTAACCATCTGCCCCAGTCTTAGAGACCCATGAGGAATCATGTCCCCAGGGACGCCCAAGGACAGATCACCTAAACCATCAGAAATAGAAAAATCTTGAGAAAATGTTTGGTACTTCCCTTATGTATCCAACCAGGAGACAGCTTTCAACAAGTCAGATGACTTTGGGTGGTCCTAAGACACACTTTCCACCTGGAATCCAGCCTCCTGTATTAAGGGTAAAGAGTTGGTCTATAAAAAATTACAGAGCCTTGGAATTTTAGAGCTGGGAGGAACCCATCCTTCACTCACATTCCATAGACAAGTAAATAAAAAACATACAGTTGGTTAACCAGCCCAGGGGGCCATGCCTCGGGCTGGATCTCAGATCTCACCAATCTGTCCGCTTTGGCAATCTTGTTCCTCTTGTGCTAGATCTCCAGTGACCTGTACAGTAGCCACGTGGCCATTTAGATTTAAATGTAAACTGGTTAGCATTAAATATGATTAATGGATGAACAAAATGTAGCGTGTCCCTGCAATGGAACTTCTGGCACAACAAGGAACGAAGTGCTGAAGCATGCTACGGCATGGATGAATCTTGAAAACGTGGAAGAAGCCAGACACAAAAGGACACCTAACTATCTGAGTCCACGTACATGAAACGTCCAGAACAGGCAAATTAGAGACGAGGAGTAGACTAGTGATCGCCAGGGGCGGGGAAGGCGGGGAGAGGAAGATGGGAGTGCCTCCTAACCGGTGTGATGTGTGCCACAGGCAGCCTGTGATGTGTTCTGCGTGGGTGATGACGTCAACATTGAGAAGGCGAACAACTCCCTCATCAGCAATGACCGCAGCTGGAAGAGGAACAAGTTCCGTCTCACCTATGTGGCGGAAGCTCCGGAACTCACACAAGGTACCTCCTAGCACCCGCCCCGGGAGACATCCAGGACCCGGGGGTGGGGACAGGAGACGGCAGTTCTCACCTCCGAAAGGTCCTTAGAGAAGGCGGGCTTCGTGGCTTAGGTCTCGCTCGTAGTACATGGGTGTGTTCTCAGTTGCTTCAGTCATGTCCGGCTCTGTGCAACCCCATGGACCCCTGCCCACCGGGCTCCGCTGTCCATGGGATTCTCCTGGCAAGAATACTGGAGTGGGTTGCTGTGCCCACCTCCGCCCTTTAGTGCAGGCCACCCAAATAAACACACTGTTGCTGCTCTGGGCTCTCTCTCCAGCCCTGCAGCGTGTTACCCTAAACCTCCTCTTCTCTTCTAAATTCAGACAGGTTTGTTTTCTGTTCTGCTGTATCCACAACCACCCACCCCAATGCCTGCCTGACCTCTTTTCTTTTATCTCTTCCTTTCACTCCAGAGGGTCAGGAGAAGCTGGAGACTGTATTGACAACTGTTTTACCCCATCTCAGGAGCACCTTTGTTCTTCTCCCCCCAGGTCTATCCAATGTCCACAAAAAGCGGGTCTCAGCCGCTCGACTCCTCAGCCGCCAAAACCTTCAGAGTCCAAAATCCAGGTAGGAACACCCTGGTCCCTTCGGGTTCCCCACCTCTGCCCCGGATGCCACCCACGGCAAGGAATGAACCCTTGTTGACTCTGAGGACTGACTTCCTACTACCATCGGAAGGGTCCTCCAGACGCCCCTTACTGCCTTGCAGCATCTTGGCTTACTGCTTTCCATTGCCAAGCTCCAACCTGCAGGGATGAAAAAAGTAGATGGTTGGGACATCCCTGGTGATACAGTGGTTAAGACCTCAGGTTTCCACAGCAGGGGGTGCAAGTTTGATCCATGGTCAAGGAGCTAAGATCCCACAAGCCACTCAGTACAGCCAAAAAGAAAAGAAAAAAAAAAAAAAAAAAAGAACGGTGATGATCTCTGTGGAAAGGGGAAAGAGAAAGGTTTTGTGAGGAATTTGTTTTAATAGAGACCACACCTTCGAACTGCTAATATTCACTCTAACGTGCACCTTAGTTAGAAATCACTGAGTCCAGACAGCTCCTCTTTGCGGATAATTCTTCTCTGGTATCCTGCTCAGTCTTTACTTTAAGGCCTTTGGGATGACAGGAGTTGTATTAACCTACGAAACAGCCCCTTCTGTGTTCTTCTGTTAGAAAATTCTCTTCCTATTGTTTATGACCAAAGCATGTGTTCCTAGCACTTCCATTTTGACCCTATGTTACAGTCTCCAGTGACACCCAAATAAAGTCAGTTCTTCCAAACGAGAGAGCTGCCAATACCAAGGACAGCAGCCACTCTCCCTGATCCTCGTTCCTTCCGACTGTTTCTCCTGAGACCCGGTTTCCCAAACCTTTGGCTATAGTAGAAGGACACACTGTCTCACTGGAAGTGTCATTCTCGGACCTGGTCACAGAGCAGTGGAGGTCCTGTGATCACTGCCAAGTGCGCCGAGGCTATTATTACCATCCTCAGTCCGGACAGGAGGTGCCAAAGCAGCCCAGGGTTGTCCTAACAGCCTTGCCGCTCTCCCATTAAGCTTATGTCCTTTCTGCTCTCAGACCTGAAGTCTTTTCAAAATGATCAAGCCAGATCTCTGCATCACTCCATGTATAAGTACATTTTTTAGCAGTTAATGAAAGTCTTTGCCTGGATCCCCATTGAATGGAATCTTCTTCACTTAGCGGTTCTAGCCCATGAAGATCTTTTGAGATCTTCGTTCTTTGCATGGCATGATACAAAGGGTGGCCTCTCGAGCCAGACGACCCTGGGTTCTTACCCCGGTGCTGCCATCCCCCAGCCATGTGACCTTGGACAAGACCCTTAGCTCTTCAGAACACCTGTCTCCTTACCTAAAATGAGAACTAGTACTTCTCTAGTATTTTCTGTGTTCCAAGCACAGTTTTGAGTTCTCTCTGTGCAGGCTCTCCCAGAGTTTGGAACAGCCCAGGAAATAGGTACTGCTATCACCCATGTTTTAAGTAGGAAAAATGACAATTAGAAAATGCAAGTGACCTTTTTAAGGTCACACAGACTCAGTTCTCAGACTCCAAAGTCAAAAACACCAAATGGCTATACCTGTGGCATCAACAGCATCACAAGCCTGCTATATTAAAAGCAACACACACAAAGCAGCTAGGGTATGCTGTTTCTGTTGCTGCTATTTACCCATCCCGGTTTCATACATCTGCGCATTTTAATATGTGTGCTTTCTATGTGGATATAAAACTTTTCTTCAATTAAACTATAGTTGGTTTACAATGTTGCATTAATTTCTGTTGTACAGTAAAGTGCTTCAGTTATACATATATACACATATTCTTTTTAAATATTCTTTCCTATTGTGGTTTATCACAGGATATTGAATATAGTCCCCTGTGCCATACAGTAGGAACTTGTTTATCCATTCTACATATAAAAGCTGCTTCTGTGACCCCCAGCCTCCCGCTCCATCCCCCCCAAACCCCTCACCCCCTTGGCAACTACCAGTCTCTTCTCTGTGCCCGGATGTAAAACTTACAGTAAAGTGGTCAATATGGTCAACAGGATGGAGCCCCAGGGTGCACGTGTTCTCCCCCAGACCCTCAAACGCTGAAGAAATGGATTGAGGAATTAATAAATTGAAGAATTATTTACATGTAATATTCAGAGCATAATAATCTCTGATATATTGGGTTGGCCCAAAAGTGAACGAACTTTCTGGCCAACCCAATAGAAAGGGACTCTATATTTGAAATACACATCTTACTCCCCATTTCTGTGCCATGGAAAAGTACAATCTCAGTGGCATTGGAGAAGAAGGGACTAAGAATCTACTGGACGTTTCTCTCAGTGACCAACCATGAAAGACCGGATCATAAAAATTACTCCCAAACCATAGTACATAAAAAGCAAGATAATTTGCAAATATGTTGATGCTAAGTTGGGCCAAGTCCCAGAATAAATGCCCCCCACCCCCACCAAACCATCCACCTCTGGAAAGGGCAGCTGATCCTGTGCTGAGCGACTTGCAAGAGGGTATTTCAGAAAGGTTAGTAACCAGAAGATAGTATGAAAATCAGTTACAGATTAGCTTTAAAAGCATCAAATGGGGTCTCGATGTTTAACCCTTTAAAACCAGACTCCACAGCACTACCTATTTTCAGGCCTTACTACCCTTTCCAGCTTTATAAGGTGTGTGTGTGTGTGTGTGTGTGTGTGTGTTTAAGGATTGAGTAAAAAAGTATGACCCTTTCTCCCATCTTCCCCTGCACAGTCAAAGTCAGGATGTTTGAACCAGGAGACCACGTGAAGGTATTATGAAACACCCTCCCCACCCTGCTCCCACCCATAACAAGAGACCCTTAAGCAAGCAAAGTGCTTAAGAGGAAATAAACCACTTTTTGAGGGTGATCCTTGCAACTCTAAAGAGAAAAGCGACTGACTACAGTTACTGCCTGGCCAAGAAATAAATGTTTACGTGTGTGGCAATTAGCAAACAATACAGAAAGAGTATAATGGAGCACTAATGGGTGGGGTGTGGGCCCTGTAAGTCCTGAAGTCAGGAGGAGGAGGGGAGACACCGGGTCGGCTTTAGATGAGATAGAGAACAGACAGGGCCATGTAGGAGCAAAGATGCAGAAAGGGCCTGAGTGCTGGGGTATATCAGAGAAAGAGGGGACCTTGTAATGGAGAGTTCTGCATGGGAGTACTCTCAATTCCCAGCTCCTCTTGGATAAAATCACTTCTTTCCAGCCTTCCCCATCTCAATACAGGACATCAGCATTCAGTGTAAGCCCCAAACTCAGGCTCCCTCTCTGCCTCCTCTGTCTCCCTCCTAATATCCATCCAACTCTCAGCTGATACCATGGGCTTGTCTTTCAAATACATTTCAGATCTACGGCTGCCACCGTAAGAAAGGCCACTATCATCTGTGGTCTGAGGGCCTCCCAAAACCACCTAACTTGTCTTCCTTGTTTCTTGCCTTTTCTCTCAAAGATTCATCTTCCAAATAGCAGCCAGACTAATCTTTTAAGAATATAAATGGAAGCCCATCCTCCTGCAGCTTCACACCCTCCAGTGGCTTCCCACTGATCTCAGGAAACCTCCAAACTCCTTGCCTGGACAGATTACAATGAGACCCTCCTGATCTGGCCTCTTCCTAGCTCTCTGACCTCCTCCTTTGCCAGTCAGCCCTGTGTTGACCCCTCTTCCAAATCCTCCAGCCTTCTTTCCCGTCCTCAGACATGTCATGCTTTTTCCAACCTCAGGGCCTTTGCATGTACTGATTCCCCTTACGGGAACACTCTTCCCCTTTCGGGAACACTCTGCCCCCAAATCATTGCACGTCCCCTCCTCCTCATTATTCAGATCTCTGCTCCAACATCAAATCACCAGCGAGGCCTCCCCGACCACCCTTATCTGCTGGTCACTGAGCCCACTGCACCCAACCTGTCAGCACCCACCCATCCATATCACTAGCCCCATCCATGATCTTTTTCAGTTGCTTCTTAGTGAGAATGGGGCCCTGTGTTTTCTTTATCCATCACTGTCTCACCAGTGCCTAGAAAGTGTCAACAAATTCGTTGACGCTATGAGCCTTATCACCTCAAACTACTCAGAAGAGACCACGCTTACTCTTTTCATTGACGAACGAACAAACATGAGCTATTTCCCACCCCGTCCCCCTTTTAATGCTGGATGTTAGCAGACTGTTCTTTCCCCTGTGAACCTGTCATTGAACCATTGCTAATTGTGTATGTGCATGAGTGAGTGTGTGTGCGTGCGATGTTGCTGCAGGTAGATGTAAATATATCACAAGCAAGCCATGCTCAGGGGACAGGCATTTGAATGGCTGTTGCCTTTCCAGTGCTACCTTTTATCCCCTCTCCAAATACTTACTTACTTGTTTAAGTTTGGGAAAGGACTTTTTTTTTTTTTTTTGCCCCGTTCACGTGGCATGCAGGATCTTCTTTCCCCACCCAGGGATTGAACTCATGCCCCCTGCAGTCGAAGTGTGGAATCTTAATCACTAGACTTCCAGGGAAGTCCTTCCCCTAATACTTTCTGACAACCCATGTATATCCCAAGCCTTTTTTTTAAAAAAAAAAAAGAGAGAGAGAGAGAAAGGTTAGAAAGTCCTATACTTAGAAACCCCCAGCAGAACAGAGATATAAGACACTAGGTCTCCAGGCTAGTGCTACCCACTGGGGGATCAGCTCCCAGCAAAGCTTCAAGGACAGCCCACGGAGGGTCCTCGGGCCATGCAGCCATTCAGGGCTGGGGTCTCCAGTCAGAGGCATACAGCGTCCGCGGTCCAGCTCCCAGCAGAGGCTGCGCCCACCTCGTGGCCCGCAGGCCAGCTCCTTCTCTGCCTGACCACCCTCAGCTGCGTTCAAGAGAACTTAGGGGAAAAGGCTGTGAGCACGAGCCAGCTCAGCAAGTTTGGGGCCTCCACGTTTCTATTTTGTACCGGCCATAGGAACGGAGGCAAATATACTTCTGGGGAAAAAAAAAAGACTCGTGATGATCAGGGAGAAAGTGGGAATTGATTTGCGGGCCTTTCAAAGGCTTCCCGTGGTTGGCACTGGAGGCTCCCAAATTCACAACCCCACAGTGCCCCCTGCTGGCTGTCGGCCTCTGCTCGTTCCCTTCCTGGAGCTGGCAGCGGGTGACAATGTCTCTCTCGCTCTCCAGGAACCAACAGATTGGCATGAGCTCAGAGCAGAGTCATTCACGCAAGCCCATTTAATAGATAAGATCAGTGCCCCAGGGAGGACAAAATCTGCCCAGGGAAGGAGAGTGGGAGCCCAGGCCCCCACCACCATCATTCACAAGCTCAGTCACCGAGTTCCCCACCCTACTAAGGACAGGGGTGTCATGCTTCAAGAAAATACACCCAAAAAAGCAGAGATGCCAGCACAACTATTTTTAATAATGGTGGCTATTTGCAGCACAAAAGAACTTTTGGTTGTGCCAAAAACTCCTTCAAATAGCGAGTCCCATTGGTCTATTCAAGTGCTGATTTACATACCACGGAGAATGTAGAAACTTCATGTTGAATATCAAGTGTCTCTATCGACTGAAAACCAATTGGCAAGGAAGAAAAAGCGGATCTGAAAATGCGAATGTAACTCCAAGAATACAAAAAGATTTGATTTACCCAAGTGTAGTCATCAATCCCAAAGTTTTCAGGCATAAAAATGCAGTGTACTGATACTAAAACTTTAAAAGAACCAGAATAATCCTATTCTAAGGATTCATTCATAGACCTCCTGCACTTGAAATCCAACTATCCAAGGAAAGGGCATGACTCGGCAGGCCTAAACAAGTTTCCCTCTGGGTTTTCTCCTTTGTTCTATAAACTTTATAATATCAGTGGACTGGGGATAATAAGAACCTGAGCTTAAGGTCAAGCCCTTTTCCCTTTTCCAGGACAAGGTGAAGACCCCAGTTGTAAAAGGAGGTGGAGCTTGGGATTCCCAGGAGAGGTGGAATTTCACAGAAGGGGGACATCACTGCCACGGCTCTTGTGGGGCTTAGTGGTTCCTGGTAGAAATCTGGTATCAAAAATAGAGCCTATTCAAGCAGCTGGTTAACCCTGAGGATCTGAGGTTCCTTCAATCAAAAGATATTTCTTGAGTATCTACTCTGTGTCATGCACTGTCCTAAGTGCTAGAATAGAGCAGTGGAGAAAGTAGACAAGTTCCTCGCTCTCTAGAGTTTAGACAGATTCCTAGTCCCCTCTATTGTCCTCGGGGTGGGGATGGGGAAGGGACAGGCAGAAGGACAGACCACATGCCGTAGGATGCAGTGAACTCTCCATTCTGTGGAGGTTGGTAAGTGCCATGGAGAAAAGGAGAGCAGGGACAGGAAGTCAGAAAAGCAAAGAGATCTGGGGACTGAATCTCGGGGTGCTCCAATGTCCAGAGTTAGGGGAGATGAGAAGGAACCAACAAAGGGGACCGAGGAAGAGCAGCCAGGGAAGAGACCAGGAGAGCCTGGGGAGCTCAAGAGAAGGGGACTGAGCAGGAAGAAGTGAGAAGCCACGTCCAGGACTGCTCTGATGACCACAGTGAGCGCTGGGAGCTGGCTGTTGGGTTTGCATAGAGGATCTCATGGGTGACCTTGCTGAAACCCGCCCTGTGGAACTGGTGAGGGTGGAAGTCTGATTGGCCTGAGCCCCAAGGAGAATGGAAGGAGGGGAGGTATAGCCACAAAGACAGACAAAGGGGCAAAGAAAAGGGGCACAAGCTGGTGGCCCTCACCCCGTTGTTGTTCCCCCACCCTTCCCTCCAGTCGATCGACCATCTTCGTGCGTCTCCATACCAACGGGAATCAGGAGCTGCAGTACCAGCCTGGGGACCACCTGGGTGTCTTCCCCGGCAACCACGAGGACCTGGTGAATGCCCTGATCGAACGGCTGGAGGACGCGCCCCCTACCAACCAGCTGGTGAAGGTGGAGCTGCTGGAGGAGCGGAACACGGCTTTGGGTAAGTACGGCCAAGCTAGTACCCCACCCAGCCACTCCCAAGAGCCCTCTCCTTCTCCGAGGAGTCCCAGAGGCTGTCTGGGCCTTCCCGTCCCCGGCGGGTATCCAGGGAAGAGGAAACCCGTTCTTCTGCCCAGTTGCCAGTCCAGGCAGGAGACTGGGTCTCTGTCACCCCCAGCTTATGAGACCGAAGGCTCCCCTTCCTCATGGCTGAACAGCCTTGACCCAACTAGCTGAGCAAGTGTCCATTTAAGCCAGGACACTAATGGTTCACCCTTGAGGGAAAGAGTCTTACCTTCCTTCATCAGCTAGACACCGATCTTAGCAAAGGCTACTTGTCTGACTTCCTTCATCACCCCAGCCTCACCGCCCACTAAGGGAATAGCAGCTGAAGTCCACTCCTGCCTTCTCTTAGAATCCAAAAGCACTAAATGAAGCTCGGTGGCCCATTGGGATTGAACCCGATTTCTGATGTCATTAGATCAAGTCCCAACCTGCTTGGGGGCCACCCTTGACATTCCTTGGAGAAGGCGATGGCACCCCACTCCAGTACTCTTGCCTGGCAAATCCCATGGACGGAGGAGCCTGGTAGGCTGCAGTCCATGGGGTCACGAAGAGTCGGACACGACTGAGTGACTTCCCTTTCACTTTTCACTTTCATGCATTGGAGAAGGAAATGGCAACCCACTTCAGTGTTCTTGCCTGGAGAATCCCAGGGATGGGGGAGCCTGGTGGGCTGCCGTCTGTGGGGTTGCACAGGGTCGGACACGACTGAAGCGACTAAGCAGCAGCAGCTTGACATTCCTATTTAAGAACTTTGCAAGGCAAATGGGTCTGCATGCTTCATCTCAGTAGCCGTGAGTGAGCTCAGGACTTAAGGAACTGCGGTGACTGCCCGTGGTAGCCCATGATACAGGGACACATCTCCTCTACAAGGGAGCCAGGACATAAAGTCAGCGCAGAATGTGAAAACAGTACGTAGTCGAAACCCTGCTGGTACCCTTAGGAGAGACACTCCTTCTCTTATGAAATCCAACCCAGCCAGTTCTTCCTCCTCCTTGGATCAGTACTTTATATCTTGAGTTGAATGCCTGATGAAGTAGAGGCTTGTGTTTAGGGCCTCTGTTGGACTAAAGTACACAGAGGCAGTAGTTCAAACAGGGTCTGGAGCAGTACTGCCTGACTTTATGAATCTGAGCTGTGTTGCTGTTGAGCTCAGTCGCTCGGTCGTGTCTGACTCTCTGTGACTCTAGGGACTGTAGCCCACCAGCCTCCTCTGTCCATGGGATTTTCCAGGCAAGAATACTCTGGAACGGGTTGCCATTCCCTTCTCTAGGGGATCTTCCCAAACCAGAGATGGAACCCACATCTCCTGCATTTTCACTGGTGCTACCTGGTGACCTCAGGCAAATTCCTTAACCTCTCTGTGCTTCCATTTTCTCAACTGCAAAATGGAGATAATAATAGCACCCACCACCTAGGATTGTGGCAAGGAGTAAAAGAGTTACTAATAGAAAGTGCTGAGGAAACGACATGGTACATAGAAAGGGCTAGGTAAGTGTTTGGCATTTTTGTCATTTTAAATGCTAGAATCCCACTCAGAGGGGTGAAAGGCTGACACCATGAGAAGAGAGACAGAGGAAAAAGCGAACTCATAGTTCATGCTCAGTTGGTGGCTTATTGCTCAGAATATCAAGGGACGGTCTCACGCTATTTTAATATTTACTCTTAAATTCTGGCACTAGTTTGCTCAGCTGATTTTGGACATGCTCCTTGCGTACAGGAGGCGATCACAGGGTCCCCAGGAAACCTGGCTGCAGATGTGGGATGGAGGTGGCCAGCCAAGGGGTCAGTTGGCTCTGGGGCAGTCGGTTCTTTGGGCCCTGTCCGCTGCTCCAGGAGCAGGTCTGGCCTCCCTGACTTGGACCCAAACCCTCAGAGCCCACACTGTCCCTCCCCCACCCATCTCTCACCTCTGTTGTACCTCTGCAGGGGTTATCAGTAACTGGACCGATGAGCACCGCCTGCCGCCCTGCACCATCTTCCAGGCCTTCAAGTACTACCTGGACATCACCACGCCTCCGACGCCACTGCAGCTGCAGCAGTTTGCCTCCCTGGCCACCAGTGAGAAGGAGAGGCAGCGTCTGCTGGTCCTCAGCAAGGTGGGTCCCTGGCCTCATTCAGTCTCACCACCTGCTCCTTGGAGAATTTTATGGTTCCCTCGTGGCTCAGCTGGTAAGGAGTCTGCCTGCAATGCAGGAGACCCGGGTTCGATCCCTGGGTTAGGAAGATACCCTGGAGAAGGAAATGGCAACCCACTCCAGGATTCTTGCCTGGAAAATCCCATGGACAGAGGAGACTGGCAGGCCACAGTTCATGGGGTCGCAAAGGGTCGGACATGACTAAGCAACTTCGCTTCTTCTCTGTATGGTTATTGCAGCAGTGTTTCAGCAGATGGCAGCCTTGAGTGAGGGCTGCCACGGTCTAGTTTGCAGGTCACCATATTAGCTAATCCATTTTGGCTGCTGCTGCTAAGTCACTTCAGTGGGGTCCGACTCTGTGTGACCCCATAGATGGCAGCCCACCAGGCTCCCCCATTCCGGGGATTCTGCAGGCAAGGCTAGACCTGGCCAACTCCCCTCCTTCTAACAAAGGTCTAACAGAACAAGAGTGACCCCACTGAATCTCCAGGTTCTCTGACGGCAGTAGAAATTGCTAACGCTTTTTTCTCCTTCCTTTGAAACCCTTATTGTTCAGTCGCTTCAGTTCAGTTCAGTCGCTCGGTGGTGTCCAACTCTTTGCGACCCCATGAATTGCAGCACGCCAGGCTTCCCTGTCCATCACCAAGTCCCGGAGTTCATTCAGACTCACGTCCATTGAGTCAGTGATGCCATCCAGCCATCTCATCCTCTGTCATCCCCTTCTCCTCCTGCCCCCAATCCCTCCCAGCATCAGGGTCTGTTCCAATGAGTCAACTCTTCGCATGAGGTGGCCAAAGTACTGGAGTTTCAGCTTCAGCATCATTCCTTCCAAAGAAATCCCAGGGCTGATCTCCTTCAGAATGGACTGGTTGGATCTCCTTGCAGTCCAAAGGACTCTCAAGAGTCTTCTCCAACACCACAGTTCAAAAGCATCAATTCTTCGGTGCTCAGCCTTCTTCACAGTCCAGCTCTCACATCCATACATGACCACAGGAAAAACCATAGCCTTGACTAGACGGACCTTAGTCGGAAAAGTAATGTCACTGCTTTTGAATATGCTATCTAGGTTGGTCATAACTTTTCTTCCAAGGAGTAAGCGTCTTTTAATTTCATGGCTGCAGTCACCATCTGCAGTGATTTTGAGCAACCCCATTGAATCTCCAAGTTCTCTGATGGCAGTAGAAATTGCTGATGCTTTTTTCTCCTTCCTTTGAAACCCTTATTGTTCAGTCACTTAGTTGTGTTCAACTCTTTGTGACCCCGACCCCACAGACTGCATCATGCCAGGCTTCCCTGTCCTTCACTATCTCCCAGAGCTTGCTCAAACTCATATCCATTGAGTCAATGATGCCACCCAACCATCTCGTCCTCTGCCGTCCCCTTCTCCTCCTGCCCTCAATCTTTCCCAGCATCAGGGTCTTTTTCAGTGAGTCAGTTCTTCACATCAGATGATAGTATTGTTCGTTTGATTCTCTACCTCCAGCCATTGAAACATATAAAAACAACCCTTAGTTCACAGACCATATGAGCAGGTGGCTTGTGGGCTAAATTTGCCACCACCTCGTAGCTGTGTGATCTCTATATCCCTCAGTTTCCCCATCAATAAAATAGGGGTGACAACCAGGCTCATTTCATAATATCCTTGCAACAGTGAAAACTTGGCATAGGATAATTCCTATGTAAGACTTAACTATGACTACTTTTAATTTCCCTTCACCCTGAACCTCCACGAGCGAGCCTGCCTTGAAAGTTCACTCCAGGGTCTGGCTGCAAGTTCCCTTCTGTCCCTGTCCACGGTTCAGGGTCTGCAGGAGTACGAGGAGTGGAAATGGGGCAAGAACCCCACCATCGTGGAGGTGCTGGAGGAGTTCCCGTCCATCCAGATGCCCTCCACCCTGCTCCTGACCCAGCTGTCCCTGCTGCAGCCTCGCTACTATTCCATCAGCTCCTCCCCGGACATGTACCCCGACGAGGTGCACCTCACCGTGGCCATCGTCTCCTACCGCACCCGAGGTGGGCAGAGGCGCTGGGAGAGCCCCCGGCTCTGCATTTCCCACCCTGCTTCCAGGGGCCCCTGAACACCTGCCTAAACCTCTGCCAAAATCCAGACCCCAGGGAGGAGACCCACCCCCTCCAAGGTCAGGAAAACTGTGAGAAGAAGCAGTGCAGCAACCTGCCCCTTAGGCAGAGCCAGCTCTGTGCAGAATTAGGAAAGAAATGAGCTGTGCGTTGGGAAGCCTCTGCTCCCAAAGCCTGAGACCCTCTTTTACTCCCTTCCTCCTTTTGTACCCCCAAGGCAGCAGCTAGAACAAACCACCACCCTCTCTTCCCTCAGAGCGGAGAGCTCTGTGCTCTATGACACCCAGCTGGCTGTAGGGCAGCCAGATACCCTGACCTCTGTGCCTGTGTTTTCCATCCTTGGTAAAGAGGTGAAAATGCATGGTGCCTGGGAATTCCCTGGCGGTCCAATGGTTGGGACTGTGGGCTTTCACTGCTGGGGCCTGGGTTCAATCCCTGGTCGAGGAATTGAGCTCCTATAAGCCATGAGGCACAGCCAAAGGAAAAAAGTATGTGTTGCCTGAGAGAGTGCAGAGACCAGGGTCCTGGCAGGCCACAGAGAGCACATGGACCAAGGCTCTTGCAGTGGACAGGATTGGAATCCAGCCCGCCCCCACCCAATGGTTTCACAGCCACGGGCCCACCCCAGCTTTACCATTTCCTCTTCGCCATCAGAGCAAGGGATCCAGATAGGGAGCCCTAAAGCAGAGGCTTGGCGTCGGGGCTGTGAGGCTTCTGTGCTGGAGGACTGGGGAGGCCAGGGGTGGGGCAGCGTGAGGGACAGTAGATGAGCCAGAGTGCCTCGGTTATCCTGGTAGATGGAGAAGGACCAATTCACCACGGTGTGTGCTCCTCCTGGCTCAACCGGATCCAGGCTGACGAAGTGGTGCCCTGTTTCGTGAGAGGGTGAGTAGCAAACGAAGGGCGAGAAGCAGCCATCCCAGATCTGCATCCTGAGGTCCTGAGATGGGGTGGGTGGGGCCGGTGGGCCAGCCGGAAGGGTTCTAGAGAGGTGGCCGAGTGAGGCAGGGCTGAGATCAACATTCGGAGTCACTCCCAGCTGTTTGGCAACTGGCTCATGGGGGCAGAGCAACCGAGCAGGAACTAAGCAAGTCCTCTAGTCAAATTCAGGTCAGCGCAACAGATATTTATCAAGGGCGTGTCCTGTGCCAGCTGGGGCCACCGCAGCCAACCAGGCAAAGGCAGTTTCAGCCTTAATGGACTTTTCAGGCCAATGAAATTCCTGTCCGAAGCCTGCTGGCCACCCCATGTGTTCCCAGTTTCTTAGAGACCAGGAAGATTTAACCAGCCTCCCTGTCAACCACCTTCCCCTTCCAAACTCAGTTCTAAAGGGTATTTCTGCCCTCAGGTAACAGTACTGTATTGTACACTTAACAACATGTTACAAGGATCAGTTTCATGCTAAGTGTTCCTCCCATAATCAGTCAATCAAATAAGAAAAATATAGCCTTAAAAACATAAAAATTGAAAAATCACTGATATGCCTGAGCTTAGGCCCTTTGTACTTACCTGGTTTGTCAACAGTTTGCCCTGCCTAAACTGTGGACTTGGACAGTCATCCTTCTCAGCTGTGAAGGGTAGAACGGTCACAGTATGGTCCACATACCACCAGCACCAGAATCTCCTGGGGTGCTTCAAAAATGCTGAGTCCGGAGCCTAGACTTACTGCATTGCCAGCAATCTACACCCTCTTCGAACATCCCCATGTGATTCTTTTGTACACTGACATTTGCAGCTCCCAGATTTGGAAAATCTCATAGATAGTTAATTCAGCGGTTCTCAGCCAAGGGTGATTTTGCCCCCCAGGGGTCCTTGGCAAAGTCTGGAAATATTTTTGGAGAGAACTCTCACATCTGGAGAGTTCTCCTGGCTTCTAATAGATAGAGGCCTGGGCACTAGTCCGTATCCTACAGTGCCCAGGACAGCCCCCACCTCTTGGTCGTGGGGCTGTATACAGAGAATTATGCAGCCCCCAATGTCAGGAGGGCTGAGGTAGGGAAGCCCTGCATTTGATCCATCCCACTCCCTTTGTGGCTTAGCTCAGCAGTGGGGGTAGTTAGAAAGTGGAGTGGTAGGCAGATCCTGAGGATTTCCTGTTTGAGGAAATTCTCCAAATTTATGGGACCTTCCAACCCTGAAAAGGGCCACCTGACCCCAGCCGAAGAGCTTTAAGTCCCATTGTATTTCTACCCAGGACAGCCATCTGGTTTACCTAAGATCCAACAGGGTTTTTCTTTTTTTTCTTTTTAATTTTTTTACTGGAGGATAATTGTTTCACAGTGCTGTTGCTGAGCTCAAATATCAAATCTGATCGAGAACTGTTGGATCTCTGTTGAAGCAGAGGTCCAACAGTTCTTGATCAGATTTGAACTCAGCCAGCCTCCTGACTCTCCCTTCCTTGTCCAGAGCGCCCAGCTTCCACCTGCCCCAAAATCCCCAAGTGCCCTGTATCCTGGTTGGCCCAGGCACTGGCATCGCCCCCTTCCGGAGCTTCTGGCAGCAGCGGCAATTTGATATCCAACACAAAGGTGGGTTGTGGTCCAGCAATCACATGATTTCCTCCCCCCTGGATCCTGGGAGGGCCGCCTGTAGCCCAGCAGCCAGGAGGCGTGACGCTGTTCTGTCTCCTTTGCATCACTGCCGGAGGAGGGACGGGGAATACTGTAGCAGCCAGACCCACAGGTGAAGTTTATGGGGCAACTCAAAGGACCCATTCAAACAAGTCATCCACACAACTTGTTGCAAGGCCTGAAAGCCCATCCCCAGAAGACATTTCTTGGACTGTTAAGATAGGGCCCCCATCTTAAAATGTAAGCAGTCCTAGAAGGGGTGTGCATTAAACCTTATCCAATGGATGTGTGTTTCTGGGATGGTCGCAAAGGCGGTTGCTGTGCAAGAAACACAACAGATCAGCTTTGGAAGGAGAGAGGGGAAAAAAACCACAGTTCTGACATGCATTAAAGAGAGATTTACTGAGCATCTCATGGATGCCAAACACTATTGTAGGTGCTAGAGGCGTAGCAATGAACAAGACAGAAACAACTGGAAACACACACACACACACACACACACACACTTGCCCAGTGGAATTGTCATTCTAGTGGAATAACATACATTGACAAAGTACAGTTGACCCTTGACAGACATGGGAATTATGTGGGTCAACTTTCATGAAACTTTTTTTCATTAAATCCATATATACCATCCGAGGCCAGCTGAGAGCCCGTGGATGTGGAACGACAGATACAGAGGACCAGCGGGTTCAGGGGACCAACTATGGCACTTGACCATCAGTGGATTTTGGTATCGGGGTGGGTCCTGGAAGTGACCCCCTGGGATACCAAGGGACTTCACTATGTACTGGGCAGGGGTCTAATGTATATTTACTTCTTAAAATAACCCTATGAGGTTAGATGCTGTTATTACTTCCATTTTTCATGTGGCAACATGGAGACATAGAAAGTTCATCCCTCAGCATCACACAGAGCTGGGATTTGAACCCAGGCAGGCTAGCTTCCAAGTCTGGGGGTTTGGTGCTACCAGTGTGGGGGAGGGGCAGAGGAACGACTGAGACCCAGAGAAAAGAGGTCTGCTGAAGTCTGAACACACTTTACCTACTTCTGTCAGTGTGTGCATGTGTGTGTACATGTGTGCCTGTGTGTGAGAGAACACATACCCCTGCCCCAGCGTCTGCATGCCTCTGCCTGTATCACGCGTCCTAAGGTTCCTGGCGCCCCCACGTCCGGCGTCAGAGCTGGCGGTGACAGGTTTCCCTGCCCCCAGGAATGAGCCCCTGCCCCATGGTCCTGGTCTTCGGGTGCCGGCAATCCAAGATAGACCACATCTACAGGGAGGAGACCCTGCAAGCCAAGAGCAAGGGGGTCTTCAGAGAACTGTACACAGCCTACTCCCGGGAGCCAGACAAACCAAAGGTGAGCCCCAGCCCGTCACGCAGGCACACCCTGCGCCCGAAACACCCTCACCCCTTCTGAATTCTCCTCCGTGACAGTGCTCTGAACTTCAGGAAGCATGGAGCATAAACATGAGACCTAAAATATTTAACAGCCCACATTCTGTCATGCCACTTACATGAAGTATCCAGAACAGCCAGGTCCATCGAGACAGAAGGCTGGTTTGTGGTCACCAGGGGCTGTGGGAAGTGGGGAATGGGGAGTGGCACTTAATGGGTACAGGGCATCCTTGTGGGGCAGAGGGAAACCTCGTGGAGCTAGATAGGGGTGTGGTGGTTCAACACCATGAATGTGCTCAATCCCACTGCGTCGGACTGCACACTTTAAAACACACCTGTATTTTACATTATGTTTATTTTAATCACAATAAAAATATTTATAAAATGAATGAAAAGGGACTTCCCTGGCGGTCCAGTGGTTAAGACTCCATGCTTCCAATGCAGGGGACACAGGTTCAGTTCCTGGTCAGGGAACTAAGATCCCACATGCCTCAGGGCCAAAAAATAAACTTTTAAAATAATTAATTAAATATGAATTTTTAAAAGTTAAACAGCACCTCCCCACCCCAATAAAAAATTAAGCAGCCCATAAGAGGCACTCCAAGTCAGAGTGGACACGAGCTACAAGACAGGGTCACATCCCTGCTGGATTTTGGGGAACTTCAACTGGACCTCCAGGGGCGTCCCAGGAAAGGACCCAGGACAGCCGGGGAAGGGGGTACCCAGAGGGCCCAGGGAGCGGCTACTAGACACCTGGCATGAGAGTTCATCAGTGTCTCAGCAGCTGGCACGGGTGTGCCTGAAAGTAGCAGCTGAACACCAGGCTCGCCTGGGGGAAGCTTCCTGAGCAACCCAGACAAATTCCTAGAGGCTGCACTGGACACTGCTTGTGCCCACCCAATATTTCCTGCAGCAGCTGGCTTTGCTCAGGCATCGCCTGCGAGCCCCTCCCCCATCTCCTGCTGTCTGTCTGGGGCTTCTCCTGCGCCCGGGCCTAGGATGTCTACAGTACCAGCCCCACACCTAGAGGTGCATGGGTGTAAACACCCCCGGGGTGACCACTGGCCACGGGAGAGAGGAGCTGGTAAAGAACACCCCACTCTTAGCCTCCGGCAGACAGCTCGGAGCGTGGGCGGCATGGCTCCCTTGAGGGTCCTCAGCAGAGGCGAGCTGCAGAGCAGAGGCGCAGCTCATCACTCTCTCAGATGGACAGTCCCTCTTCCCCTGCTTCATTCTTCCCAGTCTCTTGCGTCGCCACACAAAACACAGACCTACCTCCAAGCCCCTGGGTCAGACTCTGTTCCCAGGGTGGTAAGGGGAGGGGGGTGAGCTACACAGCCTGGCTCCTCCTCACCAGTCCTCCCGCTCCCCACCCCTCCACACCCCCGCAGAAGTATGTGCAAGACATCCTACAAGAGCAGCTGGCGGAACCCGTGTATCGAGCCCTGAAGGAGCAAGGGGGCCACATCTACGTGTGCGGGGATGTCACCATGGCGGCCGATGTCCTCAAAGCCATCCAGCGCATCATGACCCAGAAGGGCAAGCTCTCGGTGGAGGACGCTGGCGTGTTCATCAGCAGGCTGAGGGTGAGTGATGGGCTGGCTCCTGGGAGCCCTTTTCTGGCATCCTCTTCCTCATCTTACCTGTCTCGGTGACTCAGAGGACCCATGATGACATCCCTGCTCCCATCTTCCCATTTATGACTGGGGGTAGGGGATGCAGGTGATCCCAAACCATAGTAGAGAGAGAAGGAAAGATAGCTGGGCATGCAATGCGTATATTAAATAGAATGGGGAGCTGTGATGTATGAAAATGACAAAGCGGGTGGACCACTAGTAGTTAGACAGAAACGATCCTAACCCAACCATTCCTGTGCCCAGAACCACGCTGCAGGACTGCCCTGGGCAGTCGTGCAGGTTGGCCACTGCACAAAAGGGTTTGTCCACAGGGGGCAAGTAGGGGATGAAAGTCACCACCGGGCTTGGCCGCCCAAGCAGCATGCCTTGGCATGGAACTGTGTTCCTCCCAGAAGGAGGGGTGTCTTTTCCTAATTTGCAAAAAGGCTAGTAGCAGCCCAGGAAGCAAAGCCCCAACTCTGTGGTCAACTGCCTCAAATAGAATAAACTAAGTCCCAGGCCTCCACAAATCTCCAAATGTGACCCCATTCTTCTTGCTGCTTCCCTAAATGAGCAGCAATCAAACATTTTTGCAGAAGAAGCCCTTGCTCTGATTTTGATACTGAACCCCTACTAGGTTAAAACAATAACGACAGCTTTCCAGTAGAAATGCCAGAGCACCCTGGAGAACTGCAGAGTCCCCTACCACTCTGTCCCTTTGCTCTAAGTCCTTGGGACACATTTTCATAGATTCTGCAGAAGAAGGTCAAAAAACCACCCCAACTTAAAATGAATCCACTCTACAGATGGGCGAGTTTCTTCAAAACCTTTGGGACTATGGATGCCAGAAACTCTGCTCAGTGTGTATTCCCCAAACACCGCCTTTCCTCAGCGAGGGGTGGGGGGGCACCTTACCCCCTTGTTTAATTCTCAGCGACACCGCCCTGTGGGATTTCCTTAATGCCCATCCCTCAGTTCTGCCAAAGGAGCTCCAGTGGCTCCAGAAACCCTTGGATGCCCCAAGTTCATCCTCACTCATGGAGTTTCTCGACTTTTCTGTTTTGTGTGTTTGTTTCTGGGCAAAGCTGAGCTAAGATACTCATCATCAGATAAACTATGTCCGGAGAAGTCTCCACTTTGGCAACTGTGGTGTTCCCTGAGTGCTAAGTGGGCACCTTTCTTCCATCTCTGCTGGTCTTTACGGACGGTGATGTTTCACACTAAACCCAGCCGAGTCCCAGATCTGAACTGGCAGGAACAACGAAGAGGGAGGAAATGGGGAAATGAGCTGACGTTTCCCCTGGACGCCCTCAGCTCTTCTGTCCTTAGCACCCACAAAGCAGCAGCACTCTCTCTGGATGGGAACAAAAGTGTTTGTTGCCAACTGGGCTTAGAGAGACCCCATGCCCTACAGGGCAGAGGCTCTTGCTAAAACACAGTCTTGGAGACCAGAGGGGTCTCCAGGGGGCCCTGAGTTACATCTCATTTCTTCTCTCTTTCTTTTCTTTTTTTTTTTGGCCATGCCGCAGGGCTTGCAAACCTTAGTTCTCTGACCAGGGATGAACCCAGGCCCCTTCACAGAAGCACTGAGTCCTAACCGCTGAACCGCCAGGGAACTCCCTGCGCCCGGTATCTTCAGGAACCATCTTCTCCACGGATGCTCCGTTCCAGGATGTCCGTGTGTCCACCCTTCTCCATGCTCTTGGCTGGCATTTGGAATCTGATCCCTGCTTGTTTCTGTTGCCTAGGATGACAACCGCTACCATGAGGACATTTTCGGGGTCACCCTGCGCACATATGAAGTGACCAACCGCCTTAGATCTGAATCCATTGCCTTCATTGAGGAGAGCAAAAAAGACACCGATGAGTAAGCTGGCTCCTTCCCAGGGGTGAGGGGCGGGCAGAGCCCTGCCAGACAGAGATGTCTGACTCCATGGCTTTCCCACGCTGGGGCCCCAGACCAGCAGCATCAGCATCTCCTGGGAATGTGTTACAAATCCAAATTTCCAGGCTGCCCCAGCCCTGCTGAATCTGAATCTCTGGGGTCAGGGCACTGAGCAGCTGGTGTTTTTACAACCCCTGCAGGGCATTCTGAGTTCCCCTCAAGTGTGGGAACCCTGGCTATGGATGTCAACTTCCACCGGGGCAGCCCCAAGTTGAATGATGGCTCTCACCACTGCAAAATTTGTGTTCCTGTTCACTTCTCCTAGGGTTTATACTACCTCTCTCGCATTCTCATGGATGCAAATTCCAATCGCTATTACTTTGACAATTCCATTTGTCCTCTAGAATTGCTGGAAATGGTCTGAGGTACCACACAACTGGGATTGAGCGTAACTCTTTAAACTTTACATTAATGCCATGACAGGTCACCCTTGATTGTAAGCTCACTCCCTGCATTGTCTGCCTCAAAACCACCACCAAGTGCCCTTTAAATTAGGTGGGAATTCAGTTGCCTTGTTTTCAGTAGGCTAGGGCGCACATACTCCCATTTCATAAGCTTCCTCATTGTTTTCCCTCTTATGACAACACGGCAGTCTTGAAAACAAACTTTGGTGTCTAGCAAGCTGACATTATTGCCTTGAAGATCACAGCTCATCCTGGCTTATTGTGTGGCTGAGCCAGGCCCATTCATCTGTTCATTGATTCATTCTTCGTTCACTCAAGATGAGTCCCACCTGGGTGCCAGGGCCTGTCCCCGTCCCTGGGGCTGCTGAGGAAGTGAAAGAGACGAAGTCCAGAGCTCAGGGGCTTTTCCCTGAGTCTCTTTAAGGAAGCAGAGCAGCCTTGCTCCCCGGGCACTAACTCCCTCCCCACTTCTCCTCCTACAGGGTTTTCAGCTCCTAACTGGACCCTCTTGCCCAGACGGATGGCAGGGTGGCCGCCCCATTGCGCTCGGCCGGGGTGGCTGCTTTTGTAAGCACGGACACTGCTGAACCTTCCCTCCGGGCACCCCCACGTGGTCCCCGCTCTGCCTCTCGTCCTGTCGCCGTGTCCTGGTCCTCCTCTCCCGGGTTCTCACCTCTCAGTGGTTTCCCGGCCCTCTTGGGTTTTCTCCTTGAGTTTTCGTGCTGCAGTGCAATGCCTTTATAATCCGCAGTGGCTCTTACAAAACCGTCTCCCTCTCTCTCTCTCTCTCTTTCTGACAAGGGCAAGTCACCGGTACATGAAACCACTGGAACATGGCCAGGGCTCGGGTTAGGGTGTTTTCTGGGGTTTGCCCTGGAGAGGCTGCAGGGATCAGACAGAAGAGTTTTTTGAGCTAGTCCCTCAGCCATTTGAATCCCACCCGATCCTTTTCATGATAATGTTCCGGTCGTGCGTGTGTGTGTGCGCGCATGTGTGCGCGATGGGCCTGGGTCTCCCTCTGTCCTCTTGCCTGTGGAAGCACGTTGCCTCCAGACCCTCGGTGCCAAGAAATATGCCCCAACCCGTATTGGAGCCTCACACATCCATACTTAAGGGTCTGTGCCAGCATACCTGAAACACATGGACGCACCCTAACTGTCCTGGTTATAAAGGGTCAGGGCATGGACGTGGGGTGCGATGATCAAGGGGGAAATCCCTAGTGAAAGGGGGCATTAGATGCATTTAGGGAGTGGCACCAGTTAGCAGAGCTCTTACTGGGAGATTAACCCATCTGATGGATTGGGCAAACCCACTTCCCAGCCCCACCCACCCCAGCCAGGATCACTTAATTGGCCCTCTCGGGCACTCTCATCCAAGACCCAAAGTAACATTGTCCAAGGGAATGAGCTGGAAATAAGGGTCTTCCTGTCTTTGCCGCTGGGTAACTTTGGAAACATTACTTGTTGCTTAATTTCCCCTAATCGTAATGTTATGAAGCTAAAAAGTGTGAATGGATCAAACTTTAAAGTTGTGAAAACTGGAAACAATATCAAGGAAGAATATCACTTAAATATATATTTTTTGATTCTCCCACATGGGGCTTGCTTGTTTCACCCCTGGGGATAAAGTAATGGAAGCCAGTGAAGGCAGATAGGTTGGAGAGGGAATCTTGTCATGAGGCATCTCACAGCTTCCCCTAGAGCCAGGGTGGGGAGGATCTGCCTTCATGCTTTTGGTCTTCTGAAAGAGATTCCCGCCATTTTTTAACCTGATAAGATCATCTTGACAAATTATTCTCAACTCAGATTAAAAAAAAACAGGCAGCAAAGTCATTGGCAGGCATCAGGGTGGGTACCCTTTCTCCCAGGCAGACAACCTGCTGAATTCACCTTCTCCAAGGAAATGGGATGGAAAGGTCCCTTTCTACACTTACATGCTAAAAGTCAATGGTAAGCAGTGCCCAGAGACAGCTGATGCTCCCAAGAACCCCTTCCCCAAGGCTGAAAGACAAGCAGTCAGCCAGTTTGGAACTTCCGTCTTATTTCATTTTGTCTCGTCCTACAAAAAGCTAGCCCTTTTCTTTCTATACAGTACACGAGCATTTCTTTCTTTCTTTCTCTGCCAAAGGGAGAGAGCCCTGGCCCTCTCTGGAAGGGCCTTAGATTTGGGATGCCAGAGGTGTCCCCAGGAGGTGCCCTTAAAGACAAAGAGTAAACTCTGTCTCCCTTTTTCCACCCTTCCCGGCAGCCCCCGCTGGTGTCATATCCCTGGCGCTCGGAGTTCGACTTCATGCCAGTTCTGATTCCCCTGCCTGCCTTTAATCCTATTTTCTCCTGCTCAGGCTTCCATGGTACAGAGACCAAGCACTCAGCATGCTCGGCTGACCCTCTCTGACCTGGAGGGAAGCCCATTTTAAACCCTTTCTTTCCTGCAAACACGATCCTGGCCAGTAGCTCTCCTCCCAGCAGCTTTCTTTCCAGCCGTTTGAGCCCTTTGGAGATAGCTCTTAAGATGTCACTAGCTTCTGGGGGACTGAACTGGTGTGTTTGACCCCCATCCCAGAGAAATGAACCAGTGCTCCCCTTTCCAAATCAAGTTTTATGCACAAATGCTTTTCCATCGCCAGATAAATACTTAAGAGCACTTATTCCATGCCAGGCACCTTCCTCATATAGCCCTGCTCATCTAGTAGCAGGCAGGGCGAGGGAAATAGCATCTTGTTTTATCAGGTAGCCTAAAGAAATGATCATATCACCAGGATTTATCTTTCTTCCCAAGAATGATTGTTTGGTTTGGTTTTTAAGTACCTTTCAACCCTCAACACAAGCTGATTCATAACTGCTGGCTAGAGGACAGGAGATTAGTCTGATGTGTGTCTCTCATTTGACAGTATCTCTGATACCCAAAGCCTCGCTGTAATGAGCCCATCAAAAGGCAGGAGTGGAGCCCTGATTTCAGGCTCAGCTCTGATCCACAGTAGCTAAACACTGCCCTCTTGTGGTCTGTGTAGTTCAGTCCCAGTAGCCTGCAAATTTTGGTGTTAACAATTAGTGAGCAAAAATGGGGTTGGCTGGGCATTTGATTTGGCAGGGGGGAGGTTCACCCTAGTTGCAGGTCTCTTATTTACCCCTCCTTCTCGAGCTGGCCAGAAGTAGCTCCAACTCGATTTAACAAAAGTGAGTTTGGCCTGGAGGGACACGAAATCCCCTGCCACAGGAAAGTGGGACAGTCATGCTCTCTGGTTGTCATTGTGAATCCTATTCCTATGGTTGTGCTGCAAAAGAAGCAGAAGTCATTAACCTCCCAAAGAGGATACAGGCTTCCCCTTGGCTTCTATGGAATGAGACAGTCAGGTGTCTTTGCTTTGGGGGCAATGCTTCAGACCCACCGAAGTGGAGTTTTAAAAGCAGTTCTGAGTCCAAACAGTAACTCTGCTGTCATTTCTGCAGACAGCCCTGAGCTGGTGACCTAATCTTTCTGAGTATCCCCCTTTATCACAAAGTGGACTAGATGAGATACTGTCCAGAAAATGCCCCAGTTACCATACCTGGCCCATGATGAGCAATAGAATCTTGTTTCACTTAATTGGTGTCATGTCTTACCTCTCCGGTATTCAGAAGGCACAGTCAAGTACACAGAGCAAAACACAGTTCCTCTCACAGAAGGTTAGGATCTGCGGTGCAGAGACATGGGTCTTAGAATCAATGTTCAGGTCTGGGGTTTGAGCAATTGCCAGGATTCCCCCGGTAGGTTTGGGGAAACGAGACTGCCAGGATGTAGAAGGTCAGGGGAGCAGGGGTTGAAACATGGATGGAGAGCACGCAGGATGGGGATCAGGTCTGGCTTCTGACATAGCCCGGCTTTGGGAGGCTGAGGAAGATGGAGGTACGCAGCAGAGACAGGCAGGGAACAGATGGAATTTTGTCAAGGAATTTTGTCTTTATTTGGTAGGAAACACGGAGTCCTTAGGAGTGTTTTTGTTTTTTTTTTTTGGTGGGGGTGGGGAGATGAGCTGATGGGAGTTATGCTTGGAAAAAACTGTTCTGGCTACAGCATAGAGCATAGACTGCTGACCTGTTGAACCATTGGCTAGTTATTGCAGAAAGCCAAGACTTGAATGAGGGAAGGGGGCAGATTATAGCGATAAAGACATTCCAGGGGTTGAATTACCAGGACCTGACTCCGACCTGGTGTGGACAAGGAGAACAAAGGCAAAGTCAAGAGTTTTGCCTCTAGGCTGAGAAACAGGTCTCAGGAGGAAAAAACAGGCTCCAAGGAGAACTGAGTTTTCCGAGATGACAGGAGAGTCAGGTTCCCCTCACCCCAAGTCAACAGGGTGGTCCACACCTAGATGGGCAGAAAGAGAACTGACCCCAGGCCACCAGACATTGGCCCAAGAACACAGGAATTTCTTGCCAAACACACTCTTTGCAGCCACCTGCTTGGGGGCTTCCAAAAGGAGGTCAGGTTTTGCCCTAAGTCAGGTTTGCCACAAGCAAGATTCTCTGACCCAGATCACGGTGCCAGAATGATTATCAGCAAGCTGATGTCTGGACTCCTCACCACCATGGCTCTGGTCCCTTTTAATTCATGCCATTTGGAAAAGTGTGGACTTAAGATCTTAGGCTGGCTGTGTTTCCTTGTATATTTCCATCGCCCCTGCCACCGATATCCAGCATGGCGCTGTGCCCGCCTTACCCTCAAAGCCTGCTGTCTGAATAGGCACATTAATCTGAGACCACCTGCCAGAGACAAGGAAAAAGAAATATTAATCTGGGCTTCCCTTGGGACCTGCCCATACTCCCTGCTTCTCCCAGCCCTCTCCTGCATCTAAGTGTGCCATTTGACTCAAGAATGAAAGGCCAAAAGCAGGGATGGAGGATAAAGAATCTGAGAGGCTGTGAAAGCAACCTTGCCCCCCTCCCTAGGGACTCACCAGAGATGGACCCCACAAACCTGAGGCCTTGGGGGACTAACAACAGCCTGGCCTCTCTTTCTCCCACACCCTCCCGGACCTTGGTCCACCTGCCAGTCTCTGCCTGGCAGCACAAACACACGGATGTGTCTCAGGTCCAAGGACTCAGGTAAACTCTTACACCAGGAAAGCAGGAACTGTTTGCAGGGGGAGGGGGGGTCTGTTCCCTATTAATACTGTCTGAGTCGTGTGCACGGGAGGTGATTGGGAGTAAACACACCTCGGCATGTTTCTGAATTCACTATTTCCTAGAATATCTGAGATAGCAGGGCATGTGTGTCTGGTCCCAAGCAGAGACCGTTCTTAAGCAGGTGGCCCTGGCAGGCGGGAACAAATCTGCCTGAAGATACAGCTTTCCAGAGTCTTCTAGAAATTGGCTCCAGGACATCAAAGTGCCCAGACTTTTCTCCTAGGAGATGCTCGGAGGCTCTAGTCCAGAGTCCATCAACCTCAGTGCTGTTGGCATTTGGGGCTGGAGAATTCTTCGGGTGGGGGGCTGCCCAGGGCTTTGTAAGATATTGGCCAGCATCCCTGGCCTCCACCCACCCACCCAACCCCCCCGAAAGTTGTGACAACCAACTGTGTCTTCAGACCTTGCCAGATGAACCCTGGGGACAACAGACTCTACCGGCTGCCCCAGGCCTTCTTACCATCCACCTTCTGGAATAAGCGAGGCATGTCTCAGCCCGCTGGTTTTCCTTCCATTATCTGCTGCCCAATGGAGACTCAAAGGATTTCAAGAGGAAATGGAAAAGTACGGTTTCACCAACTCCCTCCCAGGACAGAAAGATGACAGCCCCGATTCAGTAAGATGCTGTGCCCTTGGCGTCCAGTTCGGACGAAGACTCACGGAGGCCCAGTGCCCTCTCGTGCCCACCCCCCTCCCCGCCTCCACCCTTCTGTCCTTGCTGTCAATTTGTCATTGTGATTGTAAGACCCACTCTGGGCTCAGCAGTGGTTTTCCAGGCGGCGCCGGACGGGTTTGTGGGTGGGGGTCGCCCTGTGTCGCTGGGCAGGTGGTGGTTTTCTGTTCCGGGTCTGGGGAGCCGGGGAGGTGGGCCGAGCGTGTGTCGTCACCTCTCGCCACACTGCGCCGTCAGAAAATTCGGACCTCCCCCTACCTCTGAGCTCTCGATGCTGCTAACGCCGCCAGTGTCCCGTGCGCTCCAGCACCTTCCCAGAACGCGCTCTGCGAGGTTGTCCAGGCTGTGCTCGCCGCATGCTCTTCTTCTGTATCATTCTTCTAATTTGATGAACTTCAACAAAAGTCTATTTATGCCTGTTTGCATCATGGTCAAAATATTAAAAAGTGGACTCCACTCGACTGGCTATGGTCTTTTGTTTGACTGGCCTAGAATTTCTCACACCTGTTGCCCACTGCGTGTGGCTGGCCGGGTGCCCCCAGGAAGCCCAGTCTGAGATAGAGGTGGCAGGAGGCTGATGGTTGGGGATGGGGCAGGGAGGGAACCTGAGCTGCCACGTTGTCTCAACAGAAACTTCCCCCGACCCTGCCGGGAATTCCAAAGATGGCCTTGCAGGGCTGTCCCCAATGTAGGATAAGGAGCCCTAGCGCTCTGTAGCTGAAGCCATCTCCCAAGGGCATGAGGGCGTTCTCAGGGTCCAGAGGAAGAGCTTCGGACTCCTGACACAGATCTGGAGGGCAATTCTCAGTGTCCTGTCCACCCTCCTCCCGACACGTTTGCCCCCATCACAGCTGCATCCCTAGAAAGGACCCCAAAGGGAGAGTACTGCCTTCTCCCTCAGCCCTCTCTCCCTGTACACATGAGCCTGAGGCCCTGAACCTAATTCTGAGCTGACTTCAGACTCGATTCCAAAAGGAAGAGACCTCCAAAGCAATAAAAGGGGACATCCCCAGCGGTCCAGCAGTTAAGACTTTGCCTTCCAATGCAGGGGATGTGGGTTCGATCCCTGGTCTGGGAGCTAAGATCCTACATGCCTTTTGGCCAAAAAAACAAAAGATAGAAACAATATTGTAACAAATTCAGTAAAGACTTTAAAATTGGTCCACATCAAAAAAAAAAAAACCACAACAAACCAAAAAGCTTTAAAGGACAGATGAAAAGAAGCAACCCCAAATACCCTGACAGAGTGGCTACTATGAAAGGATCAAGTGAACGGTGGCCTTTATCAAGCCCTTTTGGACAGGCCATTTAGATGCTGTGGCCAGTATGACCTTCACACCTATTTCCCAGTCAAAAAGCATAAGGTATTAGGTACTCAACCTTTTAAATTACAAAGTTATTTATCCAACAGCAAAGATACCCTTAACACTGTTCCTGACTCTTCTGCCTCATCCCTGAGCCTCAGGGCCAAGTTCAAATGAGATGCTGATCAGTGAGGAAGCAGAAAGTCAGCACTCAATCCATACTGCTCTTTAGAAATGAACTAAAATAATGGCTGCTGCTGCTGCTGCTGCTAAGTCACTTCAGTCATAACAGTTATCAAATGCCAGTCTTTACAAGAATACTCTGACATGCTCTCCGCACTTTGAGCTTGGGGCTTTCCTGGTGGCTCAAATGGTAAAGAATTTGCCTGCAATTGAACCCGGAGGCCCAGGTTCAAACTCTGGGTCAGGAAGAATCCCCTGGAGAAGGGAATGGCTACCCACTCCAGTATTCTTGCCTGTAGAACTCCATGGAGAGAGAAGCCTGGCAGCTGCAGTCCATGGGTTCAAAGAGTTGGACACGAGACTGAGTAACTAACACTTTCACTTTCACAGTGAAAGCAGCTCAACCAGTCAACACAGCCAGTAAGTATTAGAAATGGAGTTTGAGCCCAGACCGTCTGGCTTGAGAATATGCATTTTTAACTACCACCTGGTTTCAGACCAAAGAAAAAAAAATGCCGCCTGCCATTTCAATAAACAAAGACTGTTCCCGCCATTCCTGTATAAGCAACTGGACAACCCGCCCCTCCCCCTCAATGCACCCAGATGGGGAGTCAGGTTGGAGAAAACCAGGATGCTGGCCCTAGATAGTTGCTGCTGCTAAAAGATACATATTTAAGGAGTAATGTCAGTGCACCTAGACTCTTAATCTTCCCATGCATAGAACAGCCCTAAAATCATTAACTTCAGAGGGCTTGGCTTTTGTGCATGTGTGTGACTAGCAGCAATCTTTTGATGTTCCACTTCATGTCCATTTGTCTCCAGCAAAAATGCCTACATACCCCAGCTTCCCCCTTTCTTCTCTGGAACAGTTCCTCAGACCAATCTGAGACGTTGCCTTTCCCAGGCTAGAGTTCTCAGCAAGGTCACACATAAAACATAATTCTTAACTTTTCAGTTCAGTTCAGTCGCTCAGTTGTGTCCAACTCTTTGCGACCCCATGAACTGCAGCACGCCAGGCCTCCCTGTCCATCACCAACTCCCGGAGTTCACCCAAACCCATGTCCATTGAGTCCGTGATGCCATCCAACCATCTCATCCTCTGTCGTCCCTTTCTCCTCCTGTCTTCAGTCTTTCCCAGCATCAGGGTCTTTTCCAATGAGTCAGCTTTTCTCATGAGGTGGCCCAAGTATTGGAGTTTCAGCTTCAACGTCAGTCCTTCCAATGAATACCCAGGACTGATTTCCTTTAGAATGGACTGGTTGGATCTCCTTGCAGTCCAAGGGACTCTCAAGAGTCTTCTTCAACACCACAGTTCAAAAGCATCAATTCTTCGGCGCTCAGCTTTCTTTATAGTCCAACTCTCACATCTATATATGACTACTGGAAAAAACCATAGCCTTGACTAGACAGACCTTTGTTGGCAAAGTAACATCTCTGCTTCTTAATATGCTGTCTACGTTGGTCATAATTTTCCTTCCAAGGAGTAAGCGTCTTATAATTTCATGGCTGCAGTCACCATCTGCAGTGATTTTGGAGCCCCCCAAAATAAAGTCAGCCACTGTTTCCACTGCTTCCCCATCTATTTCCCATGAAGTGATGGGACCGGATGCCATGATCTTGGTTTTCTGAATGTTGAGCTTTAAGGCACTCTCCTCTTTCACTTTCATCAGGAGGCTCTTTAGTTCCTCTTCACTTTCTGCC
>SJYQ01091794.1:2733-15152 GCA_006410935.1 Redunca redunca | reverse complement strand
TACTGTGTCCACAGTACTTCTCACAGTGGGAGGGGTGGGGTACTGTGTCCACAGTACTTCTCACAGTGGGAGGGGCGGGGTACTGTGTCCACAGTGCCTCTCAGAGCAGGAGGGCGCAGGGGTCCTGTGGAGCCAGAGATCCAGGCCCCTGGCCCCAGGAGGTGCAGCGCCCTGCCAGGCCCACCACACAGCCTCCGCCTTCGCTGTGAGCCGTCTTGCTCTCCCCGCCTCCATCCTGTGGCACCTTTTCCGAAAGGCCTGCCTGCCCCTCTTGCTCGGAGCCCCAGGCTGTTCTGAGCCCCTGAAGGCTTGAGGGTGGGCTTCCAGTGCAGACACAGTCGCATATGCTAGGCTGCAAGTGACTGCTAGGCTCACAGTTATCTTCTCAGAGGAGGAAGGCCAGTTGCGTCTGGAGCCTGGTCCTGCGGGGTGCCCTGCTGGTTCCTGAGCTGCTTGAGTGTGGCTCTGGTCTCAGCCCCCAGCCCGCCTCCCCACCCTGACGCTGAGCATCGCTCCCCAGGGGCCTGGTCGGGCAGGGCCTGCGCTACAACTTCACCCACCTGGATCGGTACCTGGACCTTCTCAGGGAGAACCAGCTGGTCCCAGGTAAGCTGCCACGTCTCCCTGGTGCCGCTGGCCTCCCCATCTCTCCTTGTCCTGGTTCTTCTGGGTCCTCCTGGCTGCCCACTTGGGGCTGCCTCTGTGCCTGCCTGCGCCAGGCAAGTGAGCTGTGGGGCACTACCCTCGCTGCTGCAGGCTTCGAGCTGATGGGCAGCCCCTCTGGACACTTCACCGACTTCGAGGACAAGCAGCAGGTGTTTGAGTGGAGGAACCTGGTCGCTCTCCTCGCCAGGAGATACATCGGTGGGCGGGGCGCGTGCCCTGCGGGTGTGGGGCGGGCACTCTTGGGCAGGCTGCCCTCCGTCCCACCCCCCACCTGGTTTTCTCATGAAGTCACCAAGCCAGGGCCTCCTGATGGGCAAGGGTCTGGGCAGGGGTTCCAGCTCCTGGGAACCCAGACCCTCCCATCACACCCAAGCCTCCCAGCTGTGGTTGCCCATCCCTGGAGGGCTCCATGAGCTGGTGACACGGCCCCAGAGGAGGGGCCCTCTTGCCACAGCGAGGACCTCTGCAGGTAGGTATGGCCTCGAGCACGTTTCCAAGTGGAATTTTGAGACGTGGAACGAGCCAGACCACCACGACTTTGACAACGTGTCCATGACCTTGCAAGGTGGGTGGGCTGGGCTCTTGGGGTCCTGCGGGTCTGGGAGGGGTTGGCAGCGGGCCCCTCTGGCCCCGCAGTGTGGACTCTGTGTCCTTCCCGCCCAGGCTTCTTGAACTACTATGACGCCTGCTCTGAGGGTCTGCGAGCAGCCAGCCCCGCTCTGCGCCTGGGCGGCCCTGGAGATGCCTTCCACGCGCCGCCCCGCTCGCCGCTCTGCTGGGGCCTCCTGGGGCACTGTAACAACGGCAGCAACTTCTTCACCGGGGAGGTGGGCGTGCGGCTGGACTACATCGCCCTGCACAAGAAGGTAGGCTGGGGACCCCGCCCTTCCACCCCCCCCTCCACGCCCGCGGCCCCTCGGCAGCCCTCCCGAGGTGCTCAGGCGGCTGCTCGCAGGGCGCGGGCAGCTCCATCTCCATCCTCGAGCAGGAGGCGGCGGTCGCACAGCAAATCCAGCGGCTCTTCCCCAGGTTTGCTGACACCCCCATTTACAACGACGAGGCCGACCCGCTGGTGGGCTGGTCCCTGCCGCAGCCATGGAGGGCCGACGTGACCTACGCGGCCATGGTCGTGAAGGTGGGCCCGCCCCGGGAACCCCGAGGGTGGGGAGGGCCGGGCGCCCCACCACGCGGTCCCAGCCGCCCCGACGTCCGCAGGTCATCGCGCAGCACCAGAACCTGCTGCTGGCGAACGCCAGCTCAGCTGTCCGCTATGCGCTCCTGAGCAACGATAACGCCTTCCTGAGCTACCATCCGCACCCGTTCTCCCAGCGCACGCTCACCGCGCGCTTCCAGGTCAACGACACGCGCCCGCCGCACGTGCAGCTGCTGCGCAAGCCGGTGCTCACAGCCATGGCGCTGCTGGCCCTGCTGGGTGAGCGGCGGGCCGCCCTGCGCCGCCTGCTGCGGGAGCCGGGCCGGGACGCGGCCTCGGCTGGACAGGGATGTCTCTCTAGACCAGGAGTAGCCTGTGCAAAGGCCCGAGGGCCGGCGGACCCTGCCGCGGGCCGGGGAGCTCTTCTCTCACCCCTCCCCGCCCTGTTCCTAGCTCTCGGGGCCAAGGAGGTTGTGACGTGGCCGGGGACCTCCCACGGAGGGCGAATGGTGGGAAGCCCGGACCGGGAGGGCAGAGCGGCCACGACCCCGGTGTTGACCGCCCCCGCGTGCCCGCAGACGGCGAGCAGCTCTGGGCCGAGGTGTCGCAGGGCGGCACGGTGCTGGACAGCAACCACACGGTGGGCGTCCTGGCCAGCGCCCACCGCCCCACTGGCCCGGCCGACGCCTGGCGCGCCACGGTGCTGGTCTACGCGAGCGATGACACCCGCGCCCACGCCAACCGCACGGTCCCCTTGATTCTCAGCCTGCACGGGGTGCCCTCGGGCCCCGGTGAGTAGGGGTCGCGGGGAGGGGACCCCGGCCCTGGGGCGGGCGGGGCCTGGAGGAGGCGAGGCGCGGCCCCAGCATCTGGCTCCGCAGAGGTCGTCTTTGTCCAGCTCTACGTGGACAACTGGCTCTGCAACCCCTACGGCGAGTGGCGGCGCCTGGGCAGGCCGGTCTTCCCCTCCGCAGCGCAGTTCCGGCGCATGCGCGCGGCCGAGGTCCGCGGGGCGGGGCGGGGCGGGGCGGGGGGCCTCTTGAGGGCCCAGGGTCCCGAGCGCCCGACTCTGTCCCCAGGACCCTGCGGCCGTGAAACCGCGCTCCTTCCCCAGCAGCGGCCGCCTGACGCTGCGCCCTCCGCTCGCTCTGCCCTCGCTGCTGCTGGTGCACGTGTGCGCGCGCCCCGAGGAGCCCCCGGGCCAGGCAAGCCGCTGCTCCCCCGACCCGACCCCGCCGCCCGCCCGGGGCGCCGCGCCCCGCCAACCCTGCGCCTCGCTCCCCCAGGTCACCCGGCTCCGGGCCCTGCCCCTGACCCGCGGGCAGCTGCTCTTGGTCTGGTCTGATGAGCGCGTGGGCTCCAAGTGCGTGAGTGCGGTAACCGCGCCTACCCCTGCCCTCCGCCCGCCTCAGCCCCCAAGCCCTCCCCGCTGCAGGGCCCCAGCGCCCATCGGACCGCCCAGCAGGATGTGTCCGCGTCCCCCACACTCACCTGCCTCCCCTGTTGGCACCAGCGCCCGCGGCTCTGCGCCTGTCTGATGTGGGGTGCGGCGCCTTCAGGGGGCCTCTGCCCCTGACCCTTGTGGTCCAGCTCTCCTTCCCACCAGGGTGGCCCTCGTCACTGCAGGGAGAGCGTTTGTGGCCTGGGAGCGGGAGGGAAGGGCTCTGGGCCTGCCCTTTCTGCAGCCCCCCTGGACCCCAGCCCTGGTCTGACCTCCCCAGGTGCCTGTGGACCTATGAGATCCAGTTCTGCCCAGAGGGTGGGGTGTTTGCTCCCATCAGCAGGAAGCCTTCGACTTTTAACCTGTTCGTGTTCAGCCCAGGTGTGCCCGACGCTCCAGCACAGTCCCTGGGGGGAGTAGGGTGGTCCAGAGCCTTTCAACACCTGGAGTTTGGGGGGATAAGGGGTTCAGGCTTCAGACAAGCACGTGTCTCTGTGTCCACAGACATAGCTGTGATCTCCGGTTCCTATCGGGTTTGTGCCGTGGACTACTGGGCACGGCCAGGCCCCTTCTCCAGCCCCGTGCGGTACCTGGAGGCCCCTGCTTCTTGAGGGCCTCTGCTGCCCAGTGACTGGGCCTGTGCTGACCGTGAACCTGGGCTGCCAGGAGCCGGGCTGGGCCCAACTGCCAGCAGCCTACCAGCCAGTCCTCCCCTCTGCTGGTCTCTTCCCGCCCCTCACTCACCCCCTTAAAGTGCCTTACAACTCACCGTCTCGGGGACAGCCTTCATGGTGGGCACTGGGGACACATGGCCTAGCTGGAGCGCGGCCACGCCCGCCAGCCCACCCAAGGCCCCTGCCCGCCCATGGGAGCCGGGATTCCTCTCGGCTGGGATGCGGACAAGTGTTGAGCTGGAGTGCCCGCCCTGCCTGTCTGGGGTCTCTGTTGTCACCCCTGGCTGCAGCGGGCCCACTGTGTTCCCTGGAGGGCGGGACCTGAGCCTCTGCCCGGAGGGGGTGGCCGGGGGCAGGACAGAGCCCGGAGGAGTCCCGCTTCCTGAGGCCCAGCCAGACTGCCCCCTGTACCCCCCAGGCAGCAGTTTCCAGGCTGCCCAGGCCAGACTGTCCAGCAGAGAGAGAGGCTGACAACATCCACTCTGGGGCCGCTCATCCGGCCCCAGGAGGAAACAGATGGCACGTCCAGACGAGGACACCCTAGGGGCTGTGGACGGACGTGTGGGCAGAGGGCAGGGAAGCCACCAGGGTGGTGCGGAACCCTGGGGCTCCTCCCTGCTCCACCTGCGTCCCAGGACAGCTGGAGCCTGCTGAGCAAGGTGTGGAGAGGCCCCCAGTGAGGAGAGGAGTGCGCCCAGCAGAAGTGGGCCTGACCGCCCCGCTGCCTGCTGCCCTCCCAGAGCCGCCTGGGCTCGGGCAGGGGGGTGCAGGCCTGGCTGAGCGGGTAGAAGGCAAGGCCTGGTCATCCCCTGGCCTGCCCTGAACCTGCTGCCCCGTCCACATGCAGCACATGGGCATGCGCGCCCACCAGCGCCTTGTCCTGGGCAAGGGTGTTGGTTTGGCCATTCTCCATGTGAACCCCAAGATCAGCGCCCATCCCCCTGCCTGAGGGCTTGGTGCCCAGGGCCCCATTGTTACCAGTCGCCTCTTTCAAGGCCACCACTCCAAACAGCACTCACATCCGAGGTCCTGGGGTGAGGACGGCAGCGTCTGAGCTGGGGGAGGCAGTTTGTCTGCACCAAGCCCTGACTCCTCTGTGGTGGGAACGCCTCGCCCCAGCATTAAAGCAGCCTCTTCTCCACTTGCTGGCTCCGTGGCCTGAGCACCCGAACGGTCAGGGGCCATCTCAGCATCCTGGGAGGGGTACCGGGCTCCCGGGTTCCTTCCTCAGACACCGTGCACCCCACCTGCCCTCCAGAGAGCAGAGATCACCCCCCGCCCCTCCTTCCAGGCCCAGAGCAATGGCCCAGGCTCCTCCTCAGCCTCCAGTTAGGAGCCAGCTGCCGCCTCACTGCTGGGAAGAGGGCACCTCCGTCAGAGGCAGCTGTGGCTTCGCAGCCATCAGTGGGGATTCGGCCCTGGCCCCTGGGTCTCATCAGGACAATCAAGCCCTGGCTGTCTCCAGGGGCAAGTCACCGTCTCCCCTTGGACTGTGGCTGGCGTGCCGTCAGACGGCCCCCGAGCTGCAGGCATGTCCTCGCTCTCCGACCGTGTTTCGGTCCTTGCTGGCTCAGGGTTGGGCTGGGAGCCGGGCTGAGAATTCTGGAAGGCCACGTCCTCGGCCCCTGCACAGCCTCCATCATCCCTGCTGCCATGGCTGCTGCCCGTTTGTGCCATGGACGGCCCCAGGGTGGCAAGAGGCTGCCCTGTCTGGCTGCAGGGGTCCCTCCCTGGACCTGGGCAGCCTTCCTGCAGGACGCAGAGCCCTCTCTGCCCCCCTGCCCGTGCGTTTGTCCCCAGGTGTCTCGTCTTTGTCGTCCTGAGTCTGGCCGCTGGCTGCCCTGCTGAGCGTGGCCTGCTGGGGCCAGACGTGCATCTTGGTCCTGTGCGTGCGGAGGTGCTGGTGGGTGTGTGCCCTCGGACCACCCTCTAGGCCACTGGAGGCTCCCAGAGCGGGCCCACGGGGCGGGGGAGCCTCCGGGTCACACAGCCTGCTTCCCGACGCACGGGGCCCAGGCTCTGGACGCGTGCTGTGGGCACTGGCTTCTCACTGGCCTGGGGGCCGTGCTCCTCTGTGAATGCGGCCAGAGCCGCTCCAGAGTGGCTTCTCGAGAGCAGAGTTGGTCCCGACCAATGAGGGGGTGGCTGTGGTCCAGGATGCTGGGTCCTGGACCAGAGCACTTGCCGGGGGTCAGCCTCAGATGCTCCTGACAGCAGGGCCCTTGCGGCCGTCCACCCACGGGCGGGGGCCTGCGTCGTCCCTGGCTGGCACGCCTGTGGCCCAGGGGACGGGGCAGAACGGCATGTGCAGGTGCGGTATCTGGTGCACCCCACCCTGAGCCCCGGCAAGCGCTGGCTCCCGGGAGGGGTCCTAGAGCAGGAGAGCGCTTACACGGGACACCCCGACACAGGCAGCGCCCCGCCTTCACGGACACCCTGACACAGGCAGCGCCCTGCCTTCACGGACACCCCGACACAGGCAGCGCCCCGCCTTCACGGACACCCCGACACAGTACCCCACCTCCACGGACACCCCGACACAGGCAGCGCCCCGCCTTCACGGACACCCCGACACAGGCAGCGCCCCGCCTCCACGGACACCCCAACACTGTCAGTACCCGTGCTCACGGACACCCCGACACAGGCAGCACCCCACCTCCACGGACACCCCGACACTGTCAGTACCCGTGTTCACGGACACCCTGACACAGGCAGCGCCCCGCCTCCACGGACACCCCAACACTGTCAGTACCCGTGCTCACGGACACCCCGACACAGTACCCCACCTTCGTGGACACCCTGGCACAGCCAGCCCTTGGACTGCAAACTCCACTGGAGTCGCCTGGACTCCCCCAGGGCTTACCCCCGCCCACTGTGGGAGGACCGCCTCGCCCAGGCTCCGCGGCCTCGCCGGGGCCTCCAGGGTGCGCGTCATTGCCCCGCCTCCCTGACGCCATAGTGTCGTCGAGGTCCCTGGGCTGGTGAATGAAGACCTTGGGAGAGATGGTGCCAGCAGGTCAGCTCTGACGGTGAGCTGCCATGCTGGCCACCCAAGGGTTCTGCTGGTCTCGCCCATGAGGGTAGAGAAGCAAGCACTTGCCAGCCGGCTGCATGTCGGTGCCAGGGGCTGTGATCTAGTCCAGTAAAGGTGCCACGTCCAGGTGTCAGCTGAGGGGTGTTGCCACGGGTGACGCTGTGATCACTGGTCACCCACACCAGTCTGGTGAGTGACACGGAGACCAGAGGAGACCCTCAGTCATTTCCCCAGTTCCCAACGTGGGACCTAACCGCTGTTCCCAGCGTGGTGGGCAGGCCTGGGAGCTTCCACAGCACGCCCCTCCTCCAGCCGAGGGGCCACGGGGGCGCTGGCCGAGTGTGGACAGCCCAGCCCATGTTCTAGGGAGATGGGGACGCCCACAGGAGGGGCTGCCCGTGGGCTCAGAGGTTCAGGCCAGAGCCCCATCTGACCAGCACTGGTGGTTTTCAGGAGTGCGGCTGTACCTCGGGTCACAGCCGTGGTCCGAGGGTTCCCCTCTGTTGGGCGGGCACTGGGTGCCTTCGGTGCCCCTCCCACAGCCGGGGGCGCAGGCTCCTGACTGCACAGGCACCCAGCCTTCCCTCCATCGAGGCTCTGGGTCCCAGACGCAGGCCCAGCCTTGCGTGACAGGCGGTCTCAGAGCCCTGCCTGCAGACCTACAGCCCGCTACTGCCTGTGCCTCAAGCAGCACCCCAGAAGGTGCCGTGTGTCTCTCTGCTCAGGGCTCTGCGTGTAATCGGCCTTCTCGCCTTTGCCAAGGGCCCCAGGGGCCCACGGCCTCACGTGCTCACATGTGTGAGTCACCTAGGGGCTTGGCAAACGCGGTCTGACTCTGGTCTGCCTGGGATGGGGCCCCAGACTGCATTTCCAACCACCTTGGGTGCTCTTGGTCCTGGGGGGCAGGACTCCCCAGAGGGTCCCCTGCCAAGGTGGGCACTACCCACCCCCACCCCGCCCCCCAGGCAGGAAAGAGGAAGAATGGGCTGCCCACGGACCTGTGACCTCAGACCCCAGCCTTAGGCGCCTTCCAGGTGTGCCACCAGACACCCAGGGGTGACCTGGGCCCAGCACAGGAAGGGGGGCAGTGGGCTCCCTGGGAGCAGGGGTGGGGGCCCTTCTTGGGGCCTCTGGGGGATGAGGGGCTGCAAGGGAGGCAGCCTGGTGCCCTCGCCCATGACCCCGAGAGGGCCCTGGGCCGCGTGGGCGGTGGGGCACATGGATGGGGTCCAGCCCCTTGCTGTGATGGGACCTCCCCAGGATGAGAGTCCTGAGTGCAGCAGCTGGGGTTCACGTGCCTACCCTCGCCTACACATTACCGTGCAGGAGACCAACTGTCTCCTGGGCACCAGGGCAGAATCCCCCTGCAGCCTCCTGGTCAAAGGGCCCCACCTGGGTTGGCACAGGATGCTGGAGCAGCCCCACCCTGCCCAAGGCAAAGTGACTGGCAGGCACCCCTGCTGCAAGACGAGGCTGTGATGCAGCACTGACCCAGCCCTCACCCTCAGGCCGCCGCGTGGCAGGCCAGTGATGGTGGCCGGCCAGGCTTCCCCACCAGGGAGGCTGCTCCACCCAACAGAGCTGGCGGGAGGGGCTGGCCTGACCAGTGTCCTGCGCTGACTTTGGGGGCTCGGGGTGCCCATCTGCAGGAGCGGGGCCCAGTCCTGGCAGGGGCGCTGGTCAGCCCGGCTGGCAGGACTCGCTTCACCTGCAGTCCTGCTCGGTGGCCACATCCAGCAACTCCAGTCCCGTCCTATAACCGCCCGCTGCGAAGCAGGCCCGGGTAACGTCCAGACCCCATGAGCTCCTGTGGGGCAGCTCACCTTCTGGGAGGAGGGACTTTGGGTCAAAGCTTCAACCACCCTCCCAAGCCCGCCCACCCCTGCGGTGTCCGTCTGAGTCACCAGCGACACACCGGTGTCCCCCGGGACAGAGGGTCCCTCCCACGAGGAGCGGCCAGCCCCGGGCACGGGGGCTCCGGTGAGGGTCTCAGGGGAGAAGTAAAGCCGAAAAGGGGTCTTTGGAGCCTTACAGAGTCTAGCCGATGCCACCCCGACTGGGCGTGATGCCCGCTCCGCAGCTGCAGCCAGAGGGGCCACGCGTGTTGACTCCTGCGGCTTCGGCTGCCCCCCGGGGCCCTCCACGGAGGGCTCTCGTCTGTCTAGCAGGTCAGTCTTTTCTTTCTTTGGAAAAAAACACCTTTATTATGGCAAAGCTGACACTATTTAAAGCGTATGATTCGATGACTTTTGACCTCTGTCCTTGACACTGTGACCACAGTCTGGATGCTGGATGCTCCCCTCACCCCCGGGGGTCGTTACAGGCCCCCTCCCAGCACCCACACGGGCAGCCCCAACATCTGCCTCGATCACTGTGGACCCGCCTCTTCCTAGAAGGTGGCACAGACGCCGCTGCGTGGCACCCACGCCTTGTCCACCAGCACGACTGCCTCGAGACTCACCTGCGTTCCTGTGTCGACAGATGGCTCATGCTTTTACTGCTGACCACGTCTCTCCTCGTATGGACGGAGAATGGTTGGCCCTGTGCCCCGCTGATGGACATTTGGGCAGTTCCCAGTTTGGGGGTATTACCAATAAAGCTGCTGTGAACATTTGCATGCAAATCTTTGTGTGACACGTATTAATACGTCCTTTCCTGTTGGGTAAAATACCTGTGAGTGGGAAGCAGGCCTGTCCATAGTTCCTCAGGCACTCTAGCAGATCTAGCCCCTTAAATCTGTTTCTCACTTCCACTGTATAATCATAAGGGATTTGATTTAGGTCATACCTGAATGGTCTAGCGGTTTTCCTCACTTTCTTCAATTTAAGTCTGAATTTGGCAATTAAGGATATAATCAATCTGATTTCGGTGTTGGCCATCTGGTGATGTCCATGTGTAGAGTCTCCTCTTGTGTTGTTGGAAGAGGGTGTTTGCTATGACCAGTGCGTTTTCTTGGCAAAACTCTATTAGTCTTTGCCCTGCTTCATTCCGCATTCCGAGGCCAAATTTGCCTGTTACTCCAGGTGTTTCTTGACTTCCTACTTTTGCATTCCAGTCCCCTATAATGAAAAGGACATCGTTTTTAGGTGTTAGTTCTAAAAGATCTTGTAGGTCTTCATAGAACCGTTCAACTTCACCTTCTTCAGAATTACTGGTTGGGGCATAGACTTGGATTACTGTGATAGTGAATGGTTTGCCTTGGAAACGAACAGAGATCATTCTGTCATTTTTGAGATTGCATCCAAGTACTGCATTTCGGACTCTTGTTGACCATGATGGCTGCTCCATTTCTTCTGAGGGATTCCTGCCCGTAGTAGTAGATATAATGGTCATCTGAGTTAAATTCACCCGTTCCAGTCCATTTTAGTTCGCTGATTCCTAAAATGTCAATGTTCACTCTTGCCACCTCCTGTTTGACCACTTCCAATTTGCCTTGGTTCATGGACCTGACATTCCAGGTTCCTATTGCAATATTGCTCTTTACAGCATCGGACCTTGCTTCTATCACCAGTCACATCCACAGCTGCGTGTTGTTTTCACTTTCGCTCCATCCCTTCATTCTTTCTGGAGTTATTTCTCCACTGATCTCCAGTAGCATATTGGGCACCAAGTGACCTGGGGAGCTCCTCTTTCAGTGTCCTATCTTTTTGCCTTTTCATACTGTTCATGGGGTTCTCAAGGCAAGAATACTGAAGTGGTTTGCCATTCCCTTCTCCAGTGGACCACGTTTTGTCAGACCTCTCCATGACCCGTCTGTCTTGGGTGGCCCCACACACATGGCTTAGTTTCACTGAGTCAGACAAGCCTGTGGTCCATGTGATCAGATTGGTTAGTTTTCTGTGATTGTGGTTTCAGTCTGTCTGCCGTCTGATGCTCTCTCTCAACGCCTGCCATCTCAGTGGGGTTTCTCTTACCTTGGACCTGGGGTAAAAAGTAATGAAAAAAAATAAAATAAAAAGAAATGCAAAAAAGCAAAATGGCTGCCTGAGAAGGCCTTACAAACAGCTGTGGAAAGAAAAGCGAAAAGTGAAGGAGAAAAGGAAAGATACAAGCATCTGAATGAAGAGCTCCAAAGAATAGCAAGGAGAGATAAGAAAGCCTTCCTCAGTGATCTGTGCAAAGAAATAG
Source organism: Redunca redunca (assembly GCA_006410935.1). NCBI lineage: Eukaryota > Metazoa > Chordata > Mammalia > Artiodactyla > Bovidae > Redunca > Redunca redunca. The sequence continues at coordinate 4,056 of SJYQ01091794.1, read as the reverse complement.
AGGAAAACAATAGGATGGGAAAGACTAGAGATCTCTTCAAGAAAATTAGAGATACCAAGGGAACATTTCGTGCAAAGATAGGCTCAATAAAGGACAGAAATGGTATGGACCTAACAGAAGCAGAAGATGTTAAGAAGAGGTAGCAAGAATACACAGAAGAACTGTACAAAAAAGATCTTCACGACCCAGATAATCATGATGGTGTGATCACTCACCTAGAGCCAGACATCCTGGAATGTGAAGTCAAGTGGGCCTTAAGAAGCATCACTACGAACAAAGCTAGTGGAGGTGATGGAATTCCAGTTGAGCTATTTCAAATCCTAAAAGATGATGCTGTGAAAGTGCTGCACTCAATATGCCAGCAAATTTGGAAAAGTTAGCAGTGGCCATGGGACTGAAAAAGGTCAGTTTTCATTCCAGTCCCAAAGAAAGGCAATGCCGGAGAATGCTCAAACTACTGCACAATTGCACTCATCTCACACGCTACTAAAGTAATGCTCAAAATTCTCCAAGCCAGGCTTCAGCAATACGTGAACTGTGTACTTCCAGATATTCAAGCTGGTTTTAGAAAAGGCAGAGGAACCAGAGATCAAATTGCCAACATCCGCTGGATCATGGAAAAAGCAAGAGAGTTCCAGAAAAACATTTATTTCTGCTTTATTGACGATGCCAAAGCTTTTGACTATGTGCATCACAACAAACTGTGGAAAATTCTGAAAGAGATGGGAATACCAGACCATCTGACCTGCTTCCTGAGAAATCTGTATGCAGGTCAGGAAGCAACAATTAGAACCGGGCATAGAACAACAGAGTGGTTCCAAATTGGGAAAGGAGTACCTCAAGGCTGTATATTGTCACCCTGCTTATTTAACTTATATGCAGAGTACATCATGAGTAACACTGGGCTGGATGAAGCACAAGCTGGAATCAAGATTGCCAGGAGAAATATCAATAATCTCAGATATGCAGATGACACCACCCTTATGGCAGAAAGTGAAGAACTAAAGAGCCTCTTGNGCATCTGGTCCCATCACTTCATGGCTAATAGATGGGGAAACAGTGGCTGACTTTATTTTGGGGGGCTCCAAAATTAGTCCAGATGGTGACTGCAGCCATGAAATTAAAAGACACTTATTCCTTGGAAGGAAATTTATGACCAACCTAGACAGCATATTAAAAAGCAGAGACATTACTTTGCCGACAAAGGTCCATCTAGTCAAGGCTATGGTTTTTCCGTAGTCATGTATGGATGTGAGAGTTGGACTGTAAAGAAAGCTGAGTCCTGAAGAATTGATGCTTTTGAACTGTGGTGTTGGAGAAGAC